>CP130732.1:26403942-26805484 GCA_030553155.1 Nippostrongylus brasiliensis
ATTAGGAGTCTAGTTTCGTAAAAGAAAAGAAAAAGAAAGAAAGCCCCTATTACAGAAGATGACTGCGAATTAAGTTTATTGGGGAGAAAGCTTTTCACACTCTGCAGCAAGGGCGGTGCTGCAAGCGGAAATCTTCTGCCTTCTTCTGCCGAAAGCGCGGTGGGAACTACGTAAACTCGATCATGTATGCTACGAAAACCATTGCAGTGGGTATGGAATACACGTTCTTCGCACGCTCTCGGTTGTGAATGTGGAAATGGTTAGAAAACTTTCACTTGCCGGGTTGATGTAGCAGATCATCAGATCATAAGTGGCGGTCAATGGGTCGTGGGTTAGAACATGTGTTTATACATGCGCGTAATTTGTGATAAAGTCACAGGTTTCAATAAGTTTACCTTTGGAGAGGCCTTGAGTAGACGTCACTTTGTTCTCGTAGAAGAAGCGGTCACCTCTTTTGAATGCGGAAAACTGCTCCGCAATTATGTATCCACCTGTTGGTCCTACCTAAATACAGTCCTTTCACGAAGATGATTCTTCCCTGGACGGTTTTATGAGAAGGGAACTTTTCTGGCTGCTAAGTGGAATTTCCGCTGTTTCTGGATAGGAGAACGACGCGAAATTAAGGGCACCATTTCCCGATCTGGGCATTGTACTATTAGCTAGGGAGGCGAAACTGTAAAGGATACTCAGAGCTACATAGAGGCGGTAGCTAGTGGCGAAAGTGGAGTTCTTGTGATAAAAATTTCGATCATTTACGGGAAACTGCTACGATTCTGAAATATTATACTTCAAATGGCCTTCCGTAGGGCAGGAGGCCTTAAAACTTTTCCGCTGTTGGGTGTTTCAGTTCAAAAATTCGTAAGAAGCTAGGAAAGAGCCATGTCTTCTTGGTTGGAATGAAGTACTTGTTCGAGACTTCTTTGCACCAACATTAAATAAGCTTCTGAGGAGGAACCATACCATCGCTCCAGGTGTTGGTTTCTCTAGTATGATTCCTGAATAGAGATCAATGTCGTTCACATCAGCGTAGACATTTTTCAAAGCTTCCACATTAGCAGGGTCCATTTCGCTTTTGAGATCGTCGAACGTTGTTGCCCGTTTTAAACCTACTAATGTCCTGAAACACAGCAACGTGCAATTCAGCTCATTGTGCTTTATCGACGATGAGAATCTCTCTGAAGCAAATGATAAAGATAAAATTATAGATAGTACACGAAATTATTCTGCTATTTGCCGATATCTAAGTGTGTGGTGTGACTTAGATATTTGGAGATGCTAGGTTATTCAGTAGCAAAGTGGTTAGTGCTGTCTGCCGGAAACAGAAGACGCGGGTTCAATTCCCGTCCGATGTCAGTGTTTTGCGAATAACCTAGCATCTCCAAATATTTAAGTCAATCAATTATAGATAGTTTTTTGACAAGCATTCCAGATCAATTGCTGTATATGTCTCACACCAAATGAATCTCACCCACAAAGAACTCAAGCACCTCACATGCGCTCAACAATGTGGCCTATCTCCTTCGAGTTCTCTTCCCCCTACCCAGAGCGGTGGATAACCGAACTCGAACGGTATAAAATTTTCAGATTTTGTAGATCTTTTGTAAAACTGATTTTTTCACAGCGGGACATCAAGTATGGGGGCACGCGTGGTTCAGTGTTAAGTGGTTCTACTGACACCCGCACGGTCGAGTGATCGAGCACCGCCGAGGCTAACCAAGCCTTCCATTATTCCGGGGTCGGGTAATTAGCTACCAGGCTTTCGGGTAGGTTGAGATACCGACTGGGTATAACAGCTGACTTATTCAAGTCATTGTATAGGAGACTTACGCATTCACCATGCTTCTACCATTCGTACTCGAGTGCGGAAGCATGTCCTCAGAAGACTGATCAGCGCCGACACCTTTAGCTTTACCTTTACCTTTATACCTCGGGTATGCACCTTCTTCGTGAACTAGTGTTCAAATACTCCTTTTAGTTGTTCGAGAATTTTCAGTAAAATCAGTTTTCGTAATTTTCTTCAAAGTTTGCCCCAAACAAATACCCTTCACCTCCTAAAATTTAATGATTTTTTCGTCTACTTGGAATCGCTTCCAGTACAAAATGGAAACTCTCTGATTCAAAATTCTAGCGTATTCCTAATGAGTACCAGGGATCTCAGAAGGTTAAGTTGGTGCAGATGCGGTACTGTTGTTTATTGACGCCTATTCGTCGACGTAATTTTATTTATGTTCTATTCTCATTAACATTCAGCATTGCACTGCTTTCCTATACAATGGTTCTTTAGGATTGAGGTTACCTATAATATCGCCTTATAATCCGTGTTTGTAAAAAGGTGCGGATTTTTCATAAATATAATGATGTTTCTCGTGAGAAAACATTACTATTGTTTTTGATCGACGTATGCACATTGTTCCTTTCCGTAGGATTTGCGCGGTAGTGGTTGAATTCCTGCGGTCAATTGCGAAAATGTGTGCCGAAGGAAGTGTAGTTACATTTCCAAACTGTTACCTGTACTCGTTGTAAGGAAACAAGCCCATGTCTCGTCCGCGCATGTTGTTAATTGAAACCAAGTCCGTGCCTGAAGCCGGTACACCACGTTGTTCGAAGAGTTGATTCCTTATCGGGAATGAGAACTCGTTGTCCGCTTTCATCACAGGGCATTGCAGCATGCCTGAAATCAGCTAAGGGTAAAAAAAATACTAAAGCCGCTCGGGAGTGGAGCACATATAGATGGAGTAGAGTCATCAGGATTTGTAAAAACCGTAAATATTGTCGAGGACATACGCGCCGAAGCAAATAAAAAAGTAAAAAACTGTTGCTGTTGGGTGGGAAATTGCACCAAAAAGGAACAGTCGCAATATAACGCCACTGAATTCTATTGTAGTTGAGCTGGCTCGTGAAGGGGTGCTCGTTCAAGAAGGAAAACAGCCGCTTAAGCTTTGAGGCGCTACAACTCTTGCTTTGGACGTTACCATTGCTTTCGGAAACATCGAGAGGGATTTGGGATCAGATGTCAACAACGCTTTCAGTAGAAAGTCGAAACCTTAGAGAGGGCTCGAGAGAGGATATCCTTCGTATGAAGGGTTCTTTTATTAAAGGTTCACCCAATTTCTGGACAAAAAAAGCAGTAACGTAAGTTTAGTAGTTGACAGCAATAGTACCATGTACATAACTTTGTGATCTTTGCCATTTTCAAGGGGTGCCACATCACAAGTCCTCCTCCAATTAGAGGAAAATAAAAAGAAAAAACAAATTATTAAACGAATAATCAGATATTACCTTCGATAAACGACGCTTCCCCTCCTTGATTGGGAGTGTAGTGAAAGTCTGCGGTATTCATGTTGCCTTTCAGTTCAATTGTGACACCCGCTGTTCCGTTACTGTTTGTCAGCCTGCAAAAACACCGCATAAAAATAGATATGCCTATCGTTTTTTTTTTCAATTTTCGAACAATCATTCCCCTACATACCTTCCTCAAATTGAAAAATATGACATGTGTTTGACAACTCAAAGTTTTAGGTTTGAGGTTAAATCTAACTATACTCACAAGCGAAACACAGTTGTTCATTTGGATTTTGAAGGATGGATGGATGGATGTCAGTTCCACGTTTCAAATGAGAGCAGTTGATGGTGGTTGTATTGTTGTTCACCAGTAGAGTCATCTTGACTATTACATCCTACAAGAGCACCCCACGCTTCATTTACCAGCCATACCAGCGATCTATCGGTCGACCTAAATGGAAGAAATGTCGGCACTAGTCCGATTACCAGCCCTTCAGCGGCATCGGCCGCCTAACGTCTGTTTGCGAACATCGTTCGCATTCGATGTTAAATCGGAAAAGAAGTACGTAGTTGAAATAAGCAAAATAGAAGACTGGTAAGAAGAAGTAAGAAGCTTCGCCTACAACGAGAAGGTCTTTGAGAACTTCACTTCAGGGAAGTTCTGAAACCTTTATACTCGAATTCTACCCAGATCACAGCGTTGCACAAATGTGCACATTTTCTGCTTCAAAATGCTTTGCTCAACAATCTACGCAAACAACATACATAGGTCCAACAAAGTGTCGCTCGGCTTGCTGACTTCAAGAGCGATGCCAGCGCAACGGAACGTGCTATGTCTACGGCTGCCAGCGCCTACCCGGCGTTGCAGAAGACACGGTTCTTCTTCGTTTTCAAGTTCATCTTGACGTATTCCGGGTGAAACTCATTGCGACGAGATCGAGTCACTCCAACTTCAGCGACTTCGTTTTGATGGTTTATACGATGATCTACCTGTTAAGAGAGCTTGATTGTTATTTTTTCAGATTTTCATACTGACGTTTTCGTCTACGGTTCTCAGCCTGTTGAAGAAGTGGAGCCACTCTCTCTTCCTGTCGCTTTAACAAAGTTGCCGACTGTATTCTGCCTGTTGATAAAGCCACACCTCTCTCTCTTCTGTGGTCTCGCTTTGATGCACTCGACGAATGTATTCTTCGTGGGCGTGAAGGCGAGCTCCCTCTCTCTGGTGGTCTCGCTTTGCCGCAGTTCCCGAAGGTATCCTGCGTGTTCATGAAGCCGAGCCTCTCTCTCCTCGTAGGTCTCACTTTCACGAATTTGCTGGAGGTATTCCGTGTGTTCACGAAGCCGAGCCTTTCTCTCATGAGTGGTCTCCTTTGACGCAATCGCCGAAGGTCTTCTGCCTGTTGGCGGAGTCGAGCCTCTCTTCCTTTCTCTCTCTCTCTCTCTTCAGTAGCCTCCCTTTGACGCATTCGCCTACGATAGACTGCATGTTGAGAAAGCCGAGCCGCTCTCTTTTCTGAGGTTTCGTTCTGCTGCCTTCGTCGGAGTTGCTGTGGTCGTTGGGAATATCAACCATCTCTTACGTTGTCAGCCTCAGTGTGACGGACTGTTTCTCAGTGGCGAAGGACTGACATTCGTTGCACTGTTCGGCATTAATTCATCGGAACGGCCTCATCTCCCCGTTGCTTAATTCTTCGCCTAAAAATCACAGGAAATTTTCGTTTACCTTTATAGAAACGGCGACACAACTACTTGGAGAGCGAAAATTCTATTCAAAATCCGCGACGCAATTTTCACCCTGTTTCATGTCCGGCTGACGTTCCTGTGCCCTCTGTTCAACATCTTTACAGAGTTTTCGGCGCCATGTGGGTTGGGCGGGGCAGGGTGTTGGTCCGCAACTTTACGTCGTGTTATCATTGTTATATTTGCCATTGTTTACGATCAACTCGGTCGGTTTTGACATGTTTTACATATAAACTCTTCAGAATTGTTCATACCTTAACATGTTAACCAGCATAGAGTCGACGCAATATTACAGACCACCACCCTGCACCCCCCCCCCCAACCCACATAGCACCGAGTTTTCACCTACTTCCCTAACTTATTTAACTTTTATTCACTCATACCTCGCCCACTTTGGCCCAATCTATTTCAAATGAAATAAGACTGACCTCGGCAAACAATGAGCGGCAGATAAATTGTGAGTGCGTTGTCATGGAATGTGACTTTCATGGTGCTATGTGGGTTGGGGGTGCAGCGTGCTGGGGCCGTATGCAGATGTATCCCCACGTGGCCCCACGTAGCCCCTCGAGGGTGTCGGGGTCCCCTCGAGGGGACCCCTGTATGCAGATGTGTGGGGGCCCCCTTGAGGGGAGAAGCCACGCCCACTTTTTAGGGGATAGCCGTCCCCCTAGAACTGAGTAGGGGGATGGTGGCGATGGCGCGCCAATTTAGCGGTGGAGCGCTGCGGATACCAATCAGTTGAACTTCAATAAAGGGTGTAGAGAAATGGAGGAAGTCATATTTCCTCTAAACGTGTTCCGTTCTATGTTTTCGTTCGCTGGACGCGGTGTGAATTAATCACGCTGTAAGGAATTCGTTCGTTCAACAATATTTCGTAGTTGTAGTGGAACTATTACGGATTATGAGCAATTGTTGGTCTCAGGTTGAAGCTTAGGACCTGGATTAGCACACATATTTTTTAAAAGACTAACGTTCCGGCGTGTATTCATTCAAACCATTTATCTCACCTTATACAGGATGGCGAAAAACTACGTGCGTCATAAAGTGTTTATAATTCATCATTCTTAAGACAATTGCTCGAATAAGTTTACTTATATTCAAGAACAGCACATAATATTTCATAGTTACCAAATGTTTTCAGTAGTGGCTGGCTTCAGTTTTAATATAAGTGGTAATTTATTACTTCAAGAGGTCGATGGTGCGCCGCGCATGGAGTTTTCTATTTGTTTCATATTTTGATCAGCTCTTTTCACATTCTATCCAAATTTTGGGTTTCAGACTTCTGAATTTTTTCTGTTGTTACTCAAATAAGAAAGTCCGGCGGATTGGAGTTCGGGATTTTAAGGGGCTACAAAACCGTAGTCGAAAAGGAGTTGATTTCAGTCTCATGGAGGTACATTACTGATTTGGCTGCGTGTGCCTGTCACTGAACAGTGAAAGGGGGATGTTTCTGCTTCAAGATTCTTCAGGGACACTGCAGCTTCTATAAGGATCTCTTCTTCATAGATTTACGCATTGCTTTTGTCTTTTCTATCAATAGGAATAAAAAGTCTTGCCTGAAGCACTGAAATCGCTTCAACCCATTAAGTTTATTGGATATTAGAATCTCACGGTGGTTCTTCGCTTGCAGTTATTAAACGGAGCTGTGTTAAAGAGATGAAAGTTTCACCATCCACCTGCCGGTTACTGTGCAATCGCGTTTCGAAATAACCAGTTACCCCAAATGGATTGTAAATCAAAATTTTCCTTCGAAAACCGATATTGGACATCAAATAAATATTTTAGAAGAAAAAAGTATGCAGAAAGATACTGTACGATAGTTGAAAATTTGTCGTGTGTTGCGCGCACGTAATTTTTTGCCACTCTTTATACCGTGAGTCCGGTCTTTCGGTCCACAAAGACATTCTGCTGCTGCCCTTCTTGCTGCGCATCCCAGCATTTTCTTCACGCACGTAAAGAAACTTTACATTATTACCAAGGTAACTACCAGAGTATTTTGAGCTCGAGCTGGACGTTCTGTAAATTCGCTGGAGTGGCGAACTAGAGGAGTCGACCATATTTTAAAATGAAATTGAATATTTTTTTCTCTCTTGAATCACTCTACAACCCGTAATTGCAGCTTACGCCTAGTAAAGTTACGAATGAAACGTTGAACATCTTCAACCATGCCAAGCATAATCACACAGAAAGTTGCAGGTTTATGCAATGCTCGAATGACGCCGCAATACTTGGGGGAAGCCGTAATACTCGAGTGGCGCCGCGAATTCAGCGCTCCAACACCATTTTGTGGCGTGGCGGGCGCCTTGCGACGCGGCTGCGTGCGTGCTAATACCGGGGGTTGATCCCCAACTACATCTGCATATGGGGGCCTCCCCGCGTGCGGCACTTGGGGATCGGCCCCTCAAGGGGATGCACACTTGTGTATCCCCTCGAGGGGGACATCTGCATACGGCCCCTGGTCTGTGCTATTCCGTCGACTCTATGCTGGTTAACATGTTAAGGTGTGAACAATTCTGAAGAGTTTACATGTCAAACATGTCAGAACCGACCGAGTTGATCGTAAACAATGGCAGATATGACAGTGATAACACGTTAAAGTCGACGTAAAGTTGCGGACCACCACCCTGCACCCTCCAACCCACATAGCACCACTTTCATTATGATTTCAGTGATAGGCATTGATAAAACCAGCAACAACCGCCATTACCACCAATCACTCGATAAATGAATTGACATCCATCCATTCACCTATCCAAACATCGGTCCATCCATCCCAATAAACAACTGGGCTTCGCTTATTATATAGTAAGGATTTAACAAGGCTCCCTCGGCGTTCGACGGTCGATAGAGCGATTCCTTATCCTTGTTCTTTTAAACTCTCAGAGATGACGCTGAGCGACGTTAATTTTTTGGAGAACTAATCAGAGCTGTTCATTGTCGTACCTTGGAAAGTCTTTTCGAACGAGACCATGACCGAATCGAAATGCGGCAGCAGAAAATTCAGCACTTGTTGCCGCATTCACCGATGAAGAATAGCCTAAAGACGACTCACTCTTAGGTTTTGTTTAAATTGAAGTGGCAAATATCAGTTCGATAGAGAAGTGATAATCTACCCGTATAGAATCCCGTTTCCAGCGGTGTCAGGTGGAATGCGTTGACCAGCTTCTGCCCTATCACCAGCGGAAGGTATTCATTGAAAACGTGATGTTGAAACTGCGCAATGTTCACTCGACGAGATACCTAAAAAATTACCTTAGACGTTCTGCATGGGTGAAAAGACAACCTAGATAGTAAAGTTGCTAATCTGATAAATTTGTTCGTCGGTCCAGCTCGGTTTCGCTGCTTTGAACGAGGCAGCGATTCGATTGTGTTCTTTGATGTAAGTAGTGTGGAACGGAACCAGCCCGGGTTGCTGTTTGCTTCTTGAATCACCAGCCAGGAAGCAGTACTCCGGCGCTTTGGATCGGCATGCGGTATCCTAAACACCGACAGTACCTACAACCCATCGATGGGTATAAGTTCGTACGTTTTTATTTTGAGGAGGGAGAATTTCGCCGTTCAAGTTGAAGGTCTTGAGTTGTCCATCAACAAACGACCGCACTGAAGCAGCCGCGCATGCGCTCGACCCGTACACAGTTGAGAGATCGAGGAACGGAGAATTCTGAATTGAATCAACTGTTATCCATATGAAACCAATAGGTATGTAAGATCAGCTGTTAAGTTGTTATACCTGATTGATTGGCGTTCGAACGCCAAACCCTGTTTGTCCGTTTAGCGCTCGAGTAAATGCAAGACATCTGAAAGCATTATATTCTGTTACTCGCGTGTTTAGAATCACGAAAATAAGCTGCAACTGTACGGACACTGACAGCCACAGAAAGCTTCCAGGACACTGACATGGTATAGCGACTGACCCTCGAAAGTCATAGTATAGGCCAAATATTCATTATTCATTACATTCACACCGCTTCTAAAATTCTGTGTGGCACGAATGCGGTTCCTTACAATTAGAGAGCTGATCAGCGCCAGTGCTTTTACCTTTACCTTTTCTCTGGTTAGATAGTGAAGCCTTAACATTTTTGGCTTACAGCGTTCCTTCCAATGATAACCAGCGCGCCTTCAGAAGGTAGGAATCCAGCCGCGTAACAACTGTGCTTACACATGCGATATTCATCATCGAAGTTGTCTATTATGAACACCTTATGAAGGGTGCAAGAAAATGCGACACTGGGACACGATCCATTAGTGGTATACCCGAAATTAACATCGAGCTATTCTGCAAAGCAGAGCGCTAACCGTGCGTCAACAAGCGGGGTTCATTCAAGATTCATTCGAGGTTTATACGAGGTCTAACCCGATTCACCAGGTAGGTTGAGGTGTAATAACGCGCAAATCCGATGCTTTAGAACTTATTCGGGGTTCATACGAAGTACAGTACACCTTACTGTTGAATCTGGGGTTGCACGGTTTTTGAAGTATATTTCGGGTACAGGATACATGAATTTGGGATGCTATGCCGCTACCTGTCACCTCATTTGGTCATCCGCGCTCTCCTAGGACTTTTCTCAAAGCAGATGTCACTGGCGTACACATGTCAATTGCCATTTTTTACACCTCTTTAGCAGCGTTTTTCTTTTTCATCCTCAGATAGCCCCAAACGATTTTAGTCGCGGGTCCATGTATCGCCTGAATCGCAGCTTTTGCGACGAACCTAACATCATTTACTATCTACCCCTACATATTTTTTGACTATGTGAAACTACCTTTGTGTTCCGTTGCCGAACGACTTGAAATATTCGTCGTCATCCGGTACAGGGATCGGGGCGCAGTTGTCGCTCACTTGGGGCGAGTCACAAGAGCCGCAATTTAGACTGGTGCCCTGTTGTCCTATGATAATTATTGTTCGAATCATCTAGAGATTCTCCGAGTACGACTCTCAGTGAACCTCGCCTCTGTACAAGCATGTCTTCTTCTGTAGCGCAGCTCGACGCAAGGTTGATAAACGACCTTATTGGCTGTCGTGTGGGCTATTTCGCTTTCTTCGCCTTACCCACACTAGGTCGGAGACTGGCATTCTGAATGCTATGCTGCTGCCATCTGATTATGTCCGTCATTTCCTCGCTTTCGCTGTTGATCTCTGAATCAGACTGCGTCTTCGAAGAAGGCGAATTTGCCGAATCGCCAACCAATAAAGTCTTACCTCCACTTTGTTCGAGCTGTACTACAAAAGAAGACATTCAGAAAGTGCTGATGTAAGCGACTGACCTACTGAGCCGGGTGTAAGAGTCACGTCGTGAGCAATCCATTGACCAAATTGCATGAATAGGTGATTTTTCGAGTAATCGAAATGTTGTCCGGCATTCTGTAAACAAATAAATATTTTATATGGCATGCACTTACTCAAAAAAATTGATATCAAAAAACAGAATCCAGGACAGCAATGATCGGCAGTTGTAAAAATTTGGAAATGGAATTTGAGCCGATCATCGCTGTACTGGATCCTTAAAGGCAAAGGTAATGGACGCCGGCGTTGATCAGTCCCCGAAGGACGCGCCGCCGCTTTCGTGTTCAATTCAGGATCGTAGAGGCTTGGTGAATGCGTATTTGGCCTTTACAATGACTTGCGGGGAACAACCGCTGCAACAAGTCAGAGAATTTACCTTGCCAGGCAAGTATGGTTCCAATTTACCCGACCCCGGAGGGATATAAGGTTTGGTTAAACCGGCGAGGATCGATCGACCATGCGAGTGTTAGCAGCACCTCTTACCACTGCAACTCATGCGCCCCTTTCCTGGATCCTTAGAGAGCTAAATATAGCCAGCTTCTTCGAGGAGAAACATGGCGACGAATAGGGATTGCATTTCATTCTACCAAAAATCAGTTCAGAATGAGATGTGCTCCTCGACTGTGAGTCTTCCTTCTTTTCCTCTTCAATTACTTACTTAGAAAAGCCAAAGTTGTACCTCTTTATGAAGTTTGTTCGAAATCTCCCTTGTCGAGGGCAGTCGTGTTCCTCTGACTCCAAACTTCCGAATTGCATTGAAACCTGTGTGAAAACTGTGTATAAACAATCTTATATAGTACAAGTACTGAGGAGTAGCGTGTGGTATGCAAGCAGAAAGATGATTGAGGAAGAGATCAAAGTAGAAAGCACTTTAAGCTGGTTCGAAGATAAGAGGAATGAAATGTGTAGAAAGTGTAGGAAAATACAGGGCAAATGCACAATAGTTGCCTCTATTCTGTAGAAATATAAAGAAGAAATAGAAATGCAAAGGAAAGGTCACGGAGGTATGTAGAGTACTGTTAAAAGTAGTAAAGAAATCAGAGAAGATAAACCCAGACATCTGGTGTTACTGTAAGAGGCTGACAATGAGAGTAACCTCGGTACACTTGACCCGCGAAGACGTGAGCAGGTTCTAGGCTTTTTTTGAGCGTTTGACAGCAACTACGAGAATCCAACGAAATTTGATACCGAAATTGAAACCGATAGCTCACCATCTGCGTAACTGGCTCTGCCAAGGAGACGTCGCACCGGACTACCGGCTGCACCCTGCCTTGAATTCCGAGGGTTGTTGCAGATTCCACTGAGCGTTCGGAACTGATTGCTGAATGGTCACTGTTCTTGTCTTGTAGGAGAGAGGTGAGAAATTAATGGACTTTTCACACATCAAAGTGAGTTATAAAAATCAGGGCAAAAAGAAAAAAGACAGTGAGACCTGCACAACAAGTGTTGTTGCTGTAAATGGGAACACAATCTAGCCGAGCAACCCTAAAACGACCAGCGCTCCGCAAGAGCACTTTTGTAGACAAATTTGAGTGAGCAGTTCTACTGATAAGAGTTGATGTTAAGAAGTGGTACATGAGGGTCTGTATTCGATTTTTTTGGGGATTAAAAATGGCCTCTGGTGGATAAAGATCATGTCGCTGCACATTAAGATAAGAAAAAATACTCCAGCAGAGGAATGCCTGTCATGAAAGTGGAATCTGATTGGAACATTTCAACTCATTCAAAAGCTCCTATAAAAGATAGCCAACGCCACCTTCTGATGAACCAATTAAACCAAATTTGCATTTTAGTTCAACAATTACATATGCGTATACATTAAGTTCAAACCTACCTTTTGTCACTGCCGCACTCGAACGCCTCTGCACATCGCGGACTTTGACCCTGGGTGGGAGGAATGCCAGCTTTCTTCAGCATGTCATCAACATCGAGCTCGCTGAGTTTGATGAGAACGTTACTGCCCAGATTACCCACAACAACCTGAAAATAATAAAACATACAGATGTGTTGGAAAGTTGAGTATAACACTCCAAAAGAAAGAAACTAGTCTGTACGGTTCCTTGTAATCTAAAATCATCATACGAGCCACTGAACTTCGTTGCGTTTAGCGACTTTCGATGAAGTAAACGTTCAGTGGAAGGAAAGGTACTGTCGACGAGTTGAAGAGAAACAGGAAGAATTGTGTCCTAATGTGAGCAGTCAAACGGATCGAAAGCTATTGTAAAGTGATTAGTATTGATCAAACCCTTAAGTATGCGCCACGCGCTCGCCTTCCATTCAGAATGCGGAATCGTGGAGGCATGGTGAACGCGCACTGACTAGGTATATCGCGGTAAGCCGCTAAACCACGTCTCTGTCTTTACATCTTCAGACAAGACTGGTTCCGCGCCTCTCAACTCCGCCCCTCGAGCTTCAATGAGAAAATTGTTTTTCTTAGAAAACGTACTAAACTTTCATATTTCTGACATCAGCCCTACTCTAGGTCCCCATCCTCAACAATTCTAGAACATCTAACACAACCTAAGCAGTGGTGAAAGTATAACCTACGATTTGATACTCTACAGAAAATGGTTGAAGCTGTTTAAAAAATTATCATGAACACTTCAGCTTCCGTTGAGAATCGCTGGCAACATGGTTACCTTTGTAACTTCAGCTAGATAGTCTCCTTTGTTCTCGTCCACATTGAGTTTGACGTTTGCTGACTTTAATGCACTCACAACTACCTGTTCTAGAGGATTGCCAAAGCTGAAAAGTAGTGGAAAGGTTTGAACTGAATGAGATGTAGTGAATAATGAGACTACTACCAGGCACCAGTCGCTAAGAAGAGCACGAAAGTCGACGCTTGATGCATCAGGCGTTCAACTTCCTGGAAAGCTGGCTCACTTTTATAGGATCGCAAGCAATTGACAGTGTCTCACCCTACACGACTACTGTTACATCCCGCTGGGATATCTGCTAATATCGTCATTGCATATGTGCCGTTTCGGTTGCTATTTCGGAGTGTATAGCTGCGAAATTGACGGAATAGCACAAGCAAAATATTTGCAAAAATAATGCGTTGACTATACAAATCATCGATTATTGCGTATTTGAACTTTATTGCCCTTTGGCTTATACAAACTCAATGATATTACCACCACTTGACTTGAGCCTTCTTTTGGACTAATCGTTGATATCTTCCCGGTTGAGTGTGCGTTAAATTTTCGGGAACAGAAAAGGAAAATTGTACTCATGAATATCAGCAGCAGTTTTCGAATTCGGCCTTTTTAAAAACCCTTCTAAAAAGCGCAGAGTCTTGTAATTTCATGAGGTTACGTCTAACAAGATTTATTGATGTGTTTGCCATTTTTATTGTTATTTTTCATGTATTTTCCCGACGTTTTAACCCTTTTGTCAGTCTCAGAGGCCTAGAAGTAGTTCAAAATTCATAATCTATCTGATCGGTCATCGGTTCTAAACCCAAGTCTAACCCGAAGAATCTATTTCGTCACCAATGGCATTTTGTTGTTAAACCTGTTCTGTTCCGGGACCCCTGAAGGCGACGAAAAGGTCAAAACATCAGGCATAGCAAAATACTGGTCTACTTAGCAACTTCGCTCAGTAAAACAGCAAAATGGACACTTAGACTCGCGTGGTGTGGTGGTAAGTGGCGCTACTGACACCCGCACAGTCGAGAGATCAATCCCGGACCGAGTTAACCAAGTCTTCCATCCCTCCGGGGTCGAGCAAATTGGTACCAGAATTGTCTGTCTAGGAAGGTAAATAGACTGACTTTGTATAGCGGCTGACCCCCGCAAGTCATTGCCTACAATTATACCAAATACGCATAAACCATGCCTCTACCATTCTGAATGGAAAACGAACGTAGCAGCGGCGCGTAGTTAGTGGACTGATCTACGCCGGCACCTTTAGCTTACCTTTATTTTCGAACTTATCACGTACTTATTGTTAGCTCTTATTGCCAGAATTTCGCTATGGCGCGTGCTGACCACCGAGGTTTTCTATCCGTGAAATTTCCCGTTCCTTCGTTGAACTGTTCTATGCATATCTTATCTCATGGCTCGTACAATGTCTAGAAATTTCCGGATTATCATGGTTTAGCTTTCCTGTTAGGGTCAGCAAAGGCGAGCGCTACACACTGAACACCACAAGTTGTTCCAATTTTGATCAAGCTCACTCTCCTAAGCTTTGGTTCCTTATCGATAGTGGAACTCTGTGATTAGGAGGCACTGAATGATATGAAGAATGGAAACATACCAGATTCTTGTGTACGAGCGGTGGTGTAATGATATCAGTATCATACACAATCATAGGTATAAAAGTCTTCAGTCGACCGAGTGAGTCTCATTTTTAAGCTTCCGCTGCTCCCAATCTATACTTCTCATGCTTTATGGAAATGTTCGTACCATCAACGTCATGTTCGGGCTGCAGCATCAAACTGACCAATGCGATACTGTTGCAGAGGTGATGTGTGAGGAGGCGTGTTTCATCAAACCAGGACCTAAATGGCTACCAAGGCTGATGGTAATCGACGGCTGCAACATCGGTCGGAGCGCTTGCGGCATGGGCAGAGAGTGAGTTGCAGGAACTCTCATTTAGGTGTCAAAGATAAAAAGTATAGAGAGAATTTGTACCGAAAAAGTGAACTGGGACTTGTTCACTTCTGACAAAAAACCGGAAGAAACACGATCACTACGCCTTCGTCCGACTCTTTCCGGTGCGCAGGTGCCGTACTGACCCAACATCTTATCTCCAGGCCTTTCTCAATGCTCAACGGAGGCTATCAACTCATCTTCTTCGACGAAACACGGCGTAGAGTTCAGATCAGTTGCAGTCGACATCCCAACAGGAACTCTTCCTCGGATCCTTCATGAAATAGGAATCATTTGGCGCTCTGAAGTAGAGGGGGGCACAATGCAGCAAAGATGCAGAGACGCACAGAATTCTCAACGTTTCACTTGAAGCTGCTATGATCCCACCCGGCACGCTGTACTTGTCAATCATCGGCATAGGATGTTATTAAAAATTTCAGTGAGCGTGATATGTGGTTAATGATGAAGCCCCATTCACACTAGAGCGGATATCAGGCAATGATGTGAGGTTTGATCAGCGAGGGATCAACAGCAACTTGGCCCCCAGATGTTGGTACCCATTCCCCTGTGGCAGAAAACAGTGGAAGGGCGACACATGGGCCAGCAATCTCTGCGAGACCACCTTATGTCAGCAGTGGCAGCATGGAGTGATCTCCGAGGATGAGCACACACATCGAGTTTCCACACTTCCATTGATAACGCGTTGATACGGACTCCGATAGATCCACCGTCCCATGACCCCCATCTGACATCAGACCACCACTGCTCGTTCGCCGGCGGCAACGAAAAGTGGACGCGAACATTTCGGCGAACAACTTATCCGGCAGCGCTGCGTGTTTCTCATGTGACGGGCGGTGTGAACGACCGCCACTGTTCGAGGCGCTGCGGTAGTGAAAGGCAGCAGTGCTATTCTAACTCAATAAGCGTCTTCTTACTTCACTACGACGGTGGAGCAGCAACGCTGACAGACAGCGGCATGGGACTTGTCCCATCGCGGTAATGGAGTAGGAGTGGAACGTTTTTACAGCACGCCGAACGGATTGACACCATCCCGGAGCTCCTCCCCTAGCCTGACCGCGTGGCGAAGCCACGCGGAGACTACTCATAGTGCACACTATTTCGTCGCCAAATGGGCAGAGAGGAGCGATGCGGCGGCCAGAGAGTCAGAATCGCAGAGTCAGAATCTGCGTCTTTGCTCGCCGCGCACTGTTTCGAAAACTGGGAAACCATTCGGCGTGCTGTACTTTCGCGCTAGTTGGAGTAGGAAGGTAAGCACACTACCACTCCAGCAGCCGTTTCGGTAGTCCTGCTAAGGACCCTTTCAAACTGTCCCGTCGCAGTGAAACCAAGAGCAGAAACAGGGAAGGCAGGTGAAGTTCTGCAACAGCTGCACCTTTTGTGTTGCCTCACAATGGTACGTGTGGTACGCAAATATTTCGCAGACAAGGTCACACACTCCACATCGCCTTTAGAGCAACTACAGGGAATGAACGCAGAGATTTCCTACTGTGCGTGCGGCATATCCCTACTTCACTACTACTGCACCATTACCGGCAGTGACCGTAAGAGACATCCCACGATCAGTGCCGGTAATGGACGTAAGGGGTGGACGTACACTGCACATCATTTCACGCACCAGTTTTCTTCTCCTCTTCTTCTTCTTTAGAATCTTTCCCGCTTCGAAGCAGGGTCCGCTCTGCCAATTTTCTGACGTCATAAAGACCTATCACACGCCTGGTCTGGATGAACTTCCACTGTCTTTAGATCGGTATGTATCGTATCCAGCCAGTGTTGCTTCAGACGTCCCCTCGGTTCTGTTCCTGGTACGTCGAGAGCGAGTCCTATCTTACACACGGTGTCATCGCTTGCCCGAAGCACGTGCCCATACCATCTCAAACGGATTTCACGAAGCTTTTCAGCGATTGGGACCACTCCAAATCGCTCCCTTACGTCAGCGTTCGTTATATGATCTAGCCGTGTAACGCCAGCCATCCATCTTAACATTTTCATCTCCATGACGCTGAAGCGGCTCTCAACTTCTCTCGTAGCAGGCCAGCACTCGGCTCCATACAGAGCAGCCGGTCTTACTACCGTAGGGTAGATCTTCGATTTCAGTCGCTCCGGCGTTTTCCGATCGCAGAGTACACCTGTCGCTGCGTGCCACTTCAGCCAAGCACTTCTGACTCGGTGGTTCCCTTCACAGCAGAGTCTTCTATCACAAGCTATCGTCGGGCCTAAATATGTAAAGACATTTGTCTTGGACAGCTCGGTTCCATCAATTTTAAGTGTTCCTGGATTATTCACCTGGGTAGTGATGTACTCTGTCTTACTGACGCTGAGACGAAGTCCAAACTGCGCCAGCCGATCACTTCAAGACTGCACGAGGAGCTGAAGCTCTTCCCTATCTTCAGACACCAACATTACATCATCCGGGTACAGCAGCTGGGACTGGACTCTGAAGATCACGCGTGACGACGTCCATCGCAGCAATGAAGAGAAGAGGAGATAGCGGCGAACCTTGGTGGACCCCAACCAAAATTGGGAATTCCGACAATGTTCCAGCAGCTGCCTGCGCTGTGCTTCTTGGGTTCGTATACAGAATACGGACCCAGTTTATGAGCACTTCTGGAACCATCTGTTTCCGCAATGCGTAACGGATCACCGGGCCGAAGTGTTGGAAGGCAATTAGACGTCAACAGTGAAATGGTGACATGTCCTGCTATGCCTCCATATTACGGCTCCATTGACCTGCTAAAGAAGGAGAATGGAGCCGTAGAAGAGAGCAACAGAGTCTAGCGCATGACACCCTACTCATCGACCGATCGTGACAGTAGGGGAACGGCATGAGGCGGCAAACTCTTCTTTCTGAGCAGCGGAGTGACTCGGCACAGTCTAAGCCAATTTACACTCATGTGGTGATGGCTCACTGCTTAATAGCTGTATACTATTGCTGCTGAAGTACTCATTATTGGGACCACTACCGATAGTGCTGTCGCTCAACCACTTCATCTGATCTTCCCATCACCGTGCTTTCGTAAGTGGTATAGGTGAACGGCTTCGGTCATTGCTCAGTGCCACTGTTGAAACGGACGCTGGCGGAAGCACCGTGGCGGGAGTAGTGTGCATACGACTCTCCTGTGGCTACAGAACAACCTATCTCGCCGGGCTGTGGCTGCAGAACGACCTATCTCACTCAGGCTATCTCCGTCCTAAAGACTACTCAATAACTCTGGCGAATAAAGCTTCAATTCCTAGATTTTAGCGATTCTACTCAGGCCATTCATTTGCCTTAGTGTTCTAATCGAAGAATGACATCAGAGCAGTCAACTGCGCTGGACTGATGGCTGTGATTCGATGGCTTCTCGTGAGGGATTTCGACGTGGTCGCATTCCTTCCCGTTGTTTACAACAACTCGCACAACTTCAACGCCGTCCATGTTCACCTACTGGCAGTGAGTTTCTAGAACACATACATCTCTTACCAAAACTTGACAAGCTTACGCTCACGGACCTGAATCAGGGGTGACTCTGAAACGGTTCGAGTGAGAAAACAGCAACTCCTGTTCACCCCCTCTGGAGATACCCTACAGACCAGCTTACGCTATAAACCCCCGCTCCTAAGATAGACTCAAATTGAACGTTTTTGGCTTTGCAACGTTCCTCTTGAGTAGAGGATTTAGAAATTATAAGACGGTTCGAAGTGCTGTTTGAAAACAATCCGTTCAGAAACTGGAAGAACTCGGACTTGTGACATTTACACCAGCTAGAACAGGGCGTGGAGACAGGAAGTGGGTTAACCTTCTCATTTAGGATATGCATAACTAGAAATCACCTAAAAGTACTTATTGAAAAGTCTTATAGGGCTAGGGACCATTCAAGTTTTACAATTCTGAGGTTGTATTTCCATTCCAGGGCGTTCATTAACTACGATGATCTGTACGTAACAACGCTAGCCGCGCGACATGGGGGATGTGTCCTAAGTGGTGACAAATTCAAGGATATCTTGGCGCAATCCACGTACAGGTGCAAAACAGTGGAGCTAAAATGTAGCACCTAAAAGATTCTTCAAATCTCTTATTTAGCGAGTTCCATCCTGTGATAATCAACCGAACACTGGACGTCAAATTCCGATTTTTGCCTCACGAAGTCGTTCACCATGGCATGGATATCTTCTACAGAGCTCTCCCAGAACTCTTCATATGTGAGGAACTTTTCTTTTCAAGCGAATTTTAATTAACTGTGGAATCGTAGCTTCAGATGAAGACATCTCAACGCGTGCATCAACGATTGCTCAAAAGATATTCGCCAGTCCAGATGACCCGGAATTCTCCAGGGTTTGTTTCTGGAAGTCGTTGAGTGAGAGCCTTGTTGAACGTTTCAAGGCGATTCATAAACATTTAGAAAAGTCGTAGAGAGAAAAAAGAGAATGATGTTGTAGGTGTTGCTCCGACGTGAATCGTGGAGCGAAGAGCGCAAGGAAGAACGACTCAGTATCATCGACGACATGATAGCGGAGCTATGCGAACGGAATGCTATTCGACCTTTGGCACTTGAGCACTTACCTGGATATCAAATGGTAGAGACGCCTCCTCCGCACGTTTATCGTTGTTGCTTGCTAAATATCTGTCACATGTAGGAACCGTACGACATATACGGTGAGGAAATCGAAGAGGTTTACGACGAGCCTGTGTTCGATGCGAAAGACTACGGTAAGGATCACTGCAATGAGATTGAAGCTGAACTGATTGTTGAATATGGCTGTTTTCAGATCCGAGAGCCATGGAGCTGCGCGTCATCGATGATCCTTGGATGGATGTACCCGCTATGCCTATGAACCCTCCCTATCCGAACGATTTCTCTCTCATAGACTTTTCTGATGGATTCTCTTCCAACGGTAGCACAGTCTTACAATCACAACAGATCGAGCCACCTATGGATCCGTTTGATGTCCTCACCATGTCCAGCGGAAGTGAGAATAGTTGGGATTCTGGGAGCAGTGTACCCGGTGATATAGAGGGTTCCAATAGCAGATATTTAATTAATGAAGAAGACGGTCAGCTGAAAAGCGCCTACAGTCAGGAAGACGTGTTGAAGGAGATAGTGGCTCATATCGATACACTGATCACCACAAGGGATCGCCTAACACGCAAGGATTTAGGCCCCGAACAACGTGACGTCGGAGAGCTGATCTCATTTTTTGACGATCCACCCAGCGATCCTGTCCAGTGCACCGAGCTGCTCACCGTGGAGAGGGAGCCATTGGAGTCGTCGTTGTCTTTCAGACATACCAATGAGACGGCGGACAACGCGAGCGTTAGTCAGCAATGGCCGTCAACCAATGCACTTTCAGAAGAAGAAATTAGCTACAGCAATACACCTCATGATGATGACACCGATTTCAAGAAGGCTATCATCGACTCGAAAATCGAAACTGTCCTGTCATCAATTTTTCCGGCTGATATTGTTCAGCATGTACTCGCAGTTAACGCCAGTCGGAATATCGACTTTCTGGCGGATCAGTGCGCACAGATGTGCGCTTAACGTCATGAGGTTGTTCTTCAATAAAGACGCCGTTTACAATGTTTGTTGTAGATATCACAAACACAAATGATAACATCGATTCACGTTTATTATAGCTAAGATTTTGGCGGGTTGTGTTTCTTCATGGACCCAAGTATATAAAATTTAACCGGAGTAAACCGTATTAACAGCACAGCCTGCAGGAATGGTATAGAGGAATTTATCCGCCATTTTAACGAGAACATATAATGACAAGAAGCACGAACACGAAGTGATATCTGGATATAAATTAGATGTAGAGGGGAACCTGTAAATATTAGGATGAAGACCGAAACAAATGATCCGAACTATGAATGTCACTAAAATGCAAAGAAACGAAGGGGAACTCGAAACACTGGAGGGAACCAAAAGATAGCGACGCAGCAACGGTAGAGGCGTCCTCCAATCCGATGGTTTCTCAACTCTGTCCTGCATTCTTGCCACAACGCTTCGATCTGTACGCCCAAACAGCCCTCACGCACCCATGAAGGCAATGCGTCATATTGTAGCCTTGTCGGTAAGCTCGCCCGAACCAAAGTGCTCAACACGACCTCTGACCAACTACCACTCGGATATTTCGGCTTGAAATTCTCCACGAAAGTGTCACATTTATAGGTCGGATTCTCTCCACCAAAAGGTGTCTGTTCTGGAAGGGCTAGGCACTTTAAGCAGTGGCCTACTTGTATTTACCGTCCTATCTCACACCTATCTTCCACATCATCCTCTGCATGAGTGAGAACCCTCCACTCACTTTTTTGGTCCTCCAGTTGTCGGTGCATCGCCGTGTCCCTCTCGGCCTCCTCTGCCGTCCGTCGATGCATGCTGTCGGTGCCTTCCTGTAACATATGCACCTCATTCTTCCACTTGAGCTCACTCTAGAGTGTTCAAAATATCAACACCCCTCACGCTGCCTACATGTCGTTTCGGTGGGGGAATCTTCCACCGATATTACGCTCCACGCACCTCCTGCAACTCACGTTCTTGTTGAGCGAGTCGATCCTTCGATGTCCGCAGGTCCTTCAGCTCCTGTTGCTAGTTTCGTATCAACTTCTGCAACCATTCACTTTTCCTGAGAGTCTCCTCAAATTTTTGTGCGAAATGGTCACCTCGAACACCGTTTTCCACACACACCTGCGTATCTCATGCCTTATCTCTAAGAGCTGTGCTAACTGCCCCCCTGCTATCACATTCGAGGCTCTGCAATCCTCTCTGTACCTAGCGCTCCAACACTGCGCTCTCCTTAAACTTTCTCCGCAGGTTGGCCACCTCTTTTCTCGCGACCGCGGTACCCACATTTCCTACTTGTTCCACAGCCTCGCGATTCGGGTGCCCGCATCTCATGAACTTGGTCCCCTCGGCCCTAATCAATACCTCCATCCATTCTTTATGGCCATTGCCACCTTGTCACAGACCTGGAGGATTTCCGCGGTTTACTCCTCACCGCACAATCTTTGGAACTCTTCTTCTACTTCGTCTGCCATCATGTCGCCCTCTAACATCTCGAGATTATCCGACAATCCTCGAAGATCTGCAATTCTTGCTTGATCAGATGCTTCCTCACTAGCTGTCAACTTCTGTCCAGGTTCAATGGCTCCACCATTCGATGTGGACTCCATATTGAGCCAATTCACATACCTAGGTGCGATAAACCGTCTATCGGATCACTGCACTGTGCCCTGCTGACTCACTTCACTAGGGTCACCGGCTTGACCCCCAAGTTGTGGTTCTTTATGAACCCAAGCATATAAAATTTAACCGACGAAGTAAATCGCATTAAAAGCACACATTGCAAGAACGGCATAGAAAAATTTATTCGCCAATTTAACGAGAACACACAATGAAGAGAAACACAAACACAATGTGATATCTGATTATAAATTAGATGTACAGGAGAACCTGGAAATATTAGGATGAAAACCAAAACAAATGATCCGAACTAAGGATGTCACTAAAATGCAAAGAAAAGAAGGTAATCTTGAAACACTGTGGGAACCAAAAGATAGCGAGACAGCGACGGTAGGGACGTCCTCCAATCCGAACCACAACCGACTGACTCGCCACGTTTCTAGGCTTCGCGCTGATAATGGGATCACCACCGGTCACAACATGACACAACACGCGAATCGCTCTCGACAACTTGGTTAATCATACGTAATAAACAAGTATCAATCTTGACTAACCGGCTTCAATCTACAGTATACTATGTGCAGAATTATTCGCTTCTGCCATGCCAAGATTCAACGACAATCGGCCATAGAATTGAAGCGCCAACCGTTCAAAAGTGGACTGGAAGAGTCCACTAAGCACCGGTACCTGGCAGGAAACACGGGTGAGTGAGGTTCCATGCTTAAGGACCACACGGTCGAAGAGGTCTAGGATAATAATCCTGCTCGCGAAGGCCACACATGTCGACAAATGGTGCCAGCTCTTGGGTTACTGTCTTATTCGTCGTTTCGATTGGTACTAGGGGAGTTGCCAGCAATCCAAGCGCTTCCGTACGCAACGCTGCTCATCCAGATTCGCCCACTAGAATCGTGACTGATACGCTAAAAAAGACCGCTTTCGTGCGCACACATCCTATGTTTGCCCAGAGGGATGGCCGGATTGTACCTTCTGAGTCACTAGGATGTTCCCTGTTCGTAGGAAACCAATGCGAAATAGAAGCGAAAGCAGATGCGACTAAACAAGGAGATGTAAATCTCCACCAGCCGTTCATCGGCCTATCGGCAGCCGAACGTCTGTTCGCCAGCTTTGCTCAACCAAATGAAAAATCTGTACTGCTTGCCGATTCAAGTCACACTTCGTTCATTTGAAATTTCGACACTGTTTCAGTTCTCGCGCTGCAAAGGTCTTAGCAATTTTCAATTTTGCTAAAACGATTGACCCTGAGGATTCATTGGCAACCTGGGCCCATATTCATCATTGCAAAACCCACAATAAACCCCGCTCAAACCCCACACCGCGCGCAAACCGAAATTCCTGAACGCGCGTCGGGGTTTAAAGCGGGGTTTATCGCGGGTCTATCACACCCCTCGGCGAGGCAGGGTTTGGTAGACCTCGACGGCAGACCGTTGTCTGCTCATCGCAAATTCCTTATGATCCCCGCAATCTCGCAATCGACTTTGCCGTCTGACTCTGCCCAAAACCGCAACGTAGGCGTTCTTCCTTTAGCTGCGCTGCGGCTCTAAGCTAGAGCCAGAAGGCAGAGTCGATGAGAGATTGCGAAATGTGTGGGGAATTCGCGATGAGCAGACAAAACTGCTCTGGCAATTTGCCAATTACCGGCATTTTATTGTCGTGCTGCAGGAGAGGTTGTGGCTGCGGACTTGAATGGGCGCGGGGGTCCTGCAACGATCGTCCTGCTGACTTCCCATCGACGCCACGCCATCGATCGATCGGAGAAATGTGATGTTTCATTTATTATTTTTTACTTTACTTTACTCACTTCTTTCAATCGCTTCACGGACGTGGGTACAATTTTTTACGACACCTATTATACATGGTGTGCATCAGAAACAGTGGCGTTCAAAAGTTTCTGAACGCCACTGTATTTGGACGAATGAATTGCGTTCGATTTGTCAGATCCTGAGCTCATAAACGTTCGACCTGTTTGACGTGGCAGACTGTTGTTGTACTGAGGATCGTCTTCATGAAGTGACTTTTCTATTTGTATTTTCCAGGGTCCTACGCTATATATGGGTGCTGTAAAAGCAAGAGGGTATTTCGCTGCAGCCTCAGGTTCTAGAGCACTTGCACAATGTAGCCAAATAGTCGCAGGTATTGAAGGTGGAGGTGGTGGTTGTGGAGGAGGTGGTCAAGTGGTAGCAGGAGGAACAGTTGGTGGAGGAGGCGGTGGTGGTGGAGGGGAACAAGAACGTTATATGATTATAGAGGATGATGGAGATTGCCGTCCGCAATGCAAGCGTTGTCGAGGACCAGTCTACTTTCTATGGTATGCAACTGGCCATTGAATTTTGTTTGAACTGGAGCTTGATTGTTGCTAATGTTTGTAGAATGGCAACGATTGATTGTCAAGAAAGAACGTTCATGTTTCTGGACGGACAAGTTGCGCTACTACCTAATCAATGAGGTAGCGAAATACCCGGCAATTTGGGATTCAATGAATCCCGTACATAAAGATAGACAGAAATGCGTTTTCATTTGGTCCAAGATCTGTAACTCGTTAAAATTTATGCATGACACAGACTTCAACAGTGAGTCGAATTTTCGCTTTACTCCATTGATATTACACTGTTTGATCCACTGCTTTTCAGTCGATGATGCACGATCACAGTGAAGAATCCTTCGGGATGGATTTAGTCGAAATAAGAAAAGGCTCCGAAATATCACAACCGGCTCAGGTTGTGACGAAGTTCCTAGCAAACCACATTTTAAAGTTGAGATAATCTGAAAGGATGGAAGACGAAGTTCAACTTATGCTGCTAGAACTATTGCTAGAAATCAACACACTCCATTTCGTCGACAAGGAGAGACTGTATATGAATGAAGCACACGTTCCTTATTGCACGACGAGGTATCGAATATTTGATGCCTATCTATCAAGTCTTAACCCAAAGTCGTTCTATGTTTTTATGCGGCTGTATCCGGCGGAGTTCAAAACATTGTTCTTGAAACTTGCACCGCGACTTCACGACTTCAACACGCGAAATGAACATCAGATTTGTTTTCAGCGCCCCAAGAATACCGTTAGTTGAAGCTTCTGCGAAAAAGTTTTTCACCCGCTGGAGCGGCAATTGTTACCTTCATTTCGAATTCAGTTGGTCGATGACGATCGATGTGCTACACGTGTACGCTCATTGCTTGTAATTTCTTATGTTAAATTAAGTGTCGGCCATCTCATGCTATATGTTGTTGCGCATGACTCTGTTTATCGCCTATTATTAAATCTTGTTTGTTTACTTTATAGCTTGTGCAAAATCAACAATGCTTTGTTTTATAATTTAGGACCTGTGGACAAGAATCGTGTCGTTATCGTGAATTGTTGAAACAATAAATTGTCGATGTAATTTGAGTGTGAAACAGAATCATCACCAACGTTTAATTGCTACTGAGTGTTCACTTCAATGACACCAGGGATTGCGACATTTCCGGCCAGCCTCCTGCTGAACCTTTCCACTCGGAACTTTCAACTCCCTTTTCAACGGTACTTTCATCTGACTTCGATGTTCCTGCAGAGAACAATTAGCGCATTAATGGTTCTATTTCGTTCAGGTAGTCGTTTCTTGCATTCTAATTGGTTACGGTGGGCATGAAGACAACTAAATGGTCTCTAGCAATCCAGCGAAGTCAGTGGCAAAAATCCAAGAAAATCGTGTGATTCCCATCACGAAAACCTGCTGCTATCGGAAAAGCAGCAGAAAACTGCAGCAACGCGGTGGTTCCGAACGGAACGACGCTCCACGCCTTTGTTGGTGCATGATTATGCATGAACGCTCTGAACAGGCAGATAGGGCCGCATTTAAAAAGTATCAGCGTAACCGTCGCGCGCGCCGTTTAGTGAAGAGCATCGCAACGTATAAATAGGATCGCTGTTTTCGCGTCACAGTTGCGCAGTAAGTACGGAGCCTAGGGGAGAGAGGAGCTGGGTGGACCAAGCACCATTCATTAGCCTTTGGGGCGGGTGAACCACTACTTCCCTGCAGATGGAGGGTCTAAAGGATAATAATCGAGAACAGAGCGACGGTTGAACCTTAACTAAGCACTGCAAAAGTATCGAGCAGCGATGTGCTCGAACCTACATACACAAAAATCAACCTCTCTATCCACCCAGCAATATGGACACGTCAGGAAATGTTCTTGGCTTTCTTAAGGCCCATTCAGAGTGCTGCTGCTGACAGCAGCAGCAATGATGAAGGATAGCCCAGCAGCAACGCGGCAGCGCTGCGCAGCAAACCCACAGCAGGGGGGGGCTATTCAGAGTGCTGCTGCCGCAGCTAGCAGCCAGCAGCAGCCAGCAGCAGCACGGAATGGTTTCGGTCATTTTTTGCTGCTGCAGCAAATCGATCGGTACGCCACGCCAGACGGGACGTCATTCGTGCTAGAGGTCCTAGCACGAATCGCCTGATAATGACGTCAGCATACGGCAAACATCCAAGGAGTGTTGCTGAGGCGTTGCTGCCGATTTCAGCAGCACATCGACAGCAGAGCGGTGGTCCTGGGTGGAAAGGCGCTCCGCCCCCTTTTTGCTGCTGCTGTCAGCAGCTACACTCTGCAGAGGCCTTAAGCCAGCAGCAACGCGGCAACGCTGCGCAGCAAACCCGCAGCAAGGGGGGGGTCATTCAGAGTGCTTCTGCCGCAGCTAGCAGCTAGCTAGAGGTCTTAGGGCCGGGTTTTACTTCTTCGCCCGCCGCCGCCCGTCGCCGCCCATCGATAGTGCAAGAAGAATCTCTACTCGACTAGCCCGTTTCTTAATCACTTTTCAATATATTATCGAAACGACACTGTTTCTGAATGTACTCTTTGTTTTTGTTGTAACCCAAATGGAGATAAAACGTGCTCCGCAAGCAAAAAACGCAACTGAAATCATCACTTCTCCTAGTCACCCACAGTTAAACCTAAAATTGAAAGCTTACAGACAGAAAACGTCCGCATCTGACTTTCCTTTCTCGACAATAAATTTAGACTGTTGATCGACTGTTGATTTATTCGTGAATTAATTAATGATGACAAAGCCACGCGAGTTCGATGTGTCCCTCCAGGGATTTTTGATAAAATATCAGCTCGGTCAGAAATAAAGCCGCGAAGTGGCCATCGCTGATCGTTTTTTTGTCTGTAAGCTTTCAATTTCAGGTTTAACTGTAGGTGACTAGGAGAAGTGATGATTTCAGTTGCGTTTTTTGCTTGCGGAGCACGTTTTATCTCCATTTGGGTTACAACAAAAACAAAGAGTACATTCAGAAACACTGTCGTTTCGATAATATATTGAAAAGTGATTAAGAAACGGGCTAGTCGAGTAGAGATTCTTCTTGCACTATCGATGGGCGGCGACGGGCGGCGGCGGGCGAAGAAGTAAAACCCGGCCCTTAGCACGAATCACCCGAAAATGACGTCAGCGCACGGCAAACATCCAAGGAGTGCTGCTGTGGCGTTGCTGCCGAGCCCAGCAGCAAAGCGGCAGCAGAGCGGCGGTCCTCGGTAGGAAGGCGCTCCGCCCCTTTTTGCTGCTGCTGTCAGCAGCAACACTCTGCATGGGGCTTTATGATGATCCATCCCCTATCACTCCACACAAGAAACGTCGACGTCAGCAGATATAGCAAGGACGATTATATAAAGGCATGTCTGCTGGAATG
This sequence comes from Nippostrongylus brasiliensis, assembly GCA_030553155.1. Lineage (NCBI taxonomy): Eukaryota > Metazoa > Nematoda > Chromadorea > Rhabditida > Heligmosomidae > Nippostrongylus > Nippostrongylus brasiliensis. The sequence continues at coordinate 26,431,709 of CP130732.1, forward strand.
GATGGTCGAGTAATCTACTCTTGCGCTTAGTCTTCCTTCCTTACCAATCTTTTAGTGCTCTGGAAAATAACGCATTCACTTTGAATCTTCCGCGCTCTACGGAATACGGTTACCGCAGAACAAAAGCTCGACTCAAGCTGAATGTTCTATTATCTGTTTCCAACTGAAGTACTACCACTAATTCATGTTCAAAGTCATGTCGAGCTTCGAGTACAGTGGTTATGAAATGTTCTACACGATGAGCAAAAAAGCCTTGACGAGGAGTGTTTGAATTGTATGATCTCACACATTGAGCAAACTTTTATCTCACGTAAGTATTTGTAGCGTTTTTATGGTGTCGTAGCGACTTCATCGTCAGAAAAGCGAATGCAGTGGCGGTCGGAATGGCATAAGCGGCGACATCTCGATTACTTCGCAAGGAACGGTCTCATTTCCAACTCAGGAATTGTGCTGCAAGGGACTCGATCGGATGTCCTGCAATGCTTTTGTAGACAAGTTGTGCCGGGGCGTTGACCTACACAAAAGTTTTGATTAGGAATTGGGTAAATGTAAACTCACAGTGCAAAGACGTCCACGTTTACTTTCACCATACTGGGCGTATTGCCACACAAAACCTTTGCCAAATGTGTGCGACGAATTGCATCCAGTTGCTCTGAAAAATGGTTGAATGTTTGTGCACTTTTTGTGTTCAAAAACAAGCAAATTTAGCTAAATCAGTACATTATTGAGTCTCTGACGATGAAATGATTCTGTTCGTTAAGAATTGTTCCATTTTGATGTTTAGAAGATTGCAGGGCCTCGAAAGTTTGCAAGGCCTCGAAAGTTTTCCCAAAGGCGAAATTCGGTAACAAAAGTTAAATTTGAATACAAATGAAGATATGGAGTCCACAACCGATGCTCTACACGTTTCGAGCAGTCCTTATCTTTGCTACCTTCCACCGCCGTTAATCAGACCCGTACTTGAATTGTATAATATCAACCGATTCCCTAAGAAAAATGGATTTCGGTGCTCTGGAAATACAGAGCAACATTTTTGCAACGGACGTCTGCAACATTGAGACATTCTAATACGAAAACGAAAGGAAGATTGCTGACCTGGAGTGAGTCCCCTCGTGGCCGGGACTTGATTTTCGTAGTAGAAACGATCGCCTCTCTTCAGCGCTGAGAACTGTTCGGCGATGATAAATCCGCCGGTAGGCCCAATCTTAAAAAGGAAAAAAACGTAATCAAATCAATCAAATTAGTCAATATCAAAAATTCCCGTTACATATATGCTCGCAGACTGATCTTTTAATATAAGCACGGTTACGTTCTGCGCAATTCGAATTTGTACTTTCTGCGCCGGGAAACAATTTCAAGTAAAATACCTCGCGAATCGTTCAAAATTACTAGTCATATGTTATCGCTCGTAACAGTCGTTTGTTTATTAAATGTCGGTGGGGCATAATTTTGTCGTAAAAATTAATAAATGAATATTTGGATAGATCGTACCGAAGCTCCAGGCATGGGCCTCTCCAGCATGATACCCGTGTAGAGATCGATGTCGTTCACGTCAGCGTAGACCTTCTTCAGAGCTTCCACACTCACATCTTCCATTTCAGCTTTCAAATCATCAAAGGACGCTGCTTTCTTCAATCCAACAAAGTTTCTGTAATCGGGAAGGCTGAGAGCTTTGAAATGAAAAATGTCTTGGTGTCACGATTTGTCTCATTAGTGAGAAAACTGCTTTGTGCAAAATTAAAGGTTACGGTGTCAAATTAAAGGTGAAGGGTTCGGTAGGTCCCCCAAAGACGCGCCGCCGCGTTCGTGATTCATTCAGATCGAATAGGCATGGTGATTGAATTGACCTATACAATTACTTGAGGGGGCCAGCCGCTATGTAAAGTCAGTGTCGTTGCCTTCCCCGTCAAGTCCGGCACCACTTTGCCTGACCCCGGAGGTATGGAAGGCTCAGCGGGAATTGAACCCTCGACCGTGCGGGTGTCTGTAGCGCCTCTTACCACCGTTCCATGCGCGTCCTCTCGGTTCGCGTATTCGAAACAAAGAACTACTGTTATTGAAGTGAAATAAAAAATCACACTCGACATAAGGGCCCCAAATTAGTTTTATGAAACAGAGCTGTTAAAACATGACTCAATTTTCATTCTATGGCTAAAAGCGCCATTTATAAATTTGAGCCCCTCCTAGAACTGGGAACTTAGTGCTAACTTTTTCAGAGCTATCTACGCTTTATTGCTCTTTTTTGCTCGATTTTTTGTTCTCCGCTTCTGACTTTATTTTCAACTCCTTTTCTTATTCCGATTCCGTTAATCCAAAGATGGCTGCGGTTTGAATGAATAAATGAAGTTCTCTTAACTTCAAAAAAATTTATGAAGTTCTCCTATTTTCGACGAAAAATTGCGTTTTTTATCATACCTGTACTCATTGTACGGGAAGAGACCAAGATCCCGCCCGCGCATAATATTGACAGACACCAAATCCACACCGGACGCTGGTTTGTTTCGAATTTCGAACAGCTGATTCCGGATCGGGAATGAGAACTCATTGTCGGCTTTCATTACTGGGTGTTGAAGCATGCCTAAATAGATACGCAATCAGAGAAAATTTGTCAATAGATAGCACGCTGCTGATAAGCGGTATACCTACACGAAATATACGATATAAAAAATGTCCTAAACTACCCGCCCTTAGTACATCATTGGTTAAAAATTAATGAGGACCACATCAACCCAATGGCCCAAAATGAGCAGAAAGCAAAGTATATAGATGCTGAGAGGATTTAACATCGCCAGTTCTTGAAAGGATGTTACTACTCTGACCATATCTATGAGAAGCTGTTTGAGAAAAAGGGCCTCTATCTGCATCGATGATTTTTCGGTTCATTTGATGATATTGAATCTTACGTACACTTACTCAAAACTCTCAAAGCTATGATAGTGGAATTGAGAAGGCATAAGGAGGAATAGCCATGATTTTGTAGTGAGTTCATCCAAAACTCAGGTTTGAATAGCAGAATACAAAGCAGGAGGAGGATCTGCACCTTCGATAAACGACGCCTCTCCCCCTTGGTTGGCAGCATAGTGCGAGTCCACGTAGAAAATGTTGTTGCCAAGGTCAACTGTATTGCCTGCAGTCTTGTTGTCGTTGGTCACTCTGAATGAATCAAATGCTTTATCTAGCAATTACCCTTATCTCATTTTATTATTTCAAACCATACGCAATGACTCAGTACATACCGCGGGAAATCCTTTCGTGCAAGACCATGACCATATCGGAAAGCGGCACCGCTGAACTCGGCCGAGAGCGCTGCGTTCACTGACGGTGAGTAGCCTGGAATTATTGGCTTCCAATCGATAACGTCGATAATCGATTATCGATAACAAGTGACGGAAAACAGCTCGAGGCAACGTACTTGTGCTGAATCCAGATTTCAATGGTTTCAGATTGAAATCGGTCATTAGTTTCTCGCCCAAGACCAGTGGAAGGTATTCGCTGTAGACATGATGTTGGTACTGTGCAATGTTCACCCGACGTGTTTCCTGAACATGGCCTGATCTGATTGATCTCAATCATAAAAGGTTAATGGTAAAATGTCAAGGGATTGGCACAATGCCGCATTCGTGTTCCGTGAATCCAAGAGGCAAAGTAAATGCGTATTTGACCTACACAGTGACTTCCAAGGCCAGCCTCTATACTAATACAGTGTCTTCACCATCCCACACATGTCTGGTATCAATGTACCCAACCCCGGAGTTATGGCAGCCACGCGTTCTCAATTCCACTATCAAAGCTTTGAGAGTTTTGGGTAAGTTTATATAGAAGCCTTGGCGGAGATCGATCGCTCGATGATGCGGGTTTCAGTGGCGACTCTTACAATCGCACCAGGATTTTAATCGCAATTTCTTTGAATAAATTGTTCCGAAGCACACTCTAGGATCGACTTACTATGAACCTCGGCATCTTATATATGCGAATTTTTATTGGCGGCATTTGAGGTTGTTATACAGACTTCTTATCCGGCTAGTGTTTGACCCGGTGACCTCTGCAGCCGAGCAATAGGGTGAATAATAGTCGGCACCACCGGCGAGGCTCTGACGAAGGCGACAACGCCGAAACGTTAGCCGGATGAAGTCTGCTTAACAACTTCGGGTGTTGCTAATAAAAATGTGAATATTGGTAGAGCAGTTTTTTAGGCAAGGTGAATGAGGACACAGCTCCAATGAGGTCATATGCTTGTCTCTTCCCGAGAGTGGCAGGAGATCTCCACGTCCCGCCTACACTGTTTCCCCTCTTACGTTTGGCTGGGGGAAGACGAAAATAGGGCTCTAGAGCAGCTTCTCTATTGTACGCCTCAATTCCCATCCATACTCGGCAGCAAAGCAGTTTAGCGGTACACAAGTATAGCGCATAGGGGCGCGTTATATAGCAAAAAGCGTTGAAATGAGATTTTTGTGAAAAGAGGTTCCATCGCGAATATGTGACTTGCCGCAGAGCAGACGTGAAATTCAGGCTAAAAAAACCTTGATTTCAGTTCGCCTGCAATGATTTTTTGTCGCTGTTTTTTCTAGTCGTCTTATAGACCACGAAATACCACTGAATAACTAGCAGCTTAAAGCAAAGTGATGGATAGGAAGTACGATTTGATTCAAAAGTTCCCTGAAACCCGAATTACCTGGAATATCTGCTCATCGGACCAACCCGGATTGGCATTTCTAAACAACGCGGCAAGCCTGTTGTGCTCCTTAATGTAAGTGGCGTGCATCGGAATCAGACCAGGATGAAGAGAATTTCGGAAATCACCGGCGACGAAGCAGTACTCGGGCGCCTTCGACTGACAATTACTGTCCTGAAACCATAACCCATTGTGACACGCATGTTATTTTATATTAGCTTTGAGTTTGTACATTTTTATTCTGCGGCGGCAACACTTCTCCATTGTGGATGAAGGTTTTCAGCTCCCCATTGCTGAACGAACGCACGGCGGCAGCCTCACATCCTTCCGAGCCATACACGGACGACAAGTCGAGGAAGTGGGTGTTCTGCGAATCATGGCAACATTGAACAAGAAATGAAGTCAGGCATCGTACGATATGATTGGAACATCTCTAGTAGAATGTCCCAACTCCACGAACAGTCCTTGGGTTAAATATTCTTCGTCGGAATTTCGCCTAACGATAGTGGGTTACTTGGGGAGCTTATCACGAGTCTTATGCCTCTTCTTCGAATTTCGACATAGAACCACCAATATTTCCGCATCAGCTCAAATTTTCGGATTTCACTTAAAGTTCGATCATTTGGGTCATTTGGAGCCAATCACGACTCTCAAGTTTGTTTTTTCAAATATTAGCTAAATCGGTGACTTTGACCTGGCCTATTTAACAATAAATGTGAGTGGTTCTCTGCCAAAATGCGGAAAATTGACATCGAATTCATGATCAGCGCCCAGGAAATTCCCACAGGCAGCTTCGACCAAAAGATCAAGGGTCTGTCCGTGAAGTGGGAATTCCTAACCAGTGCCCAATTCTCTCTCTCTCTTTCTGCGCACCTGGTTAATCTGCGTCCGAACTCCGAGTCCCTTCTGGGCATTCAGAGCGCGAGTCAAACGGATGCATCTGGAAGTACGTCGATTCTGCCGTCGTCGATTTCCATTTCTCCAAAGAGTTTCATTTATTCTTGTGTTCAACACAAAAAACTGCTTCGGTCGGTGAAGTTACCCCACCAGCTTCCGAAGAGATAGCTGCAGCTCGCTACTCGACGAACTCCAAATTTTGAAGTTGTTCTTGAGTGTAGCGAAGAGTGCAGAATTCATACCTTATCAGTAGAACCTGTGTAGAACAATGAGACTAACATTCTTTCGATTGAAGTGTTTTTGATGTCAGTCTGTTGATATAAGGGAAATTTTAGTTCTATGGAGGAGCCCTATCAATCGCTTCGGAACACTTTTATGTAGATCTAACAATAGAGAAATTTGGGAGGTTCAGGTTGATTTTATATGTGTTCGAGTGCGTAGGACCCGGAAAAACGAAATTGGAAAACGACCTTCTGAAGAATCAAGCAAGTGCAAAAAAGATGGAACAACATCAATAAGTTGAGCAATGATATACTGCCTGATACCTGCACAACTCAAAGGAATAGTTTTCTTCACCTCTACCTCACAACCGCAGTACTTCGAAAGAGTTACGAGGACGTCCCATAGCAGATAGGCTTAACACTCTGCTGGCTGAACACCAACATGCTATCAAATTTTGAAGTTGATGTTCTCCAAATAATCGATGAGGTATTGAACAGGCCTCGAGGAAAGGTCATTGGCCTTGTAGATGTTGGAAATCATTAAGACAGCGCTTTCCATTAGATAAATTCATCAGAATGTCAAGCTAGGAAAGAAAGGCAACGAAATACAGACACTGTGGGGCTTTCTCGAAGGATGGGTAGCTTGAGGGTAGATCTTCGACTTACTGGGAAGATGAATGGTTTACTACTCCAAAATTTCAGCAGCAAGAGTTGTTTTGTTTCTGAAAATCAAAACGCCCTCAAGTCCTCCATCCTACTTATCACTGCAACACCACGTAACTCGAAATCGGAGTATAAAGGCCTCTGCAGAGTGTTGCTGCTGACAGCAGCAGCAAAAAGGGGGCGGAGCGCCTTTCCACCCAGGACCACCGCCCTGCTGGCGGTTTGCTGCTGAAATCGGCAGCAACGCCACAGCAGCAAGATGACGTGTGCTGACGTCATTTTCTGGTGATTCGTGCTAGGACTTCTAGCACGAATGATGTCCCGTCTGGCGTGGCGTACCGATCGATTTGCTGCGGCAGCAAAAAATGATCGAAACCATTCCGTGCTGCTGCTGCTGGCTGCTAGCTGCAGCAGCAGCACTCTGAATAGCCCCCCTGCTGTGGGTTTGCTGCGCAGCGCTGCTGCGTTGCTGCTGGGCTATCCTTCATCATTGCTGCTGCTGCCAGCAGCAACACTCTGCAGAGGCCTTGAAGAAGTGTGGCTATGAACATATGGCTCGTAACGTTCAATTCGCCGGAAGGGTAGGAATTCTTAAGACTTCTCTTTCTTCTGGTGCTAGTTAGCCATGAACATCTTTTTCGGGAAGTTTGTTGCAATACTGTTTATGTTTTTTGTTTTTTGCATTTATTTTTAGAATTAAAAAAAAATCTTTAAAAACAATCAAATCTTATCATAATTTGAAGGGCCGGAGTTCTCTGCGTAGCTTTGAAAATAGTGGCGTGGTGAGCAGCTAGGCTAATCCGCGCAAAACAGTTCGATTATCGCTGTTTATCCATTTTTATGCAGTCGCACTTCACTGTCTCCCCTACTTACTACAGAAAAAGTTTTGGATCCCAAATGAGTTCCTTTACAATTGTTTTCGTTGATGAGCATTTAATTTATTGGAAAGGGGGCGCAAGAATAGAATAGATCCCAAGTCGCTACGAAAAGTTGGTGCGCAGATCTTTCAACCCAAATATTTTTATCGTTACCTCTTCGTTCCGTTGCTGAATGCCTTGAAATAATCGTCGTCAGCCGGCACAGGGATTGGGGCACAGTTCTCGCTAGTTTTTGGGGAGTCGCATGACGTGCAATCTAGTGCTTTGCTGTTGGGGCCTGAGAAAGGAGAGGTTTCCGGTAGGATTTACGTCTTACTTTGCCAATTTTGAACTCACCAACTGAAGAAGGCATAAATATGATGTCGTGAGCAACCCACTGACCAAACTGCATGAAGAAGTGGTTTTTCCTGTAGTCGAATCCAGGCTTTGCGCCCTAAATTGATACAATGAACGGTTTTTGCAGGTTACAGCCGTTGGATGTATACTTACCTCTCTATGAAGTTTGTTAGAGATTTCTCTCGTCGATGGCAGTGGTGTTCCCTTGACACCTTGGGTTCGGATTTTGGTGAAGCCTGGAAAGATCTCAGATTTATTTTCATTGCTCTCTGCCCGTACTTCCTCGGAAAAATGATCAATCAAAAAAATCCTTTCCAATACAAACTGACCGTCGGAATAGCTAGCTTTCTTAAGAAGCCGTCTAACTGGAGTAACCGCAGCTCCATGCGTAATGTTCTTCACGTTGTTGCATTTTCCCGTCACTGTTCGGTACTCGTTGCTAGAAGGACATGGACTATTATTCGTACTTTCTCTCTTTTACCTCTGCATTCATCTTTTCTATCATTTGCTATTATTTTCAAGTTCATTAGGTGGAAATTCTGTTGTGCGGCTAACGTTTCTACGTGTTCGCCATCTTCAAAGCGTTACTGCTCGATATTATTTGGTTTGTAATGAAAGTTGGGTATTGAAAGGCACTTGCACCATACTACAATGGTAAAACAGTAATGGGTAAAGGCCCCTTCACACTCTGCTGCGGCAGTAACACAGTAATGGTGAACGATAAGGGTATGCTGCAGGCGCGACAGCAATGGAGTAGTGGCAACAATTCTGCAGCTTTCAAGCTTTCACTACGAACGCAGAGCTGTGCTCCAGTTGCACTACTGATGCCAAAGGAGGTGTGATGCGTGTGGTCAAGTCTGTGAATTTTTTGCGTACCACACATGGCTCGGCGGTCAGAGGACCACCTGAGGTCGTATGCTTGTATCTCCCCTCGAGTTGAGGGGGATCCACCGGCCCCGCCCTCCTTCCCTAATCCTAGCCAAACGAACAGGAACAACTGTAGTGGTAGGGGCGGAAGATCCCCCTCAACCCGCACGGAGAGACGAGCATTCGGCCTCTGTTCTGGAGGTACGCTTATCCCTTGTAACTGCCACACTTTGGTTTTACGGTTACAGTAGAGCGTAATAGGGCGCTAAAGATAGAGAGAGGCGCGGACGTGACAGTAGGATGATGGGGGCGACGATGTGGTCACGTTCACGCTTATGCTGCTGCGATGGGCCGCGGTACCTTACGACAAGAGCTGTTCCTTCTGAAGCTGCAGAAAGGTGAACTGGAACGCGAGGTCAAGCCTTTGTCTTGGTGCACCCACACTTCGCACTACCAAAGCTCGTACCACATGATCCTCTTGTTTGTCTCTACGCGAAGGATTACCGTTTCTATGTAGTACGGGTTGGTGCAACTGTTGGCTCACCGTCCGCGTTTGCGCTGTACTTTGGCTTTACTACCGCAGTAAGGTGTGAATGGCGCTTTCACCAGTTGGAAACGTCAAGCGCCCAGGTAAACTTTCCCATGGACAATCTCAAAAGGCGTTACAGTGAAACAGAAAGTATACCACTGCACGAAATTCACAGCTTTTTCACAGCTCACCTTTCCTTAGAGTTGCAGTCGAAGTCCTTCACACAACCATGCACTTCCCTCTTTTTTCGTGCAGCTCCAGATTGTTCCATTATCGCGTCGACATCGATGTCGCCAAGAACGTCGAGCACGCTGCTGCCTAACTTTTCCACTAATATCTGAAAGGTTTTGCGCCTCTGGTTTGAATCATGTAACTTTAGAAAACAGCTCGACTCACGGTTGTTGCCTCTGAGAGGATGTCGCCTTTGAGCTGGGCGAATTCCGAGTCAGCATTCGCTCGTTGTGCCTCCTCAAGAGGCTCTGAAATGCCCGAGGGATACTAGCACTCCGTAAATGTAAGTGTGTTTCACTCAGTTTTAGCAGACCCAGACAACTGTTAGGTTGTTGCAAAAGTTCCAGTTTTTGAGAAAGTGCGACCTTCCTTATCAAACTGCTCCGGAATCAGTGGTCGTGAACACATATGGTATATGGTTGTCTAGTATGTGCCTTATTATTATGATTTCCTGGTGAAACACGCTTTTGGAAAAAAGGAATTTTCAAAAGAGTACAGTAAATGTCTTCTTCTCTACAACTTCAGATCTAAAAAATCAACAGCAGCATCACGCCGTTTTATCAGTGCTTCAACCAGTCAGGGCTCAATCCGCAAATAGCATTTTAGTGATAAATCTGAAGCCTCAGAAACCTGTCAGAGTGACGATATTCTTCTCCCGCTCGGCGATGTTCACTTGCGCTTCTTTTATTGCCGCCAGGATGGTGTCTGACGAAATAGTCGCTGCGCTTAAAAGATTCGTTAACAAGATTTAAAAGATACTGCATAAGGTGTGAAGAATAAAAGTATTCTTGAAGATGTCAAAGTCATACCAGGAAACTGCCGCCAACAGTAAGCCGACGAGAGATATCTGCCGCATTTCAAATGTATCCTTGGCCACTTCCGAATGCAGTTATATAGGGAGCACGAGTGTTGGTCCGCGTGTGTTTGAACACCTGAGGTTTCGCCCCCGGTAACAACCTTTCATCAAAATGCCATTCGAATCGTCATCGCCTATTTACGCGCTGCGACGGCACCATCGAACGACTGACGAACCGGAGCAAGGATCGCGTTTTACTTGTCAACACCATATCAGTTGCTTATTTACGCACTGAAGCTCGAGAAATGGATTCATGATTACTCAAATGATGAATTCTTTATCGGCTGATATCTCGGTGGTATCGCCCCCTTCGAGTCCTCAGTCTGACAAGAATTCCAGTACCCTGATACTCATTTGTGAGTCTCCTGAGACCTCACTTGTTTTTCATCTCAACAGAAAAATTCATTCTGTTCTGATGTGTTGCCGCGAAAAGCTTGCAGGAATGCGATAGCAAGACTATAAAAGGCGCTACTCCTATTCTACTAATCCGTTGATCGTTCCTCGCCCATGATAACCAAACTTTAAATCATCATTCAGTCGAACATCTGGGATAAGGTAAAGTAGTGCTAGACTTGTCTGGAAAGGTGAAGACTGAATTGGTGTAGCAGCTAGCTTCCTTAAGTTCGTCCTATCGTTAGGTACTTGATGATGTAATGATGGTGATAGTATCATCTCAAAAATCGCGGCTCAGTCCGGATTCGAGCCAGCGTCTTGGACCCTCTCGAACACCGTGGTATTAGACCACCACACCACTGATTCGATGGCTCTATTTCCCAACTTTGCCACTCCTTAGCGCTCCCCTAGCACCTTCCTTAAGCCACAAGGATTTTGCTTATAGCACTGATCCGTTCGACCCGGTAAGCCGGATTCGGCATTGTACCAGTTGAGCTGAAAGTAATTCCACTATTATCATGAAAGTCTAGCTTTATTACTGCAAATTAATCACCCAAACTCACTCTTGACTGGGGATATTTGTGAGCTTTTTATTATTTTTGCTTATGATAGTGATACTATTATCTCTGCCAATTCACCATTAACTCGACCGCTAGAAGATTGGGATCGTTTCGGATGCCATGGCTCTCTATGGTGCAGTTTTCTCCAAACAAGATATCAGCTACCGTTACTCCGGCGGATTACCGATGGAGGGTTTCATTTTTCTAACCAACTCGCAACTAGTCAGACGTTCATCCATACTTGTAGTTTTGCAAGCGGTAAGGTTCTGGGTGTTACCGCTTAGTGCGAACTGTAACCAGATTAATTTCAAAATCCTTCATTTTTACAGGAGGTATGGGAGATGCCTACGAAATAATGGGCGGATTTCAGGCGGGTAATGTACCGCCTCCGCCACCGCCACCTCCACCTCCACCACCGCCGCCACCCCCTCCGCCACCGCCTCCACCTTTTTGCCCTCCACCACCACCTTTCGGTGCTCCTCCACCTCCCCCTTTCGGTGCTCCTCCATTTATGCCTCCTCCTTTCGGTCCTCCTCCGCCATTTCCTCCTGCTTTCTTCCCTCCAAATATTCCCCCGCCATTTCTCTCTCCTCCACCTTTTCCTCCTCCACCAAGACCCCTTCCACTTCCACCTCCACCTCCACCACCAGCGCCAGCCCGCAAGGAACCATCCAATGAGAACTTGATTTATACAGGACAAAAGAAACATAGGACGGGGTCGGACTGCTCCGGGTGAGGATTTGCTTACAATCAAGCTGCTGCGTTAGAAATCAGATCGTTGCTGTTGAGTAATTACGATACTGCAAGTTTGAGTTTAGAACTACTCGTTGGCGTCTACATTAGCGCTCCCAAGGACAAGTAAGCATAAGGACAGGATGAGAGGCCCTTCATACCCTGAAAATTACCCAACTGAAATGGGGCAGCTTATCTTCATAATTCACTTAGACTAGCGGATCACGGGACCGGGGCCCACAGAGTTACGGAAATTCTTCATTACCCTACGTGAGAGCAAAATGAACAGGTGATACAAGGTGCCTTCTCTCTTCACCCGATCAAAACCTAAAGGACTAAGGAGTTGAAAAGCATGCGCTAGAAAGTACAGTGCTGAAATTTAATTGGTTGAATGGGAGCAGCGATATCACCTGAACCTCTAAGAATTACTTTTTCCAGAAGGAAGAGGAAAGGAAGAGGAGGAACGAGTGAGAAGTACTGTCGTACATTTCCGCTGTAGAGAGATTCTCCAGTTGAGCGCTGATATTTCAGGAGTTCGTCGTCGAGAAAAAAGAAGAAAAAACAGCACAGATAGACATGTAGTCTTCAGTTCAAAAATACGTAATGAAGAACCGATTCTTACCTATATAAATAAATTATTCAACATTGGTGAAAATCCGACATTATTACTACCCTAACTATAAAGGGGAAAGAAGGAGAACGACGAAATCTTCGTTCAATTCCGCGATCGTGTGACACCGCTGAGCAGTGATACAGAACGTTAAAAATTGCGGAAGAAGCATAAGCTAACATGAGGAGTAGAATGTGGAATTGATGTCGGTAGTTCAAGATTATAAGAAAAACTTTCACTACGATGGTCGTGTCGAACTCGCCCAACGTAGGAAATAATTAGACATACTCAATACAGTGCTCTGCCGCACACGGTGCTTAAGCAGAATGCGAAAGAAAGTGCTGAATATCGAATTCGGGTAATATATGGTATAGTCGTTATGCAACATAGGCAGCAAGAGGAATGCAGCGGTTTCAGCGTTTGTTCCTAGAAAGAGCAACTTTACTTATAGTTGGGTTATCAGTCAGAGCGAAAACTGGTTAAAGGCATCTTGTCCTGAAATGTCCAGATGTACATATGACACCACAAAATGGTTTTGTCAACACGAAAGTGTCTTTACAAAAACGAAAGGCGAAATATTCTTCATCGTCTGCAACATGATCTCCGCTGAGAGAAGTGCTTCACTGAAAGACCTTAAATCTTGAACAATAGGGTAGCGTCAAAAACCACGGCAAAAAAGTAGCATTTTTGCGCTCTTGCGATTGCTTTTTACGATTAGTTAAGCACTTGTGACCTCTACTTTTACGAATTTCTACGCGCGTGGTGCAGTGGTAAGCGCAGCTGCTGACACACGCACGGCGGAGCGATCAATCCCCGCCCTGGCGAACCAAACCTTCCATCCCTCCGGGGTCGTGTGAATTGGTATCACCCTTGTCTGGGAAGGTGAAGATATTGATTTGGTATAGCGACTGGCCCACGCAAGCCATTGTGCACCGCGTCGTAAGGAACTGATCAACCGAACTCTTTACATCTACATTTACTTAAAAAGGCTTTACACTCTCCATTGTCCAAAGTCTTCTTCCGCTGATCAGTTCCATCCATCTTATCTTCAGATTATTTCGAAAGAGTCCAAACATAAGACGGCTGGCATTGATCAGCCTTTTGAGGACGCGCCACAAATTCGTCTCTCACTCGAAATATTAACGGTGGTGATTGGATTCACTGTTTTCATAATGACTTGCATTGTTCGATTCAGCTCGGAGCCTCAGTTCTCTTATCGCTAAACTAACCTCTGAGACACTCGAAGTCGGCCTTTTTTGACCATCTGCCTTTCAAATTGGCGTTTTCGGACCAAATTTAGACGAAATAGGGGCCGCGTGTGGCGCGGTTAGAGTTGACGGCAAGCTCGGTTTTGGGAATGGTGATCCGTCAGGCAAACGAAGTACTGCGGATCACACATCGCTAACTTCGGATGAGCCGCGGGCTCTGTGACCATTCCTCCGCGGAGGAACGCGGAAGAACGCGAAGGAACACGGAAGAACGCGTCAATTGGCGGAGGCATGCTAGGGCGTCGGGTGTGGATTGGTGCGTAATGAAATCATTCGAAAATCGTCTGTCCTGCTGGTCGGCGGGTTTTTTCCTTCCCTTTTCCACCCGTTCTTCATCCTGGTCGGCGGGGTTTTTTCCTTCCTTTTTCCACCCATTTTTTCCCACATTTCAATTCCACATCATTTCCACCCAAGCTGAACTCTCACCGAACTGCGTGTTCGAAGCAGAACAGTCAAGGTAAATTTCATTTCTTCCTTATATATGCTCTTTTCTTTCGATTTTCTGAATATTTCAGGTTTTTCATGGGCCTCGGCGGCAATATGGAGGAGCGAGCCAAAGAGCTCGATAGATCAACGCACGACCGGGTTGCTTAGAGGGCCGAAATCTTCAGAGGCCTTCAAAAAGCGATGTAAGTTTCCCAAGGTCCTTTGTCAGTGTAAGCGATACTATTTTGTTGTGATAACTGTGTTTAGGACCGATGTTCGCGGAACTCCGCACAATAAGGAAAGGAAAACATGGGGAGCGAACGCGGTGAGTGCTGACTTTGACGATTACATCTTCAAGTTTCTTTATCTCGATTCTTGAATTTCAGCGTCAAAAGAAACGCCCGCTAGATGAAACCCACGAAGAGGAGAACCTCGAGCTCGACAATGACTGACACTCAGACAGGCAATTGCCCATTTCCGTTCAATGATATTTGGTGATTTTATTTGTTTTCGTTATCGTGCTTTCGTTTTTCTAACGGTTTTCCATAACTCATGTTATCGCATGCCAAAGAGCTCGTTAGAGTAACGCAGGACATCTCATTTCTTTTCTTCATTTTTCTTTGGATCTCTCTTTGCGATTTCTTCGAAGTAGCTTAAAGCCCGATCAGTTATTTTGTATGTACTTGTTGTCGTTGATTGAAGTCCTTGTTCAGATGTTTTCGTTATGTTATGTTACTTTTTCGCTTTTCACTATTGATTATGTGTAAACAATTTATGATTATGATTATGTATTAAGAAATAAATATGTATTTCATTCATACTGTAACATTTATATCACAGCAGGGCTTTCATATCACTAACAGTCGTCCGCTTTTCATCCGATTTTCGAACCACCCGTCGACTATACACCGATCACCGATTTTAGCTACTTTTAATCAACGTTTTTTTCCCCGCGGATGATCCGATTTGAGTGTCTGAGCTGTTCCTAACTCATCCATCTCTGTAGGGATAAAAGCTGTGGCTGGTCCGTCCGTTGGACCAATAAGTGTTGTAACCCACTTGAACAATAAAGTGGTAGAGTAGTCGACGTTGATCAGTCCACCTATTATAGAACGCGCCCTAAACAGCAACGCGCTATTCTGTAAGTCGTCTTCTGTCGTCTCCATCCAAAAAAACATGCACGATGATTGCACGTGCATTTGCAGAAGACGAATAGCCCAGGGTAATAAAAAATGCACGTTTTCAAAGAGTCCTCCTGTCGTTACATTGTAAAGTAGCACTTGATCACCTGCTTATACTGCAGACCATACTAGTTTTATTGTGTATTATGACGTATCAGTTTTCCGCTCTACAGAGCAAGAATCGAATGGCCACTTTGATGCCCTCATTGATATTGATAAGTTGAAAACTAGTTCTAACCACGCTATCTTTTTTGTACCTGAGGTGATGCTCCCCCAATGGTCCCACTGCCTCACCATAGGGAAATGATTGCAGCTTCTCAGCAGAATGGTAAGCGTGGGGTGCTGTTGGGTTGGAAAATAACTTCCTAGGCTCTCAAATATTTTCACTAGATGTATTTACAAGCAAATCAATCACGGGTATGGTACCCTGAGGGATGCCATACCCTGAAATCGAGTGATAACTTTTAGTGAGTTGAGAGTCGCCAATGGCAGAGGACGTCCACGTTACGAGATACACCGTCAGTGCTGCTTTCACTTTCCTCGCTACCACTGGCTGCTGGCCAGTGGTAGAAACATGAGATAAGATGTTGAACCACGGGCGCTGGGAAGTGGTAGCGAAAAATGATGCCGCCACTAGAGGCACAGTGAGTCGCCGTCTCGCAACGAAAATTGGCCGTTTTACTACCACTGCCAACACTGAATGAACCGATACGAGTTGTTGAATCTGAATTTTCACCGACAGTATTAACTGCAGCTCTCATAACAAGATCTTTCGACTGAACTG
Source organism: Nippostrongylus brasiliensis (assembly GCA_030553155.1). NCBI lineage: Eukaryota > Metazoa > Nematoda > Chromadorea > Rhabditida > Heligmosomidae > Nippostrongylus > Nippostrongylus brasiliensis. The sequence goes on from CP130732.1 coordinate 26,447,813, forward strand.
ACATGAACATAAATTGCGAAGCTACCGCGCATGAGAACGTGTTCCACTTATTTCTCACTAGAATTATTATCAGTCTTTCGTTGCTTACAGGTCAAGACGTCATGCTGAAGCGTTGTTGAAGCCGATGATCCGTATTAGCTCTTCTCAAATGGCTCAAACAAAATCGGCAATAGTGGAGAAACAGTAGCACGGATGCTAGGAAGGCATTCGTTGCGGTACCACCACATGCCGCAACATTGAGTGATCGCTGGCAATGGGTGTGCAGAGTTAGAACTCTGCATTTGCTATCAATTCTGACAGATCCGTTCAACAACCGCATTCTCACCACCACTCTTTCGACAGTGGCAGCGAAGAATGCTCGCTACTATTATATTTCGAAAAACGGAACAATTCATCCTACCCGAGAGCAGAAGCTAGCAGCTCTTCTGATTCGTCGAGTGACGACAGCAATAGTGACAGTGGAAGAGGATCAGAATATGAATAGCGCCACAAACTTCATCGAAACTCTAATTCAAGCATCGCGGATAGAGATGTTGAAATCATCATAAATGTAGAAGATACAAAAGCGTCCGCACCGCCGGCGTTTTTTAACAAAAGTATCGATATGCCTTCGCTTGATTCAATTTCTCAGCCTCACCTCGTCATCTTCTTCCGTCCCACAGCAGCAGCTCTCAGTCAAGTGGCGGTATGTTCAGAAGTGAGTGAAGAACGAACATCGGGATCTTGGCCTGAATTTGAGCTAAACCTCCAATGATGATGAATGATTGTATCTTTTTCGCTTTATTTATTGCATGTTTACTGTTCAGCAATACTCCCTGCTTCTAAATGTAAAACTTAGGAACGATGTTAGAGACTCGCATATTCTGTTCTATTATTGTTTTCAATTAAACTAGGTCTTTTTGTCTCTTTCTAACTAGTTGCTAAGAATCTCCTCGTCTTTTCCGTGATTTATGCTGCTTATCATTGTTCTACTCTTGTCGTTAGTCATGTGGTGCAGCTGTATCGACGTTGCTTGGACCGTGCAAGTGCACCGCAATTCTTCGAGAAAACCGTCGGCAGACAGTTTTATAATTGATCTCCTTGTTATTTCAACAAGGTGTTTCTTGTACTTCCTAATACATATCGGTAAATTCCCCGAAGTTTACAAAGTCATGCGGTTCAGTTCCACTTCGGAATGATGACAAATCGCTGGTTTTTTAGACACCTCTAACGCCTCCAACCAGAGCGCATTTCGGTGTTCTTTGATACAAAGTACTTTGATACTGGTTAATAAAATGTTTTGCATGTTTTTCTGTCACCCGCATTGATACTGTGCAAAAGAGACAGGTAACATGACAAAAAGCGGCAGCTGATTGGGATGAGCAAAGCGACGTCTCCATTCTTTTAGGGAAGTCTTGACTTTTTTATTCTTGTATTTAGGCCTAAGTAGCTGAGTTGTTTTCACAGATTGCCGAGCAAGGTGAACTCTCTCGGCAGATTTCCAAAGCTCTCAATTGCGTCAATATCTGTTCCCAGTTTTGCTTGCACAGCTGGTTCCACTTCCTCGTTACTGTCACGGAATTCGGTGGTCCCAAATGGACCCTCATTGAGCTCAAACAATCGTAGTGGCATTTTTCACCGCCAGTGACCTTTGGTTTAAAAAGCGTTCTCTGCCCCAACCGAAGCAAACGCAAGAATGAAGCAGTGGGTAATATGCGAATACGGCGGGGTTAGCGATTGGCGTTGAAACTCACTATCTCCCTTCACGAAGATGCGATACCATCGAGTGTTCCTAGTTGATCGCATAGCACGAGTCACGTCTATTAGAACAAAACAATAGTAAAACAATGGTTGTCTGCACAATAGCGCAAGCAGATGATTGATGAGGGAGCAAATATGCTCGACCAACAGAAGAACAGCGTCACTATCCTTCACACAAGGATCTGCTGTGTTCAGACGCTGGATAGTACGACAACCGGTGAGAGGCGAATAAATTTCGTGTTGTGCAGGTCGTCATGGATTCTAGACAGTGACGATACATCTGTAGCACGACAAGACGATTGTTTTAAGCTCTGTACCTACAATACTGGAATAGTTTCCTCTAAGGCCTTTGTTATACCGACGCTCATGGTGAGCGTCAGCTGCTTGCGAGCGGTGAGCGCCCAGCCGCTGAGCACGCGACGCACGCGACGCACGCGCGCACGCGCCCGAAGCATACAGAGCAGCCCTCGACCGACCCCCAGCGAAAGCGTCAATCGCAGTGCAATGCGCAGCGACTAGTCATGACGCGCGTGAGCGTCTGTATGGCCCTTGTTATAGGTTCGCTCGCACCCCAGCGTAACTCGTCCATTCAGCATAAGACAGCGTGGGGCCAGACACGTTTGTCATCACGCTGGCGTGGTGAGCGTCAACGTGATAACTGCGATTACAAACGTGTCTGGCCGCGATCACGCAAGTCGCAGACGCTCATGATACGTGAATCACGCCAGCGTCAACGTGATAACTCGTACAAACGTGTCTGGCCCCACGGTGTCTGATACTGAATGGGTCGAGTTACGCTGGCAGACGCTGGGGGTGAGCGTTGGTATAACAAAGGCCTAACGCCGACTTCTACGCTCTTCTCGAAGCTGCCGGTCACATAAAATATGTCGTCATCGCACTACAAGAAACTTTTAAGAGCAAGAAAGCCGACATGCGTCAATACCGGGTGTCCAAAAATAACGTGGTAAAATTTTAATGCTTTTCCGTGTGAAAATATGGGTAGGAAATACGACGGTAACAGCGTCATTTTTCTACGCACGTCTCCCCAGTTCGGTGAATGAGGTTTGAATTCGACTAGACGAGCACGAAGATTTTCCGAAAATGTCAAATCAAAGAGCTCCGATTTTGGAGCTTCATTGCCAGGTGAAAGCGACAAGGCGACATTGTTCGCTTGCTCGGTGTCGCATAGTCGACCGTTTGCAAAGCGATTCTCCGATTCGTGGAGCATGGCCATGAAGGCGACCGTGCAGAACGAGGAGAGAAGTGCAGCGTCAACACGCCCAGGGTCCGCGAAATCATCAGAGGGCGGAATCAAAATCATAATCAAAATCTGCTAATATTGCGAAGACAACACAGGACTAGGGCTAATTTTCCGACTTCATCACGTCTTCAGAAACATCCGACGGACGACAGCGTATGGTCTATCTTGGAAGATAGCGTCTAAGTGAAACATCACTGCAGTCTCGATTCCTTGAAGCAATCACTGCGTCGAGAGTGCGACCTACGGCCCATCACCGAAAATTTCGATTTCGTCAAGCATTTGAACCTCTGTATCCGTTCAAAAGGGGGCCACTTCGAAACTGTCAGAGCATAATGTTAACTAGTGTTTATGCTGTTGTTTAGTTGTTTCTGTTTTCTGTTTTCTCAAATTATTAGTTGTTCGTTAGTTACAATAAAAAAACTTTAACCACGTTATTTGGACACCCTGTATAACGACAGGTCTCTTGTTATCCGCGGAGAGAAGATACCGTCTCGGAAGGTCGGTGGCGTTGGATTCATCGTGCACCCGTCTGTCGTCCACCTCGTCGACTCTCACGAGATTCTGTCCCATCGCTCAGCCATTTTGCGCCTTCATCCGCCACATCGGAAGACCATCACAGTCATCAACTGCAGCTCAATACACGCAGCAGTTGATGGTGTTCTATTGAGAGCTTTAAACCCTAAATCCGCCTCAAAGCAAAGATCTAGCACTACCATTGCCGAGAGAAAACGCCTGTCAAAGTATTAGCCATGAGAATAACCCAAGCTGTGCCTGATGGAACTTTTTGAAGGGGTCGTTATGTCGCTTGAACTAGCAAGACACTACGGAGATTTTTGGAAGGATCATCATTGTCCGCAAACGTGGCATTTCTTACCCGAAACAATTTGAGAGTAACCGCCTTGGGACCGCGGGACGCAACATCTGAAAAACCTTCGGAGGAGGATGATTCCCGGAGCGCCAAGAAAGGATCGTAAACAGCACAGGAAAGGGTCCGCAAATATGTCACTTGGATATTGAGCTCAGTATTTCGTCGTGTGCACTAAGTGCCCTGATGAACTATTTCCACCCCCATCTTCAATAAATGTCATATTTGCAACCCGTTTCCAACGGTTGATCCTGCGTGGAACCGAACTTCTCTATCACCTCGTTCAATTTTGAGCCAATGTTGTCCAGTGGACGAACACCTTAATCGATTGAAACCACTTTGCCAGCATAACTGCTTTATGTATTTCCACCTCCACATATTTTCAAACCGTCTTCCGCACTACAATTAACAAATAAGGAAATTTTTATCACATAGGTCAAACAATCAAAGTTATCACAATTCATTTAAAAGCACTAAAATAAATATAGCAGAAAATTACTTTGTCCAACCGTGATCTTTCATAATAAATAACTCTCAAGTATATATTAAACCCTTAACCATAACAGCCACAGAGAGAGCAGTGCTTTCTGGGTTCCGGAGCGTCTCTCCACAAAGAAACGACGAATGTGCCTTGACAACTGACAACCGCTTGGCACTGTAAATTTGCTATCTACAATAAATAGACGATTCTGCAAAGGAAAATGATGATCAACAGTCCCTATACAGAAGAGAAAGTAATTCAAGTGAGTGCTTATGAATGTTACGAGCAGTCGTTTATTTTTGGAGTGAAGAAATTCGCAGTCCGATGACGTCCTTTCCGATTTCAGCGACCTCGCACACGTCGCACACAGAGCCTTCCAGTCCTACCGAGAACGACGCTCCACAGAAGGGGCATTTGCACTGCGGTTTGCCGCGGTACAACGGGACGAAGTTTCGTGAGCACACGACGAACGGGTTGTGCTCATCATAGGCCAGCTAAAACGGAACAGTATTATGGCGGAAGAGAGGCGTATAAGAGCGAAATTACTACCTGATTGGCATCCTTGTTGTCTTGTTCGGCCGCTGCCAGCACCTTTCTGACCTGAGCTGCAACATCGGGCTTTGGTCCTGAAACACCAGCATATCAGGATTCAGATCCATATTCAGTATTTTAGCCGGTTCATTCATTCAACTTACCAAGTTCCAAAAGACGCTTGCACATTGACGCACATGTTCGCATCTGCTTCAGCTTGAAGAATGCATTGATAGCCGTTCTAAGAGTGAGGATCCGATGCACCGGCTGGAGTTCGCAGTGCGTGAAATATGCCAGCATTTCGGCATTTCGTTTCAACTCTGCTGGAGAGGTCTTCGGAATTTCCTAAAGACACTTCCCTGCTATATTCGATATAGAGAAAAAAGGAAACGGTACTATTACCTTTCTGGCCGTCTCCATTAGTAGTCCAACCAAATAGTTCCTACAGATTTCGATCAGCTGCTCTGCTTCAGCCACCTGTAAAAAGGCTGATAATGGTAGTGGTAAGAATGCAGTACGTTGCTTTCAATTTCTGCAGTATGTTGTTTTCGATATCGCAGAAATGAAAGAAATTTGGCGGCAATCACAACAACGTCAGAAAACCGAAATTGAGATTTTAAAAAAATGCAGAAATACTGAATCGGAACAGCTATGCAGCGGTTCGAAGTTTCTCGTGGTCATTTCTCAAGGTGAAGACATAGCATAAAATATGAAAATATGAAAAGATCAAAGTTTTGTTTTTAACAAGGCGAGAACTAAAGCTGTGGACACGCAAATTGTCAGATGAATTCTCCAACAATGCTTTTCTCTAAGAGAATTTCTAGATGATACGACTCAGCTTAACGGCAGAGCTCGGCCTACCTCTTGTTTCGAGTTCACGACGAGCATCGGCACGAAAAGCAGAATTTTGCGCAACTTGTCTATCGCATCGGCGAATTTTCCAGCAGTTGTCATGTGATAACAGTTTTGGAGTCGAGCGGCCAAATCCGACAGCGTCACAGCTACAGCTGGTAGTCCGTTCCTAAACATGCAAAAATTAACTTTCAAACATCTTTACAATCAGACAAGCATGCACTCACTTTCCAGACGCTTCCTGCCAGTTTCTCAATGGATAACCAAACAGCACCTTGGTATTAGGAAGAGCAGTGAAGGATACTCGCGAGCTAAAGGAATTAATGTAGATAAAAGACTCCACAACGAAGAGCGGAAAAAAGCTACCATGAATATGTGGCCATGAAAATTTCTTTGAATGGCATCTTATTGACAACACCGAGTTGGTCGTGCAGAAGACGAAGAGCAGACTCGAACGATCCGGCAGCGACATGGTCGGCGACAAGACGGCTGTTGACGGGCCAGTGAGATGAGGGAGGTTGAGCTCTATTTGGAACAACGACATCTACAAGAATAGTGCTAGTATGTTTTGTTTTGAAAAATGGGTATATACGAAATAACCTTCTCCAGCTGCAGCTGGCATGTCAGGAATGGCCAGGTCGTCCTCAACATCCCAACCCTCCTCGCCGTCTTCTGCAGTTCCGGCAAGCACATCATCCTCATCAACCTTGAAAACACATTTTACGTGACCCAAAACTCGATGAAAACTAGAAATAATTTCTTACCTCAATCTCACCATCCTCTCCGACAAGATATTCACCTTCTTCTCCCCATGCGCCACCTTCCTCCATCTGAAAACAATTATGTAGCTAGACTTACTAAGAAAATTCATAGTCAACTTAGTAAGAAAATTCATGCACAACTAACGTCAATATCGTCCGCAACGGCGAACGCAGCAGCGGCTGGTTTTTGGGACACACCAGCTCCCGCACCCTTGCTGGGAGGGATGAGTCCAAGGAGTTCGAACGGACCACGTGCGGTGGTAAGAAGAGGCCAGTTTTCCTCCAGCTTGAAAAGAATAATTCAAATATCCTTATATTAAAACTAGAAACACCACAGAACTCTCTAGTGCCTAACTGAGCTCATCTAACAATACGAGATTTAGGAGACCCTCTACGCTTCTGAACACTTGGAAACTCAAATTAATAACAAACAACTTATCCCTGACGGTTAACAAGAACGTATGGAAGCAATGAATCTTACCTTACAAATGGGTGGTGGAGGAACCAGGAGTTTAGCGTTCGGGTCGACCGGTGGAATTGTCTGACCCTTCGATTCTAACTCAGATCGTAAAGCAGTAGCCTCCTCGTCGCGCCCATGGGTAGCAGCGGTCAGGTATGCTAACGATGTCTGGCCTACGCCTTTCAGGACTAAAATGTTAAATTTCAGGTAAAAATTGTTTCGTAGACAGCAACAACCAACAAATGTGTTACCCTTGATTCTCTCCTCTATGTCACCAAGATAGAGCGCAGTTTGGTAGTGGCCATGAGCGTCATTTCTCATTTGGGCAATCTTCATCATCTTAGACAGTTTTTCTGTGTTACCCGTAACGAGGTATAAGAACGATAACCTGAAAATAGTACATACAATAACAACAGGCAAGGTTAGAAAGAACTCGAGAAGCTAGTTGCTGCAATTCACCAGCACATAAACACAAAAACCGGAAAAGAACATCACTAACTTCTCAAAGTTCTTCGTCCTCTGGTAGGCCATTTCCACAACCTGGTGGTTGCCTTGAATCAGAGCCGCTTCACCTAGTGCTTCCCAGACGGCCTTGTCATCGCAGATCTGAAACCATACACTTTATAGAAAAAACTTCAGAATAGAAGTGTATGAACAGCATTGCCGAAAAATATATAAATGAATAAAGCTACACAATTGTAGCCCACCTTTGCAGCTTCGAGCGCGACATCAAGGTTTCCACATTCAAGAGCCAAGCCGAAACGTGTTCTCTCATCTTTGACGAAATGCAAAGCAATTTCTGGATAGCCCTTCTTCTCCAGATAGCTGATAATTGACTGACCCACGAGAGTAGAGCTCTTCACCATGTTCAGCACCTTAATTACACTCAGCTCAATTAGTTTGATTCACAATAAACACACCGGAGAGAAAGGACTAAAATACGTTTACTGGTCAATAAATTATATTCACAACTCTGCAAAATGTTACTTTGCAAGGCCAATTTATGAGAAAGAAAAGTTCAGTCATCATTGTTACTCCACTATTTCCTGTGATTTAATTTAATTAACTAACGACAGACCGTCAATAAGTAGTTATCTGATAAAACATCCAACGACCTGGCTGAAAACACCGAACCAACCATTATGGCTTTGACGTAACGTACACAAATCTTTGGATATAATCTCTTAAACTGCACCTACAGGAAGTAGAAATAGTTAGTTACACTGTCTGCATTACCAAGACCGTTTTCCGTAGAAGCAATTATCTATTTATAAATAATTACATCTACGGAAATTCGACAAAAATAACATCCCTGAAGAGTCTAGACAAAATTACCTCATCGATGCGCCTGTTAATCAACGCCAACTTGAATCGATATTCCGTGGGGTCAATCGGTACCTCCACTGGAGTGGCCTCCCTAAACAATAAAGGATTTCCTTTTCCTACGCGCGATATGTGAAGCGAAAATGTTATAAACGCAGTCTAAAAGAATCGTCCTTGAAAACAACGATACAAACCTATTTAGGCAATACAGGACACTACCACGCACAGCGAGGATGTACAAGGGAAGGTCCAAGGTGCGGACAATGCCGCAATCACCAGCTGTCAGAGCATATCTAAAAAAAGCATTGAAACTTCCAATCATGCTTTCAAATCGATATAATTTTGATTTGACTTCACTTCGCAAGACTCACTTGATATGGTTGCTAGTTGTGTAAAGGAATACACCATCATCGTCCCAAGCGCCACTTTTTACTCGGGTGGACTCCTGTTGAGTGCACAACACCTGAAAATCGAAAATAACACTAGAAAACAAACAAGAAATTCATAGAGAGCAAAGAAGTTTTCCTGCTTCAACAACCGGCTACGATATAACGGGATTTTACGATTAATGATCTGAATAGTGGCATATCCAGTTAAGCTCAGCAAGCGAAGACTACATTTACCATCAACAATTCTTTATTGAAGTTTCCCATGTGAAACGTTTTTGAGAATTACAAAATTATTGTCAGTTATGTTTGTTCTCTTAAGGTGTCTGTACAATTTTTGGTGTTTTATTGTGATCAGCGGTGTATGTTACTTTCTTACGTTTGTCTTAAACAACGTAATAAATTGATTGATTGATTATTAATCTTATCAAAGCGGGCTTACCTCGAGCTTTCTGTTGATCAAAGTCAATGTATGCTTCGAAAGCAAAGCCGCATACTCCATGCTCTTGGACCAGATCACATAGCGAACCTGAAGTCAGTTGAAACGAATGGCAACTTTAGAACAAGGGTATGTTCCTATTTCAGAGAAAAAAAGAGCTATGGAGCATTTAATAGAGAAGAGCACTCTTCACCTTGCTAGCCTTCACATGTGCCATCACTCTCTTCTGCTGTACGTCGAACAGCTGCAGGCTTTCCTCATTTCTGAGAAGGATCACACCAGTTCCAGCGTAGAACAAATCATCAATTGGGATATTCATCTCGATTTTACGCACTTCTTTGTTGGCAAGATCACGGAGCGAAATCTGGTGAGAGGAGAACTTTCAAATTCAGGCTCAACGAACAAGAAATTTAGAAAAACCGAAGTGAACCTGCTGATTCTTGTCCAACACAGCGTATCTATTTCTTGCCACCCAGACCGCTGCAATACCCGGAGAACGATTTACAGGTGCTTCGGTGTTTCCATCGGAATCTTTTGCCACCTATAACAAAACGAATAAAATTAGTGGCAGACGAAAGTTTGATAAGGCTAAAAATTATGCTGGCACCAACCCTATAGATATCGTAGAAGCACTGCTCTTTGTTGTGAGAACGGCTGGTAAGCAAGAAGGCGTTTTCGGCTGGATTGTACGAAAGTGCATAATAAGGCTGCATAAAAGCTGCAGCAGCGCGAAGTTTGCATGTTGCTTGATCTTTGCTGAAATAGATAAATAAATACGAAGAATAATAATTGGCAGGACTCAGAAAACAGACGTTCTCAACTCCACGTACTTTGTTGTGAGATCAAGACGACGGAGCTGTTTATCCTTGACGTAGAAAGCGATGTTCTCCGCGATGCAATAGGCTGGCCTTTCGCGTTGAATCTTGAAGACGATCATTCCATTGTCGTGACCAGCAGCGAACATGTTCAAGTTCGGATGTGCCGACAACACCCAGAAGCGCTCATTTTCGTGTCTGAAATATTTTAAATTTCCGAATTTAAAGGGCTAAGGCATGCGAGTTCTAAATTCACCTGAAGACATGAAGGCTGGTTCTCTTTTGGAGATCCCAAACCCGAATCGATTTATCCTCTGAATTCGAAAGGATCAATTCCGCTTTAGGATGGAACAGCACGGACGACACGTTGTTGTAGTGGCCACGGCAGCTGTCAACCTTAAGATGGAGAATGAGACAAAAGTGGTTCACACACTGCAAAGTGGAAAAAACAAAACAGTCTTAACTACCTCCCAAGCCTTAGACTCGTTGTACCTCCACAGCTTGACGAGACGATCGTCTGATCCAGACACAAGGATTGGCATCGTATGATGGAACGCAACCCAGTTCACACCTGGAATGTTTAAGGGGAAATTAGCGGGTACCCAACGCCAGAAAAAAAATTGACACATCGTGTCAGAAAAACCACTTTTCCTTGCGACACAATGGAAAAAACGCATTGGTACCATTTCGACTTGGGTAATTTCTTGAAGATTCTTTGAACGAGGGGATTAAACGCCTTTTCACAGAACGGTTTGATTTCCTCCGTTTCAGTAATAACACAGTTTCGTAATATTTACGGCGCTATAGTGCTCTAACAGCCAAGGGAGGCGGAATTTGAAAATTTCGATCCTCATACTTTCAAAAAAATCATAGCGACCTCCTACTTTACAACAAAGCTGCAGCAGTCATGTTTTAGAGTTACTGAAGATTTTCCCGAGTCCAAGGAAACTAGACTGTTGGATAGACCACAACAGTAACGCATTCAACCATTGATTGCGATGATGCCAAACGGACCTTCTATTGCAGACGGCAAATCTTCAAAAAAAAACTTGAAAGATCACCACCATAACCGATACAGATCCACAAACCATACCTCTATCATGACCCTCCAACACATGCTTCACAACCACGTCCGGTTGTCCAAACAAATCTGCCTGAGTTTGAGGCCCGGTGCCGGACCGTGGAGCGCTGCCTCCTCCACCAGGGAGTTGCTTCTTCCCTGGAAAACAATTTTTTGAAGTGATAGTTGACCAGCCATAGAGCAGAGGAAAATATGAATCTTTACATGGAATTATTAAAGATGCAATTGTGAGAGCAAACGCTCATCGAATTCCAGTGGCAACTGTTACTTCATTAACAGATCCATTATTCAACAGGAGCTCTGAAAAAAGAATGAACACGCATTAAACTCACTCAATCCAGAGATGTCCCATATTCTAACGGTCTGATCGAGTGAAGCGGAAGCAACGAGATCTTCGGAGGGGTGGAATTGAGCGCACATCACATAGTGATTATGCCCTTTAAGGAAAAACAATATCAAGGTTAATGCGAAAAAACAAAAATGGAAACAAACCAGTGAGGATTGCGATCGAATTTCGTGACTGCCAGTTCCAGATTCTGACGGTCTGATCATCTGAAGACGAAATGATCCACGGATATTTGTGATGGAAGAATGTGGATCGAATGTAGTCGAGATGGCCCAAAAGAGTGAAAATGCAGCGTCTCTGCTTGTAGTTCCACACCTGCAAAGACAAGGAAGGTAAAAAAAGTCATTAGGAAAGTGAACAGACTGAGATTAAAATACCTTTATCTTGTAGTCGTCTCCTCCGGAAACGAAAATCGGTTGATCTTGATGGAAGCAAATTCCTCTGACTGGACCATCGTGCTCGTCGAATTTGTCGAGCAGAACACACATTCGATAGTCCCACAGCTGGATCACTCCACTGTGCAACGATGCTAGTACCCATGGTCTGGTCGGGTGGAAGGAGATACCTGAAGAACAAGAGAACTTTCCTGATATGTAAGATGAAGGATGGAAATGGAAAAGGACAAAGGCGTTCATCGCATTTATTCGATACTCATTATCACTGTGGTTAATTCGGCCTTCGTTTGTGAATAAGAGCGACCAAGAATAACATGCCAATCGCCTGAACGATTGACGGAACCAGAGTTAAACCCACTTAATTGTGCAGTAAACGGTAATATAAAATTGACACGAATGTTCCTAAATAAACTGACTAATTTGGTTTGCGCGAGCTATATACGGCTCAGAACATCGCCACGTGGTGAACTATGAACTTGGGAGCTACCTCAAAATTTAGCCTAAATCGTGTAAGCTGGCAGGAGCTGGAAAATTTTTAAAATGATATATTACGTGAATGTAGAATACAGATGAAAATTTTCCCTGTGCTATGTGGGCTGGAGATGTAGCAAGCAGGATATGCCAAGAAACGGACACAAGAAAGACCTCTGGTCAGGCCACATAGACTTGATGATGTTCTTGGAGACTGCCGTTGTACCCACTAGATCCATCAAAAGGCTCAGACTGTTTTGAAGAATGTATTTCCAAGTTCGCCACACTCAAAAACCTGAATTGGCTTCATGTGAACAAATAAGGCCTCACGAATTTTGCCTTTTTTGGCTGCACCATGAACTCAAATCGCACTCATCCCCTATCAATTCGTGACTGTTTAAAAAACCAACTACAAATCAACCATAGGCGAAAGCATTCCTTCGTCTTACGCCTTTGCAGACCACGCCTTTAACCAAATTGCACGCAACTCTCAACTTTATAAAAAGTAAAGAAAAAACAGGTGCTATGAGGACTGAGAGTGCAGTTACAGAAATTACTCTCAAGAGGTACTTATTTTTGTGCCGAGATGGTTCATATCGGTTTTAGAGCATGGATAGTTTGTAAATACACACCTAAACAACTTTCGACTTCTTTTAGGGATTCTAGTAAATGCAGCAAGCATAACATTTCTACTGGCTGTACCCCAAGTCACATAGCAAAAACAAAGAATTCCAAAGAGAAACACACCTTTGACTCGTGCCGACTTGGACTCGAATTTGATCAGCAACGACATCTTGGCGAAGATGTCGTTCTCTGCTCGTTACACCTGGAATATGATGTGATGACACGACACGGAAAACAACACCATTTCGCTGAGAACGAGCTATCGGTTGGATATCCACAAATATCGCACTGAGAGCGGAACGACCATCGAAATAAGGCACGGACCTCTGTTCTGAATAGGACCTCGTTTTCGCTATAAACTGCGGAACGACTAGGAAACGAAAAAGCAGCAAAAGTCCTCGTTGAAGGCCGGGAGGTGAAGAGTAACGTTGGCAGTGCTTAGCTACAGTAAGCGGCGGACACGAAGCAACCGCTCGCACCACGCCGCTTCTCACTGGAGCGCGTTTGTCGACGAGGTTGGTCTGATGAAATTGTCGACAGAATTCTCGCAGATACTGTTCTGTTAAAGCATATTTCACGTCCGTCGTGGTGGATCATGGTACTATATGCCATTTTGGTGGCTTGGATGGTGCCGCTAAAGAATTAAACTTTTTGGGAACGTTTCACAGAAACTTGTTCAACCTGGTGTTCAGGAATGGAGTGATTCAAAATACACTTTGAAAGACATTTCAACCCTTTTGAAAATTCTAGAAGTCCAGCAGGTGCAACTTCTCTTCTGCTCTCCCGCCCAAACCCACAAAACTCCCTAGTTGTCGGTGATGGACGTCTAACTTCTGCAGCTTGTTCAGGATTGTTATGGAATGTTTATCCGGGCTGGCGTTTCGCCGTCTTCGCCTTCTTTAGATATCGGAATAGTAAAGGTAAAGGTGTCGGTGTTGATCGCTACCCTTACTATTCGTGTTCCATTCAGAATCGTGGAGGCACATTGAATGAGTGTTTGGCCCATACAATGACTCTCGGTCGCCAGTCATCATACCAAATCAGTGTCCTTACCAATTTACTCGACCCCGGAGAGATGGAGGGCTCGGTTAGCGTGGTAGTGGATCGATTGCTCGATCCTGTTGGTGTCAGTAGCTCCTCTTACCACTGTTCATCGGAAGAAAACAAGTTGAAAATTCGATCAACTAGTCACTTAACACCATTTCAAACACCCCGAAGAAGTAAGAGACCATGGGTGACTATCGAACAGATGAACAAAGGCCTGGAAGAGCAAACCTTTCTCAAACGTAGACTAGATCCGATACGCTCTCAAAGCTGGTTAGGAACGTGAATGATCCTGATTTAAAGCTAGAAATCAGGCACTGCGTCGTAGCATTCCTGCTAGATTAGATAAACTAGAGGCTAACCATCGCTTTCTGGTGCGAACACGAAAACTAAAAAGTTGAATGAACAAAATCGTCAGAAGTGGAAGTCAACGGTAAGTGCAAATAAGCGCATCCTATTACTTTTTGTACCAAGATCAAGCAGCATGAACATGCGATTTGCGTCGCAGCGATGTATAAAGAGAAGGATGCTCGGAGTGACTCGCTTCATCCAGACACGCGACAGGGACGAATGGAGACGCCGCCGCAATACTAGTCGCGGCAGATTCTATTGCCGCCAACGCAGATTCTGCTGCTTTGCAGAAAGATTCCGCTGCCTCCCAAGCAGATTCCGCGGCCTTCGATTCATTGTGGCGGAACATCGCCAGCTTTGCCTCTTCCTCGTACAAAGTTCTGCGAGCATCGGTGAACGTGCTAAGCTTCTCACGGGTAATTCTGTAATACGATAGAATATATAATCTCAGATGATAGTAAATTTTAATGTACAATAAAACAACAGTACTTACGAGGCGTATGACCGCTTCCTTTTCTGCGGAATCGCTTGTGGCTCCTCCTCAATAACATCCTCTTTAATGTTGACAGAAGGCAAGGGGCAGAGCACTGGCTTCCTACAAAAAATATATGCACATAATTCAACCGACGAGGGGAGAAATACCAACCTTTCTTCGGAAGTCTGAAACAACGGTTCCGACACTGTTTCCGCGCTACTGCCGCCTTGGCTCACTTCTTCCTTCAAAACCGCTGAGATACTCTGAACTTCTTCACCTTGTTCACTCTGGGCTGAAATGAAGCACGTTATTCATCCATTATCCGCACAATAAATATGAGTAGGGCAAGTTGATTATTTTATGGAAAAATGAAGTTCGAAATTCACCAATGTTTGGGATTCCACTTTTTGAGTGGGAATCCGTCATCAGTTGGAATAGCGGCTCCAGGTAAGAAGGAAGGGGCGCTACATAAGGCCGCCCTCCATGCGTTCCTGTTACCTTGCTTTTCTGTAAGTGTGATTATTGCTGTCGGGTATGAGTATACCACAATGCTGAATGAATAATAAATAGAAAATAATATAAATTGTAATAGAAACCTTGTCCGTAATGAACTTCTGGACCCTTTTTCGTTCATTACGGATCCTCTCGTCAATTTGGTGTTTGCTCCTCGACGCGAAGCCGAGGCTGCTCACGGCATCCGCCCACTGCTCGTGAAAGACTTCACGAACGCTTTTTCCGACTCGGCCGCCTTATTATAGAACAATTAATAAAACGGAACACAGGTTACAACATATTTCTCTCAATTTCTCACCGCTTGTGAACTTGCTGTTATATTCAGCATAGTACGTAAAGGCGTACAAGGAGCGCCGCTTCTCCGGGTTGGAACTGGGTAGCCTTCTTTTTAATATTTATTGTCTCCATTTCCAGTAATACGACGACTAAAAACTTTATGAACATCAAAACGTCACAATTTTTCAGTTGTATGCAATCACTAGGGCAGAAAATGTCGAAAAAAACAAAGCATCACTAAGAAAACGATCTCAGTGAACGTTTTACTGATGAATAATGGCGAATAAACATGCTCGGAATTCAGAAGACCGAAGTCAAGAAACAAACGAGACAAAAACTCGACCGGTCAGCAGCGATGATAGAAGACGGAATGGTGAAGCAGTTAGTCCAACCTCTGTCAGTGTACGTATTGGACAGTGTACTATCCAACGGATAAGCATAGACCCGTGAAATCACCAAAAATATCCTGCGGTATGGGAGACTGCGGACGACTGCATCGAAGGTGCTCACCTGCTGCTGGGTGAGGGACGTTTGGGCCGAATCGTAAAACGACGCCATGCAGGAGACAATACCTGCGGTACTTCTCCGTCTAGGGACGGTGTGGGCTCGGGCAGGCCCGCCCACCACGGCTACGCCGCGATGCGGCGGACAACCCCGCACCGATGACCCAACGTCCTGGTGTGAACCACGCAGGTCGACCAGGCTCGTTGCTTTGCTTTGATTAACTACCTTAAACAATGACAAGTACAACATGAACACTCGAACCACCACAAATGCAACATGATTCCGCAACAAAATTTCGTGCTCTATTTAATGAGCACATCCGTAGGTTTGCATAAGGTACCGTTAAGGAGAAAATCCCAGGTTTGGAAAGCGATAGTGTTGACCCACGTTTTTTTTACACTAGAACGAGGATTTTATAGGGTTCGAATTGTCACTGTAGTCGAATCCTGGATAGTGGCTGTATCTTCACGAAAGCCATATGTCTTCCAGCACGGCGGCGCACCAGCTCCCACGTGTCGTTGGGTTCAAAACTTGCTCTCCGATAACTTGGACATGCTCTGGTCTAGGGTGTTCTGAAGCCCGAATTTGAACCCCATGAACTACTACCATTTCAGCGTTGTTGAGAGGGTTGCTAATGAATCGAGGGACCCTACCGTCACATCTCTGCGAACCGC
Source organism: Nippostrongylus brasiliensis (assembly GCA_030553155.1). NCBI lineage: Eukaryota > Metazoa > Nematoda > Chromadorea > Rhabditida > Heligmosomidae > Nippostrongylus > Nippostrongylus brasiliensis. Next base: position 26,464,481 of record CP130732.1, read on the forward strand.
CATTGGAGCGTGTTTGTAGGGCTGCTTGAAAAATAATGTCGCGCTTGTCCGGATTTAGCTGGTGCACCCTGTACATGTTGCAATAGCATCACATTAATCAATAACAATAAATTAATAAAAATCAATAAAAATCAATGGTAAACAAACCGTTTCGTCCCTTAGCCTCAGACGGAAAAGTATAATGCTAATCAAAGAAATAAAGCCATCCCCGGGACTCATCAGTAAGGCAGGAATGGCTTATAATGTTTTATAAAGCCGTCCACCCACGCAAATCGTAAATTACGATGGGCTAACCAAGAATTCCATTCTTCCTTGGCCAAATGATTGATGCGGAACTTTTCTGGGAAAGTAGACACAGTGGTACAGCGGCTGCTCCTTGCATGTACGCCGTGCCCCTACGATCTAAACGAAACACGAATGCGGTAATCCCTCAGGGGACTCGAGGACGTCATGCTGCACTTCTATCTTTACCTTTCGCCGTAGATCAACGATGATTCACTCCTGAACGCCTCAGAACACTTCATCGGTTTCCCTAACAAAAGATCATTATATTAATGGATACTTTGATAACGCTACTTCTTTCATCTACTTTCTAAAACATAATTGCTTGTTAACGCTGGAACTAGTGGACTTCAAATTTCGTTATGACATCACCCAGTAGCCAAAGTGCCAAAGTCTCTGAGTTGTTGTGAAGTATAGGTAAGAGAAAAGTCGATAACGGTCTGGATGAAATGAAACGCCTCGTGCTTTTTTAACGTTCATGATTTCGATAATCGTTTGAATGTCTTCGATCAAGATCAATAGATTGGAGAGGCGTGCCAAATGCGCATTCATCGTGGCTGTAAAATTTTAGTTGAAAGAGGATAACATGGCGAGCCCTGAATGGACTAATCAACGCCGATCACTCCACCTCACACTACTTGTTCACCTACAGTCATTCATGCCAACGCCTCAAGTTACATCGTCCTCCTGAATTTTTTGGGGAATATTTGACGAATCTGCCAGCTGATGGCACGAGTATGTCTCTCCGAGCCTGTCTAACATGTGCTACTCATCCTGAATCATCTCCTCAAGCCGCAGATATCAGCGAAGGAATTTTGACGTGTCCGCCGGAGATTGTTCGAGGTCGGCTTGTCTTCGAAAAGGTGAGCGACCTGTCATAAACGCTGTGTTTGCCACCTGTCTCAGCACTCCATTTCCGTCGTCTCGTTCCCTCAACCCACTCCGCTCCAAATATTGTATTTCAATCAAGAAGCTACATATTTCACTTTTCTCAGCCTAGTGATTAATTTATTGTTGGAGGCTTGGACATACGAACAAACATGTGGTTCGGTCGTAAAGCGAGCTAGGTCGTTGTGCTAAGGGATGACCTGGGATGGCTCGATTCCCGTCTGAGTCGAAATTGTCGCGAATTAGCTCGCACCACAAAGCCATCAGGGCTACAACAATGAACGATTGACCCCAGAAGTATTTACACACGCTTTGCCAGAATTCAGAAAGGCTGATTCGGAAAAATCCTTGACAGTTGGAAGGAGTTTTCAAGGGTATATACGTATGAAGGTCAAAAATGGCCCCAGATATACCCTTGTAGAAATCTTTCCTATTGTCAAGGGGAGGTGTATTACACAAAATGTAATAACTATTCCTGCGTTTAGCGACACCATTTTTCCAGTTTGCAACTACTGGTAAATTAAAAACAACAGCTTTCTTCGGTTCGCCTAGTGGAAACTTACTATTATAGAATGATCGTTTTATCACCTAAATTGTAAATTAGATAGAACACTAGTTCTAATTCAACGTTGATGTCAAGAGTTTTCCCGCTCCTGTGTCGTTTGCTGTTCTATTGCTCGTGAAGTGATGAATAGATAAACAGTATGTTGAAGAAAAATGTGTTTCTAGCGGCAGATATCACTTCATGGTTAGGTCGTATATTGAGGATGAAATTTTAAACAACTTGTCGGCTTCTGCCGCTATCAAAAACACGAGATTGAGCTCCAAATTCCTCGATATCCACCGTTCAAATCTCACTTTTCTGCTATAAAATTTTCAAACGTTGTTGTTTTCCTGCCAATAACCCGTAAATATCGAAACTACTCATATCAAATGACACCCCGTGATCCACCGGCAGAGTGGTGCCGACGTGGCAACCAGCTCTGGTTGACAGATGCGACTGAATCATATCAGTCATTCCGAAACCCACAAAACGGAGTAAACGGTAGGAAGTCATTGCTTATCGAAAGACACTCATTTCGGTTGTTCATACAAGGATTCCTTGCGGAAATCCAAAACGCTTCCAATGCTTTCCTACACGATATCTCGGTCTCATATGATAGAATTCTGCACTTTATGTCGAAATCATTCCCGTTGTGCACTTCATATCTGTGCCTTCCCAGCGGTGATGTTATGCTACCCCTTCTCTTGCTGGCCAGATGTTCATTTATTCGTATCAACAAAATACGACCGGTCTCCCCAATGTACTTGCCGTTGCAAGCTCTACATTCAATTTCATACACTACTCCCGATTTCTCACAGTCTCCATTCTTTCCGTAAGGACAAACAACGCAGTTATCCAATACGCATTCAGTGTCGTAGAGGCTGTTCCGTAGTAACTGGCGTTTGATGTTGTCATTTGGGATGTTAACAAGAACAACATCATCTTGAAGTTGAGCACGAACAAGGCATCGTTGTATTGCAGAGGAAAATGCGTCAGAGATAAAGGGGAGACATAATGGTACACGGTCATGGAAGGGTTGAACGCGCTGGACAGTGGTCGCTCTACAACACTGAATGCGTATTGGATAACTGCGTTGTTTGTCCTTACGGAAAGAATGGAGACTGTGAGAAATCGGGAGTAATGTATGAAATTGAATGCAGGGCTTGCAACGGCAAGTACATTGGGGAGACCGGTCGTGTTTTGCTGGCACGTATAAATGAACATTTGGCCAGTAATAGAAGAGGTACCTTAACAACACCGCTGGGAAGGCACAGATATGAAGTGCATAACGGGAATGATTTCGACATAAAGTGCAGAATTCTATCATATGAGACCGAGATATCGTCTAGGAAAGCATTGGAAGCGTTTTGGATTTCTGCAAGGAATCCTTGTATTAACAATGAAAAAACGTTGTCGTATTGTGCAAGTTCTCTCGATAAGCAATGACTTCCTACCGTTTACACCGTTTTGTGGGTTTCGGAGTGACTGATATGACTCAGTCGCATCAATTGTCAACCAGAGCTGGTTGCCACGTCGGCACCACTCTGCCGGTGGATCACGGGGTAAGTCATCTGATATCTCTAGTTTTTTACAATTTCTTGGAGTAGATTTTTCAAGTTTGTCAAAAATGCTAGGGATGGTTCTGCGCTTGGCCGGGCAGAATTAAGATGAGTAGTTTCGAACCACTTTTTAGGCCACTGACGACGACGAGGAGGTCGAAACGTTAGGCCACTAATAAAAATTTGTCTACCTACTAACCTCGTTCGGCACAGCAGCACGAAAATTATAACATCATGCCGAGGTTTCAAGAAGAGAGAACTTGGAGAATTGTATAAAGGTTGAATTGCGGAACAACGCCGCTTCTACCTACTCGTTGATGTTCGTCTACTGCTAAAGTGATTGATGCTTCATTTATCATTTTGCATCCGAAATTTGGAGCAACAACATTCGCATCTGCCTAGTGAAGAGTTGGTTCAGGTTCAGGATCTTGCCGACATTGTAAGAGTCAGAAAAGTGGAGAGAAGCAACGATATTCCTGTGTTTATATTTTGTTCCGAATCTCCACAGCTGTAAATATCAACTATCAACGGAGAAAATTAAATAACAAACAATTTCGTGAGTAGATTCCTCTCAAAATATTCAAATTAGGCCGGTGGTTCAATCTCAGCTGGGACATTCTTTCACAATGAAGGCAAGGGCACCCACAAGGTGATAGGCTCCACATTCATGGTTCTGGAACTATTGGATGTGTTCTGAAGGAGAAGACGTAGGGGCCTTACCTGTCGTGTGGTCCTGTGGTGTAGTGGTTATCACGTCTGCTTCACACGCAGAAGGTCGCCGGTTCGATCCCGGCCAGGACCTTTTTTTTTCATGCTCTTCGATGCAACTCAATTAACGATTATTTTTTAAAGCTGAAATAGAAGAATGCTGCTGACATGAATCTTTCGTGCGGGAGCCATTGACTGAGTTGAACGTCTTCACTTTCTCCGCAGTTCTTTTAATTGAATAATACTGCCTACGTGAAAGCATGCTATCCCTTGTTTTAGTTTTCGTCTTCGTAAGAGGAGCTTCGTTTTTCTCCAAATATTTCAAATGTCATTTTGATCACTATTGGAAATGCTTATTTTTGCTTCAAGTTTTTTTGGGGGGGGGGGGGGTTGTGGTTTGTTATGGTGAGATTACTGTCATTTCAACAACCAATCAGATTTTCTTTCTACTTCACAACATACGTCGAACGGTCCATATGCCCAAATACGGCTCGCCAAAGTTTTGGGGGTAGATGTTCTTCACTGATTCTCTGCTGTTTTTTGAGCTTCTGGATCAGGGCGTATGATAAGGTCTCACCTTGAATTAAGATTCGGACACGTGCAGCGTGAAAAAATCAAAACTTGGAAATGGAAACTAAATATCAATGTAGGCCATAGACCTGAAACACGGGTTCGAATCCCGTCTGAGCCGCGATGCTTGATATGATGTTGGTTCCACCATTATGAAGTATAATTCTGAAATAAAGATGTAATGTAAAGGTGTCGGCATTGATCAGTTTCTTAACTAGTAAGGACGCGCCGCCGCATTCGTGTTCAATTCAGAATCGTAGAGGCGAGTGAATGCGTATCTATCCTGTTCAATGACTTGCGGAGGCCAGTCGCTTTACAATCCAGTTTCTTTACCTTCCCAGGAAAGTCTGATACCAATTTACCGGAGGGATTGGGAGGCTTGGTTAGCCCGGACCGGGACCGATCGCGCGAGTGTCAGCAGCGCGTCTTACCACTGCACCACACGGGCCCTCTTCTAGTATTCTTAGCACTAACCCTCAAAGACGCGATAATAAAACGAGATTGTCTTGAAAAAGAAACTGTAATTAAACGGTGACTCATAGTTATGAAACGTTTGTGTTTGCTGGCTGATTAATTTTTCGTTTCGTTACGTTGGTAGTGAAACCTATGCAGCTGCACGTGCATATACATTTTTTCTACATAGACGTTGCCATGAATTGGGCTTCCATTCAATAACATGCGATACGATTCCACTGAATTTGTTGGTTAGGTGACCAGCAGTGATCCGAGCTTGTGCTGCTTATTCGCATCGTAATTTCATTCATAAGTAGGTTCATAGTGTTTGTTTCATAGTGTTTAGTGGAAAAAAGTTAGGTCTATATATGTGAAGTTTCTGCTGCTAAGAGTCTCTGTATCTCTGTCTGTATTTTTTCGCAGTTGATGGTTTTTGTTCCGCTGCATACCATAAACAAGCCTTGTAGTTCTTTATAGCTTTAAGAAGCATCGCTTTGGTGAAGTGGTGATACCGCTGCCCCTACGTATATGAACAGAGGGTGGCATAGCGACAGGTTGCAATTGCTGCTTCAAATAGGATTAGTAAAAGAAACTACAGTTTCAAAAACAATGAGCATGTAATGTCATAATGTGCTCTGGCTGAAGAGAGCCGATTTTCTTCCCTCGAGAAATTAGTCTCGGCAGTTCTTAAGAAGCGCCAGTCACTTTCTCCTACTCGAATTCCGCTGGCTATCACCTTTCACCGGTAAACTTGCCATATTCTTGGTTCCACGCTAACGAAACCATGTTACCCAAAGGCATAAATACATATTGGGCAGCGTGAAAACGGGGAATGGGCACTGGTGGTAATGTTCTAAGGATTGCTCTGACAAATGAGTAATCTAGTCTTCCATAGAGGTAAAGGCGTTTTTCGGTGGAAAATTTCTTTACGAGAAGAAATCCTGTTCCTCCTCGATTATGGCTGATTTATGCTGTAGCGCTTTTTTTCGTGTTTGAAGAATTCTAGAGAAGATTGAAGTCCATCCAACCCCTCGTTTGCTGTCAGACCACTGTCGAAGTCGTCGTCAATCCAGAATTCGAAGGATTTTTGGTGTACGGGCGGGATCAGCTGTAGGAGGCCACTCGACGTGTCGGTGGTGCTGTTTGCTCACAGCTACTTGTGGCTGTCATCTCATGTCTAGTTGCCCGTGAAAACGACTGATATCGTATTACGTATCTCATTTTTCAACTTCAAAGTAGATCTGTATACTCGTCTCAGGATGGGGACGAAACGAGTATATTTTTATTTTTTATATTTTACTTCACGTCATTATTCAGTTGATTGTTTTTGCTTAACCATATTACTTTTTTCCTATATGAAGAGTGGTACTGCGCATAACAGAGTCGCTGAATGTACCAAATTTGGTTCGTGCCAGAAAGAGGTGGTGGTTTCTGTTTGGTACCGTTAGCTAACTGTCATCTCCCTTCAGTTCGTCGGTGAAGCTCCACCAGTCCTCTTCAGCTCTTGCCCTTGCGAAATATTCCCATCAGAGATTGGTTCTTCTCATCTAGTGCCCTGAAATGACTTTCAAGATCAGCGAAGTCTGGTGCAACCTAATTAGGAAAACATAAGCTCCTACGTCACAATATACACAACCCTTTTTGACTTTTCCGTGTTTCCTAATTCCGAATTCCTTTTGTAGTGTGAAGACGCGATTTCTTCCGTATTCTGATTTCTTTCTGTACGTTTCCTTCTCAACTTTCCAGCAAGTTCAGAATGGACTATGGGTTAGTAGTAAGCGTTCTGTTCGAGCAGGGCCACATTTGTAATTTGATGGTCTGTAAAATGTCTCGGCTCACGGTCTGTGAAATGTCCCACATTTATAATTTGATGATCTGTGAAATGTCTCGGTGACAGATGGTGCAATCCAGGAGAGAAATGTGTAGAAAGTATAAACATCTCCTCAGAAAATGTTTTTACGTCTTGATGTCTGTGAGATGATTCATATGTCATATTCTGTTTTCAACTTTTCTACACAAATCCATAATTACAGTCTTTTTAGTGAACTAGTTGGTAAATTGGCCCTCGAACGCAAGATGAAAGGAATTTTTGAACAATTTTCCAGCAGGCAGTGTGGTGCTAAATTATGGGTCCGCCCCAAATTTCCCTGATAGCTCACCAAGAGCACCCTTTCGAAGACAAGAAATACAATCATCGTATTCCACATAACTTGCTACCATCACAGAAAAAATTTGAACAAGATATCTCGTCTCGTCGCAAGCCATGAACTTTTGAAAAATTTAAACTAGTGAAGTATTGCAAGACTAAAGGTCCGCTCAAAATTTAGTTGATAGTACACCAACAGCGCGATCTCGAGGGTGGAAAAGAAAACCGTAGCATTCTACGTGTCAGATTACCCTCACGAAAAAATTTTGAGCAGGATATCTTGTTAGCCCAGTATGCCATAAATTTTTTATAGCTTTCGCGAATCACGGTCTATTGAAAGGGAAACTTCGTAATCATTTTCTATTTTGCACATCGCTTGTCTGCGAACATCTTCTACAACTATTAGGTACACTACTGTTGAATTATCTGCTCCTAATGTGCTTTTGTATGACTTATAACCTATCCTTAGATCTCTATTATCAGTAGACTTATGGCTCTTCAAACTGTAGTGTTGCATTTCTTCGTGAGTTTTCACTTTGAAATTGTCTGTAATTCTAGATTTGTAGAGAAGCGTTCGCTTGCAGAAAAATTACAAGTCACCAAAGTAAATTTTCGAGTGAAGAAAAATGTTTCTTATACTTCATCCCTTCTAGAAATTGTTCAACAGTTCGTGTTCAAATCATCCCTCAACGTCTCAGGAAGTGCTGCCGGGCTTATTGTCGTAATGAATACCGTCTGCCCGCTGAGCTTGGAATTCCATCAAAAAGCTTCTCATGATGATGTCGATATTTTCGGCTTCGACTTTTTCATCAAAAACAAAATGGTGACAAAGATGGATCGGGTAAAACGAGGACAGCTGTGGTGGTCCATCACTCCTTACTACGTCACATGTCACTTGTCCATTTCGCTGGTTCACATTCTGCTTTCAACAGCCCTGGTCTGCTGTACGAGCTCGGTGACTATCATTTTGCAGTTTACTATTAATCAATTATTGACATGACAGGCTTCTTTTTCGCTCATAGTCACGCCAACGTATGTAGGTATATCAGATCAGTCAGAGAAATTAAGGAATGTGGACAATTTAGAAAGTTTCATTTAACACTTCTCTCCAAACTTTACGGGGGTTTTCTGCTGTTCTGACAACGACTTCTACACCTGCTCTAAATTCATCCAAACGATCTAGGGTGATTTACCGAAATTCGATAAATAGTCAACACCTTGGTGGCCAGCGTTCTAAATAACCACTTTACTAGAAGTTTCAGCGAAAGCTAATTATCTGATCGATCCGTGTAGGCGGAACCATTGAATAGTGAACAGAGCAGAGCGAATAGCCCCTTCGAAACATAGCGGAGCGCCGCTGAGCTCCTTAGGAGGCTAGTGAACCTGCACTTCACGCCTGCAGTCCTATCAACGAAGATTTCAATACTAGTCCCTACTCCTATAGTGAAGGATTAATATACATTGCAGCAAAAGATCGTCGTTTGTTGAGGAAATTCCATAATATATCCAGTAGTAGTATGGATCGATGATTTCACGACTCATTCACTTTAGTTCCATTCAACTATAGCTTGCTGTTACCGCAGTTCCACTCTATCCATTCTGAACACTTCTCCGTCCCATTAATCGTCGTGAGTTAGGCAAGGTTCTTGGCATTCAATCATTGCTTTATGGGCATTGCGAAGCACACATCACGGTCTTTAGCGGCTTTCTCTTCGATAAACTCCAAAAAGGGAAAGCTGCAGAACTTCTAGCTCTTGGTCGCTCTTATGTTAAATCTCGCCCCTCATCTACCTTCTGTTCCCTTAGTGTGATTTCTGTGCTACATTTGCCGTCTTCGCATTACAGCCACATCATCATTGTTGAAGATTTCCACGAAACTGTGAAGGGTTTAGGACCGACTTCTGATGACGTCCATCGAAACATGGCAGGCACTGTTTCGGCTCACCGCTCAGCAGTACGAACTTCTTTCCGAGGCCTCACGAGCATGCAGTAAGTTCCTTTTTTTGAAAATTTCACAAACAAAACAATTTCTTGGTACACTCTAAAATCCAATTGTAGAGCGCTTTTGACAACATCGTGCGGAAGCTGGTACTTACATTTCTTTTTCTTTTAGTTCGGCGACGCATTTTGTTATCTTAGAGCTTCGCAGATCTTTTGGCATTGTTGTGTCCCGCAATTTCTTTAAAAAATTCAATTTTCATTTTGATTAGATTTTTACCATGTTTTTTTTGAGAGGTGACTCGGAAGATCTTTTATCATTTCTTTTTAAGAACAAAAATTAAACAAATAAACAACGTGGGAGAATAGTATTATAATATCCTTCCCATAAATAATTCTATTGTTGATCAAGACTGCAGGTTTGCGAAAAACGGTACTGCTCCTCCGACTTCCTTTTCCGTAGTGATTTCTCAAGCACTTGTGCAGAAAAACATATCTTCAACTTTCACTGAACTAAAATAGTTTTTCAAACTTTATTCTAGTTTATTAACGTGCGAGTGATGAAGGCTATTCGGATATCTAGCTGAGATCAAGATGCGGTCAGAGTTTAGCTACCATACTCTTGAAAAACCAGTAACAGCTTCCTCAATTTATTTAACTAATTATTTGAGTATTCAAACATCTAATACTTTTACAGTGGCAATGGAATACATCAAAGCTACGAAAACGGCAACTTTTGTGACGCTTACGCACTCATATGATAGAGTAGCTGTAGTGGAGAAATCAGTTGTATCGAGCGCCGATTAATCAGCCAATAACTTACCAATCTGTCCCGCCCAAGCTCATTTTTACCTTGTCTACTTTGAAATGTAGTCACTGATTCTTCTGCTGGTAAAGGAAGTGAGGTAAAGGACTCACTCACTACAAGCGGCAGGAATGTCGAAAGCGAGCCACAAGGGCTGAACCTGGAATGAGTAAAAAAATCAAGCGCTTCTCAGTAGTCGAATCCCTACCGTTTAACGGAATTTTTTCCGTTCCGCCTCTTCTTCTAGAATTTTTGTTTTGAAATTTGCATCTGGGTTTTCCACTTTTCTTTTATTGTGTGCATATTCAGTAAACACCAACGATCCACCTGCGTAAGCAATGTGTTGAACAATTTTTGAGCTTTTTTTGAGAACGTTTTGGTGAGGGATGAAAGACTTATTCACATTCCCAGCGAATGGGTTCTTTAAAAAATGAAGGCATTTTGGAGAGTCATTTTTCTCCTCTCGGCGTCCGGTTGTTTTTAGTGATAACTAATACTACCAGAAAAAGGATGCTTTGATTTAGGCAGAGCGCGATGGTGGCCGGCTGAGTTCTGAGCTGTGTTCTTTCGTTTCTGAAACAGGCGACCTTCCGTCTTACCGTATCCTCTGAGAGAGTGTTCTATTTTTGTTCGCCTCGACTCGCACGTACATTTGACAACTTGTAAAAGAGGTGCGGTGGAGTTGTGAATTGCAGACAAACATTGCCGCGCTGATGTTTGGGTTTTTGCTTAGTCGCCTGACGACGAACTTTGACGCCGCTTCGATGCTTCCAATTGTTCCGCGACTTTGGCCGACTACAGAAAACAATGTCGTTCAGTTTCTTTTCGAAATGGTCTCTTGTCGATCCCGGCACGAACTCTGACCGCAAGGCCATTTCAAAGCCGCGCCATTTCCGCTATTGATGGATATTTTGCGTCACTTCCACTGGAACCGCTAGTGTATCTACCGCTAGCTTCTCTTTTTCAATTTTCTTTTCTTTTCAATTTTTTCTTTTTCAAAGTTTCCCCACTTGTGAGGGATTAGCATATCAACATTCAATTTGCAGCTCCAGAAAATTGCATGCTGATATTCTTTTCTTCCAATTATTCTGTCGGATCTGAGTTATCGTTGTAGACGATGCTCGGAGAGTCACGGTTCTAATGACGGCGAGGAAGTTCTCTACTCGATTATTTATGCACCTCATCGACCGAGATTTGACCACTTTCTTCAGTGACGCAGCTTAGCTCAATGACTCTACCTCGTGTTTTCCACTTCATGCTTACCTCTATTCAGTTCTTAGTTTACATAATCCACTTTCTCTATAGTCTACATTTTTGTTGAGCACGTTATCGTGCCATAAATAAATAAAAATTAAGTTCTGAAGGATTTCTTTTCTCCCAGAATTAAAAGTCGTGCCATGAACATATTAGGGAGGGAAATTACATAGGTTCAGGAAAGTCGGAGATGATGCCGCTTATTGTTAACTAAATGAAGTGTTACATCGCATTGCAGGCTTCCTATAATTTCGCTTCCTGCACCTCTGGCTATTATACTCTCGAGCCCTCCGAATCATTACTTTTACTTTGCTGCTGGAGAATTTCCACAATTTAGTGAACGGATATTTATGAGACATATGTACCCTGATAGTGTCATCACTCTTCGCCAAACTCTCGGTTTTTTCTTTCTCTTCGGCAATAGCGAAGATCGCAGTAATCTAACCAACAGCTAGTCTTTCAATAGAGCCAACCATCATACTCTGAGTCGTCACATCTTTTTGCTTCTCAACTTCACTACAGCCATAAACGAGGTCTCTGACCTCGTCATCTATTCCATGTGGAGGTAACAAGAAGCGAATTCACCTCGATGGCGCCTCTGTCGGTCCGCCTTCACGTCTTTCTCTGTTCGGAAAGGAATGTTCCAAGTTCTTGCGCTGTTCACAGTTTTGTTCCAGAAGAAAACGAACACAGATTTCGTGCTTGATATCTTCCAAGATAGCTGATCCACTGATCCAGGTATGATTACCTGCTAGCTTGAATATTAAAGTGGCTGACATTAGCGATACTTCCAAAGACGCGCCACGCTTTCGTTTTCGATTGAGAATGCACACTTCTACTGAGGCAAAAGCAGCTATGCTATGCAGCTACTTGTCAGGTACTGCTGCTTAGTCTTGAACAGATCTGGTACCAATTTCTTTCGAACCCACAGAGATTGAGAGCTGGGTTGCCTGGGTGAGGATTGATCGCACGTCCTTTATGCACATACATTACATACTTATGTAGGTGAAAAGATATGTCACCTTCCATTTGTGAGTACAAATAGCCCACACAGAAAAGAGCCTAATTCAATTGACAGTTTTGAGAGTTGCACCTAAAGATAAGGAAAGATCGATCCATAACCTAGTTGAAAATTCGTGATTTTTCGGAATTCGGGATACCTTTTACCTTTCAGCATGTCTTTTTGACCACTACTGTACATACCTAATAGGGGATGCGTGCTGAGGGGTTCTTTATTACCAGATTAACTAGTCATCCCATCTCTTCGAGTGAAGAGTGACTAAGTGGTACATAATATCGACGAATGTCTCACAAAAGTGAGGACGTCAATGAGATTCGCCAGTTGTTATGTTGATCTACCAAACTGTGGATAGGCAATTTTTATTTTTATCGACGTGAACCGAGCACTGTTGCAAAAGCGTGGAGGAGGACAACCCTATGAACATTCTCTTTTGGATAGAAATCTTATCTGTCTGGTAGAATTGCACAAAAAACACGTATAGACATGACACAATGTTATTCTGTTAGAGTCGTTACCATAGGCGTAATGAAGGTACGGTATGAAAGTGCGAAAAGAAAATTTCGTTGTCTCTTTTATACGAGTTTTGTAGCATTGTCGCGGCATTCGTTGGAATGTTACTGGATTCTGTTCTTCAGTGAAACGTTTTTCGCGCGTACTTGTAAATTCAATAGTTGGACTATAGTGCTTTCAAATGGAAAGCAAAAAGTAAAGATAAAGGTAAAAGGTAAGGGTGTCGACATTGATAAGTCCTCTCAGGACGCGCCGCCGCACTCGTTCCATTCAGAATCGTAGAGGCTTGGTGAATCCGTGTTTGAATACAGTGCTGTTTGCCTGAATACATTGCTATATGCGCTATACCAAGTCGGAGTTTCACGTTCCCAGAAAAGCTTGGTACCAATTTACCGACGCTGGAGGGATCGAAGGGGCGATGATCGAACGATCATGCTGGTGTCAGTAGCGCCTCTTGCCACTGCACCACGCGCGCTCTAGCAAAAAGTAATGAGAAAATAGATATTTCAACAAATCAATTGTAAACCGAAGAACAGCGTTTGCATTCATAACACAATATGTATGTTACACGAAACTAGTCTTTTAATTACCGCTTTTTGTTAAGCGGTTTATATAAGAGAACTAGAAGATTGACTTATATGTTTGGAGATGCTAGGTTATTCGCAAAACACTGACATCGGACGGGAATGAGATGCTAGGAGATTCGCAACGTAGTACATCGGTAGCACAGTGGTTAGTGCAGTCTGCCGGAAACAGAAAGACGCGGGTTCAATTCTCGTCCGATGTCAGTGTTTTGCGAATAACCGAGCATCTCCAAACGTATAAGACAAGCCGGCTATTTGAGAGATTCTTGCCATTCTAGCGAATTTTCAGTCACTTCATTAAATTTGCGGCATCGTTGTCCGTTAGACTTTATGCCTTGTTGGCCGGTTTTGCAGGTTTCGTATAGCTACACATGCCTATTCATTCAACCGATCAAGATTGAGTTCCTCTCGTTAATTATCGCGTAGTCAAAAGACTTAAGAATGACGATGTGGAAGCAGCACGTTTGTTGTGTGGCGCCCTGTAACAGTAGTATTTACAAGAAATCATGGTCGTGGTAAGTCCTCACCATAAAGTGCCAGGAATTGATCCGTAGTGTTTCAGTAACGTTTTCCTTTGTACTTCTTTCTTTTGTGCACATTTTCGTGGTGTGCAATCACTTAATCATCGTTGATGAAATGTGGGCATGTCTTCCATCAACTTTGAAATCCAACCGTTTCGTTTGGTGTGGATCGCGACTCTGATCTCCGTTTTATGGTATTTTTATACGATTCATCATACGTTTAACACGATTTCATCCTATAAGGTAATACAAGATCAGTAGAACGATTTACTGCCACCGATTAGACTGAGACATCAAAGGGTAGTTGTGCTGCATTTTCATAACTAATTTTATCTATGTTTCTCAATTTTCAGCAGGTAATGGTAGGATGTAAAGCATGCTTGGCCTGAGCGAGGATTGATCGTCCGGGGAGGTGTCAGCGGCGCCACTTATCACTGCACCATGCGCGGCGGTTTGTATGTGTGTATGATTATCTTGGATCACGAAACCAAAAAACACACCTGGAGAAAAGAACCTAACAAATTCACTGAAACAAATACAACACTAGAGCTGAACCTGAGAGTGAACGTTATGTGGAACCATTAGAAAGTAGGGAAACTACGTGGTGGTACAACTTTCGATGCTTCCCTACTGCCATTAGTCGATGAAAGGATTATCGTAGTCGTCGTTTATCACATCGTTCGCTTATTTTTTCGTGTTTCCGTCGGGTGCTCATCCACGGATGATCCCCTCCGGCTGATGCATCCCCGTAATCGACGCTAATCCGGCTAAATCCATCGCCGTCAATTTCGCTCTGACGTGTGCATTCTCACAGCTGTTCTGGTGATATCAGAAAGCGGCAAACCCTTTCTAAGGGCGACTGTCTCTCATGAGTCGCCCACTTTTCCACGCCCTAATTTGCAATCTCATTAACCGTCTCTTCGATCACTAAAGGTGTGGTAGTCGTAATTAAATTTGGGGCATGAGAACGTCTCTCTTCATCCCCTGTCAATCAGAGCCGGTCTGCTTTTTTGTGCATAATGCGGGCAATAATAGCGAAGCGATTTAAGGACAATATGAACTTCTGCGGTCATTTCTTCACACGCGGACTTTTGGCGTTTGGGTTACGGTTTACTTAACTGTTACCTTCGCCAAGCATACATATCCACTGGCTGACGCTTCAGTAGGAATGATCCTGCAGGGAAACTACGTGGTGCTACAACTCTTCGATGCTTTCCTGCTGCCACTGTTCGATGAAAGGATTATCGTTGTCGTCGTTTGTCACATCGTTTGCTTATGCGATACCGGTAGAGCCCATTCCCGCCTCAGCCTATCTCCAACATCACACCGGTCATGGATTCGAGAGTGTTATTAGGTGGGTGCAAAAGTTTTCGGACATTTGCGACTTCTTGAATTTGAAAAGGATTTCCCCGCCATTTTCGGCTCCAGTCGAAACATGGTATAGAGAAAAGAAGACCATTGATATTAACGATGTCTACTTCAAGTGACTCCTTGCTCTTGTTCAGATATTATAAAATGAACTGTTCTGTATCCCAAATGGCCGAGAACTATTGCACCAACCTAATATAGAGGGAGCCTCTCTAGAAGACAAAGGTTAACATTAACCAAAGGCTATAACAGTAAAATTTTGTGGCAGTGGCAGCGTAGTCAGTACTGCACTCAGAATGAGCTCCGGAATCAGCGTGCTACCGTGCACGAAAGGAGCAAAAAAAAGGTATACATAAAAGTAAAAAAGGGAGAATAGAAAGCCTTACTACGCCGCATAATTCCTTGGTGGTCATGTTATGCATAAAAAATGGTGTCGATCTTAGAGACTATGTTCTCTGGATGGTCATGCGCAGGCCGCGAATGTATTCTAAGAAATTTTGTTTTTTTTTCGGCATTTGAAAACTTTATACAAAAAGGGTACGCCAATTATCTGATAAACAACAATGTGTTGTAGATTATTATGGTGCATAGGCACACAACTCGATGAATGGTATTAAAAGCCAAAGGTAAATGTGTCAGCGTTGATCAGTCCAGTAGCGGTTTGCCAAACCTCGCAGCGATGGAAGGCTTAATTAGCTCGGGTGGTGATTTACCGTTCGTACGTGCGGGTGGTAGTAGCGCCCTTTACCACTCTACCACTCACGCCCCAACTCGATAAAGTAGAAAAGTGCTATAATTTTAAAAAATGCAGAATAGGAGAGTTTTCTTAAAAAATAACGGGAATTTGGGTTCGAGAGCCCCATCCACCTACAATGATCGCGACCTCTTGATCTTCCGTCAATGAACGGTGTTTCTCCTAACCGGGGCGAGTTCCGGGAGGAAATTAAACAACAAGAGGTCTTAGACTTCAGTGTAATTAGATCAAAGGATGACACCCAAGAATGTACAGCGGCTCCTACCTGACATTTGCATTTCCATTCTTCGATGACAACCTATGGGCGAACATCACCATTATCTGCTCTGACCCTGGCACTGAGTGACGAGGCAGGAATTCTTGTATCAACTGATCGTTGACAACGCTCTGGCTCCCGCTGTTAAGCAGCTCGTTGATGGCTAAGCGATTGATGGACGGCCATCAACCTCTTGAACAACGTGGAAATGGGTTTCCATGGCCTTCGTAACGATTCGACAAGAGAGCTATAAAACAGCACAGGTTGCTTTTCTCGCTTGTACCCCTGTTGATCATTTGTCGGCTTTCAGGAATTTTTTTCAGGCTTTCAGGAAGGAAACGCAAAAATTAGATGGGAGCCTCTGTGGCATTCATGAAGCTAGGGACAAGGTGGAACACATCTAACACAATTTTTTGACTGCACCAGAATTTAACCAGAATATTGGTCAGTCAGTTTTTAATGCGTTTTTCGTCAGCTCCCGAACCGTAGGCTTAACCTCACAAATTTTAAGCCTTCCCCTTAACCTTCAAATATACTTCGACCTCTCCTTGTACCTCTCTTCCTCTTCTAGAACCTTCTGATTCACTGCCGCGACCTGAAATCGTATGAACTGTATATTTTTTTGAATTTCGAAAGACGGATTTAGAGATACGTGTCTTCCCCATTCTGGTACCCGAAACCACCTGTCTTGTCTATGGAACTGAACCAAGGTTCTACCTAAACCGCAGACTTAGGATGCGTAAGGTGCTTGTCATGTAAGCCATGAAAAAACCTTCCTTGAAAAACTAAATATAAAGTTGTGACGTTTCCCTGGTTGTCCAAAATCTCGTGCCCATTCTTATACCCAGTTTGTTGCACTTTCGAGGACCAGGTATTCGCAGTAGAACCTAGAAAATGGATTTTTTGTATCAATTCATCTATTTGTGAACCGGTTTCCGGCGGACAGTGGCCTTGAATGCCGAACATTGTCACCATCACGGTCTCCACGGTTAAACTCTATGCCCTACGAACGACAGCTGTTTGACGTGTTATCGGATCCCCGTCTGGACCTCGACCCCTTCCGAATCGCCGCGACGCTTTCGTCAGCTTCGAACTCTTTACTACTCGATCGCTAGCTACCTATCCCTTCCTACTGAAGCTGGCTCTACCAGAATCGTTAATTTTTAGTTCAAGCTGCGAGAAGGAAAGTTCACGTGTTGTGGATACCTTAGACTTCCTTTGACAAGTTCTTCGACGATTGTTTCCACCAAAATCTTTCCTCTTTGCTTGACAGATAGAAAATTCTTCTTTTCGTCATCTGATCCGGTTCACCGTGTTCATCTCCGTCTGCTTTTTTCTTTTCGCGTTGAAACCTCTTTAGTTTAGAAAATATGACATAGTGTTGGTAAGCAGCTGCCAAAGAATAATGCTAGATTGTTTCAATCGAGTAAAGTCAGTTTTATTTGTTTGACTAACCTCGGTACAATTTCGCCTTTTCTTTGCTTTGCGCGCGTTTCTCTTTTGTTTCTGTTTACTTTCTTTACTAACCATGCTGCACGTGCACAATAGCACGTTTATAGGCGCAAAAAAGTGAATAAATGTATAGCTCGCAATCGTTTGGATTCCTATTACGTGATCTGTGGACCGAACTATGTGTGTGTTCAAATTGTCGCACTTTTGATGATTAGAAAGATGGCGCCATACGTTCGGAAAATGCGCCCGCGGTATGAGAAGAGGTACGGATATCACGAGAAATGTCAAAAATTGATTCAGATGGTTAACATTCTACATGTAGAAAGAGAGCAGAAAGATTCTGTTGTGCTGTGGTAAAGTACGCGGAATATTGTTCAACTAACTCTAACAAACAACTAGTGGTTATTAGTTTCTTTAACAACACGTCGTTTAAATTGAGTTATTAGCTTTTTATGTGACGCGTCAGGGACCACTATTTGTCTACTATCCGATATTAGGCAATAAAGAAATCAAGAAAATTCAGATCACCAACCTTGATCCTGCACATTGCTAGCCGTTCTCGCCGATTTCCTTCAGTTTTAGAATTTTGGTTATTTTCTCTCACGTAATTGAAATTTTTTGCTGTGTTTTTGGAAAAAAGCACGCACGAGAAAGCGGAAGGCAAGAAGTTCGCGAACAATATGAGACGAAGCGATTTCAAAGTCGGACCAATCTGCTTATCGCGGCCGATCGTGGCGGCGCTCTCGGCAGCCATGTTGTCATCTGAGATTTTTCAATTTCATTATCGATCGTTTTCGTTTTTTTCTCCGATTTGTAGTAGCTCCATGCCCCACACCTCCACTCTCAGGTTTTACCCGCTCACCTTGGAAACCGTCGCCACGTTTCTCATTTTGATTTCGAGCAGCCATTTGCTTGCCTGCACGCTCCATAATTTTCTCGTAATAATTTCTGGGCATGGTTAATAGCCTATCATTATCTGATTCAGTTGCTATTCGTCAATTTCCTTGACAGTTCATCAAATTATCAAATGGGCATCTCAAATTCACGACAATTTGCTAGAGATGTGTTTGAAAACAGCTACATCTTAACAGTTTCCATTTGTTATCACATTCGCGCCTGCTCCAGAAAATTTCCAAGAATCGATGAACGCCACGAATGTGTTTCTGGTCGTCGAGAACATTTTCTAAATGATACGTAACTACTTCCGCAGTTCAAAGAATTTAAAGTGAGCTCGCGGCAAGCGGAAACGGCCAAAACGAAGATCGATACCTCTGTTGCGTGTGTCATAGCGACGCACTTTTCGACCTTCGCCGGAAGGAAAACGCCTCATTTCCAAATTCAGTTTGGTTTTTGGTATTGTTTTACCCAGCGTATTTTCCACACGTTTCGATTCGTCGTGCATAATAGCGAATTATAAGTAAAAATGTCTTATGTAATTTCAAGCTCGAGACCTTCCAGATGTTTCTCTTGTGCATTCATACCTTTTTATTTTAGAATCACCATCTGTCTCCAGCCCTGTCTCCAGTTTGCAACACGTGCAATAGCTAATCAATTCTCTATAAAAAACACATTCATCAAGCATATATCTACACATCTCTAACATAATTTCACTCAGGACTGAACAAAAGAAACCGACAAATTAACATGTAGCGCTTATTTCAAACGTTCCTGGAACGAGTCACAATGAAATGCACCTAGGCTCTGATCGATCAGTTTTTGAGGATTCTTCTGCTACATCTTCCCTGAGTTTCATGTTTTTTTGTCAGTTTCGTCACTAATTTCTGGTTGGTTGCGCATCCTAGTGGATGTAGTGCTAAATAATTAAATAAAGAAATAGGAAGCAGGAAGCGAGCCTCAGTGGTTACACTGGAGCCGAAGCATACATAACCTGATCGCGGTGGAAAATCCACCAAAATTTCACGACACGATTAAGTAGCAGAGCACAATATCTCCGAAATATTCGCCTGGAAAATTCAAAATTTGGTAACTAAATCACGTTCAACCAATTAATTTTGTTACACCCTATTAGTTCGAGTTCTCTTTGACGTTTTCAGTGGTACGGTCGATGGTTGCTGGTTAATTAAGGAATTTTAGTATGTGAGAATTGATTGAACCCTTTACCTTTACCTCCTTTACTTTCTACTTCAAAGAGGAAATGAGTGGTCAATTTGACAGCGGATCCGGTAATTAGGTGTGAGACTTGTCTGGAAAGATAAAGGAATAGAGTCTACAGAGTAGTCTACAGACTAGACTTTACCTTTGCCTTTTACCCTCTAGGTTAGTGAGCTAATAATCAGTCTGTCTGTTCGTCTGTCCTGCTCCTCCTGAGAGCTCCCTCATCGAATTCATGAGTCGTCTGATTTTTTTCCGCTTCGTTGGTGTTGATGAGTAACAATTGCCACATCTATGCTGGATTTCCGACTGAAATATTGTTTGATGGGTCCTCAATGCGATAACTCAATTATTGTGCTCCTGTCCGGTAATTATTACCAAAGTACCGAGGCGGTGCTTTACACTAAGTAGCCGCACAATTACAGCTGATGACATGCGGCGCGACGCATTGTGATGTTTTGTGTGAGATTTAATCCCTCGCAGTGAGAGCGTCCTTGATCCCGCTAAATTTTCGGCTACATTCCACTTCACTTTGAACTTATCAGTTTCTCTCACTTTCGCAGTCGCAGGGACCCACCTCACCTTTGAAATGCTGTGTAGTATTATGTTACCGTAGAAAAATCTTCAAGAGTTTCCGAGTTGGGCTTCTGTTGCGCTTCGTCCTCATCGTTCCTGCTTTATATCAAGCAAATACTCACTTAAATTGCTCCACAACGTTTTTATCGCGATCAGTTACGGGGTACGTCTTTCATGATGGCCGCCTCGTCTTCTTTCTGCTTGGTGCTGTTTCCGCTCCATTGAGGTTACCACACAGCCATCTTGGCTCAGTCTTGAGCTCTTTGTGGGGTGGCCATATCGTCCTCGATCGCAGGTTCTTGAACGCCGCTTCCTTGCATGCGACCACCGATCCGTCTTGTGATCGTGACAGTTTTCCTCCATCAGCCGACCTGTCACCGGGTCTGACGCTGGTACTGACACCCTTTTCAGCTATCTCTAAGCTAGGCAAGGGCTTCTGCCTGGGACGGGATTGAACCCTGATCATCGAGATCATGAGCCTAAGTTCTTAATCTCTCTGTCCCGCACCCACTGAGCTACACTGTTGTCGGGTATGAATGGACCTTTACAGCTTCAACGAATGATGTTTCAATGCTGCTAAGTGCTACAGTTCACCTTTCTACAAACCTACCGCAAATTTGCGCACCATGATTCTGAAGAATGTAGATTTTGGTCTCTCCAACAAATTCTTCTAGATCAGTGGTTGACTACAAGGGGCTTAAGCGATTTAAGTGGCGAGAGGCTGGTAATGAACTCGGTGGACAGAATCCCAGCCGTCCAAAATAACAACAGGATTCTAGAAAAGATTCTTTGGTGGCATCTAAGGATCAGGGAATAGTATCAATTCTATGGATCAAAGACCATCGCGTCCCGGAGCTTATACGTTTTTGAGACATTATCATCCCAAGGCGTTAAATAGTCTAAATTGCCCTTTTCCTTCCGTTCACCGCCGAGTGCACGACCTGCGCAACTATGTACTCTCTTTGAATTCTCTTTATATCCACATCAAATTGCTCATGGGACATTATTTCAAATGGTCCCGTATCCGTTCTCTAACTCAAGCACTGAAGTATTGCAGAGGGCATGGGAAGAGGAACAGTTAGCATAAAAAGACGAGGTGAAATTTTCATGGACTTTGCAGCCTTTCTGTTGGTGGAAACTTTGATAACACCACACCATTCAAAAGTTTCATCACGATCGATATTTAAAGCACGCTTAGTTCTTCTACGTTTTTTGCAGTGGTTCGAAAATTTGCAGTGGTTTCTGGTTTGTTCGTTTCTTTATCTCGTCTTGAGCTCGTCCTTTATAACCATATGAATTAAATAAACAGCGTACACACCTACTGCAGCTTTCTAAAAATATTCTATAAATTCCGGAACAAATCTGTTTGAAAAGATGAAAACATTTAATATTCAACTGCTTAACTCGAACTCGAAATAGGTGGAAGCCAACAAGATCTGTACAAAAAAAGAGCAAAAAAGAAAATGACTATGTGTCCTCTGACAAGGAGGGTAGTCGAAGTGATGGTGAGCTCTAGCGATGCAATTTTTATGGGATGTAGGGCTCCTCATCGGATATTCAGAAACATGAAAAAAATTTCGGAATCGCATTGTATGGTACTGAAGAAGGTCTGCGAAAACGAGGGAGGGCTACTCATCAAAGCGCTCATCTCGCCCTTGATACGTGATTGGAGGCGCAGTGGGTAAGCAGTTGGGGTCTCGTTCAGATGGTCATGGGTTCAGGTCCTGCTGATGCAGTTTTGTTTTGCTTCAATCGCACTGATACCAAATCGTGCTCGATTTTTTTCATGTTTTTAGATATCTGATGAGGAGCCCTACATCCCATAGAAATTGCATCGCTAGAGCTCACCATCACTTCGACTACCCTCCTTGTGAGAGCGGCAGTTCTGGAGCGCTCTTTTTTGGCGGAATTTAGTTATTATATCCCAATTACACAGCTCCTTTTTCTGCTGCATATGAATCTTCAACTCTGTTAGTACGAAATCAGACGTTTTTAAGGAAAGCAAAAACTCTTCCGTGGGAGGTGTAAATGACAAATCGTGCCGGCCGGCTGTGGCTGGCGAAGAGCGGCGAGCGAATCGCTTTCACATGCCTCGCTGACCGTCATACTCATGAATCATTCGGACGTTTTTTTCCGCTCAACCGATTGCCTCCGCTTCCCTGACTAACCGTCCGGCAACGGACGGATGTTCTATTCCGTCACGTAGCAATTTATTTTCTCCGCATCGATAGGTCAATTACACCTAAAGAAACAGACCGTACCAAAGTCACTATGATATCATGAAGTTTCGACAGAATTCACGTCAAAATTGGTCTCTCGCACTGCGAAATCTCGCCATTTTTCACTTTCTATTCAGACTCTGCGGTATATTTTAGCGTTGCCTTTGTTATTCAATAGCCCTCAGCCTTTCTACGATACCATGGCTTTCCACATTCCAACCATAACTTGACATAGTATGGCCTGATTCGTTCGCATGACTTGAGCGATGCTAAAAGCTAATTGTTATGCCCCGAATGTTCGGCAGCTCTTCGTATTTGTTCAGGCCACAACGTTTTATAGTCCCCTTTTTCTCTCAAGTTTGGCCAAGTTCATTGAGTCTACTGCTCTGCCCATTCCCCTCGAAAATGTTTTGCTCCTAAGGACATTTCCAAGTAATGTTTGAGCCAAATGCTAGACAACTTCGAAACCCATCTGCTTCTTTTGTACATTTTGGAAATGTTATCTTCCAGCCATATTATACCCAAAGCAAAAAAACTACTTTTCTTTCCGTATCGATTAAATCGTACGGGCGCGTGTGGTACAGTGGCAAGTGGTGCTACTGAAATCTGCACGGTCAAACGATCCCGACCTGGGCTGACCAAGCCAACCATCCCTCGGGGATCGGGTAAACTGGCAGTAGACTTGTCTGGGAACGAAAAGGCACTGTCTTGGTGTAGCAGCTGGCCTCCGCAAGTCTCTGGATCAATCAAATTCGCATTTACCATACCTCTACGATTCTGAGTGGAACACGAATGCGGCTTAGCGGACTGATCAATGCTGATACCTTTACCTTCTACCTTCCATTATATTAATGTAACTTTTCAACATTTTGAACAGAATGAACCCTTCTGTTCTGCTTCGACAATGCGCATTATCGACTACTGTTCCACTTGCGGGAACTGTCCAACGCATTTCAATGTCTAGATGCGAATATATCTTATTTATTACGATGGTGCATAAGTTCGTGCCGTTTTTTTTCAAGCGAACGTTGCAAGCATGCTATAGAAGCTTCTGGAGAGATCCACACAGCATTCAAAAGAGAATAATTTGTACTTTCAGGCATGCTCTAGCTATTTGTTGAATTTCTGTAAAACTAAACATGCAGCCAGATAGAGCTAAGAATCGTTTCCAGAACAATCCTTAAAACTCATGTTCACCGTTCACAATGAGAGCAAGAGCAGCATCGAGCGGAAAATTGCTGTTTTTTAAGGTCACACTTTAGTGGCCTGAAAGCTCACAAAATGTGGAGCTAAAAAATACAACGAGTACACCATCTTATAGAGAATTACATCTTCTTTCCAGAAGTGTTTCATAGCGTTAGCGTTCCACCCCAGAGCAGAAAAAATTTGCTGTCGGTGAGGTCAATTTCACGTGTTTTCACTTTTCAGTTTATAGGCCGAAAAAATTGTAAAATTTCAACATTCGACAAATAGTTAGAATATGGCTGAAAGTACAAATAATTTCCTTTCGAATGCTGTGTCGATCTCTTCAGAAGCTTCTATAGCAAGCTTACAACGGTCGCTTGAAAAAACGGCACGAACCTATGAACCAACCTAATACTTATTGGCATTGTCATTTTGTTCTTTGCTGCGCCTAATATCTCTAGTTTTTTCTGACGTTTCACGTCGCCGACGGACAACTGACTGCAATCGGCTCAAATTTCAGCTTTAGGTAATTTTCAACGACGAAAAATCGTGTTGAAGTCTGATACCTGGGTCCGCCCTCTCCTACCCCATCAACTTTTCGTTACGGCCAATTCTCTTTGACACGCCGTTCGGCTGCCACCTTTATGCGTTCGTTTCCCAACCTTTCGTTGTTTATAGAGAAATAGAGATGCTTCAGCTGAACACCAAGTTTGATGTACACAGATTTTTTGCGGCTTACGTTTCGGCGCGACCGACTTCTTCGGAGCCTCGAACTTGGGTAATTAAACTTGTAGAAAAACCAAAATTGAAGGTTTGATTACCCAAGTTTGTGGCTCTGAAGAAGTCGGATTCGCCGAAACGTAAGCGTAATAAATCTACGTACATCGTACGTGCTAAAGCATCACCATTCGACTATATTAAACGTTATGCCGAGATTTGATGACAGTCAGATCTAGAATATCCTTTCGTAGTTTTGTGGACTTTTCTTGAGATCTTCTCTCAACACTGCGAGTGGTGAATTTGTCTCCATTTCAGCTGCTCTTCTTTCCGTGATTTTCGTTTTGAGTCATCCGCAACGGTCGCGACTTATTCGGTGTTTGAACCTTCGTCTCAAACCCTTTCCGGGGCGTCGTGATGAGAGATTGAGTCGAACACTTACATTCTCAACAGATACAAGCATAGTCAACTAATGCGAACAGAGCGGACTGCGGATTGCTTACTGATTCTATCATGATATCTCCCCGCGGCGTCATTATCAGCTGACTCCCTTGAGTCCTCTGAAAAAAGCCTACGGCTCAGTCGTTTTGTCTGCTCATCGTCATAACTCTTCATTTTTCTTTTCCTTTATTCCAAAACATTCTTCTCCTTAAATGTCGTATGAGATGTCGATGTCTGTATGACAGTTATCGCGAGGATTAATTTCAATTTATTCCGGCCATGAAAAACAACTGTTAGATACAGCAATTAAAATCGAAATTTTTAAAGTTCATGCCTACATTATATACCATTTTCACTTTGGATAGGGTACTTTTCAAATCACGTCGGACGTTTTTCAAACCACGTCGGACGTTTTCCAAACCAAATCGTAATAAATTGAAATTGAAATTGAAAAATTGGACACTTCTCAAGTCACTTTGCCTTGGAAAACGCCCGACTTGGTTTGAAAAACGTCCGACGTGGTTTGAAACGTCCAAACAAAAGTGAAAATGATATATTTAAAATTCACTAGCTCTTGAAAACAGCGCTTTTTGGAATTTTTCGAAGGATCCATGAAACGCAAATGGTGAACTAATATAGGTATCAATGTCCGATACATTAGGCTCGTACTGCGATCGAATGCGTAAATTGAGCAGCTCTTGCATAGGACGATCAAAATTCGCTCATATTCCGTGTGAGACCGACACTAGCGACAGAACATTTCTGTGGTGGCTAGTGTCGTTCATCACATTTTCTAGAAATCGCCCATAACTTATCTAAAAAACACTAAATAACCAAAACTTTTCTAAAATATACCTAAAACTAAAAGATCATCCCCCAAAGAAATGGCAAACATTTATTGGCCATTCTGAATAGTCATTTTTTTCAATCTCCGCCCTCCTTTGATTATTGCCCTCTCTAAAACATTTTGTGTTTCCTTCACCCTCCTATCTGATATTTGACCCTAAGGTTTCCGTTTGTACTGAGTTCACGAAGATGCTATAGTTTCCTCTTTGACAGGGCACGCTACCTGCTTCCTTTCTTGTTTCCGATATTTGCTCTCTCGTTTCATGTTTATTGTCATTTTTGTCATTTTTGCCTTTCTCTTCAAGCTATTCATTTCCTGATCATTTCTAAAAAAAACTTATTGAGAAGTATGTTTAGTGATGTACACTAATGGACGCAGTCATTATCATCTGTTTTATGTTTTAAATGAACTAATGAGCTTAGTGAGAGAAGCGGCGCACCAACGAGGTGTGCGCATCGAGGTTTGGTCGACACCAACCGCAAATTCTCTAGAAACAAACTAACACTTGATTCTTTGCCTCTGAAATCGGAAAGATGAAACGAACTCAAATATAGTAGTCTATCAGAAAGATCTGTTCAGTTTCTGGAACCAAGAGGTGAGTAAGAGCTTCCAGAACGATTTCACGAAGGACTATGGAATGAACTGACCGATAGAACAGCGCCTACCCGGAAAATATAATACATTGCTTGTTTCTGTGCCACCATGGGAACTTATTTTTTCATTCAAAGGTCAAAAATCGTTTCGTAAGGTTGAGAGATCTGTTGACGAGGCGACTGCTTCATGCTGTTATGGATCAGAAATTGCCAACCGAGCGGCTTGTTGTTGCTTGTTTCCCGCGTCTCAGCCCGTGGAAAGCTCCTCACGATCTCAGGATCCTCCAGACGGCGATACAGGATGTGATGGTCCACTTGAAGCCCCTTTACATTGACCCAATTACTGTATGAACAAAGTGGCCGTAAATGGGGCGGATATGTCTGCCGCCGATTAGGAAAAAAGTTCTTGTGGGAAACACAAAACCCCTTGACATATCCGGCAGATCGCAGTGTGAAGATGTCTCTTTATATTATTAGAGATTTCCGCGTTCTTTTTCCGCCAATGACCGCAGTTTCTCCTTAAAGAAATTGTTGTCGAGGGGCTGTCTGATTCCCACTACTCTTACCCCAGGGTAGCTGTGGCTCAACTTTTTTCCCTTTTCATGCATTTTTTACGGTCAAGCTGCCAGCTCTTTACTGCGTCCTGTTATTTTTCAATTAGTTTAGAAAGTCAACAATCAGCAATCTGGTCGCCCTTGCTTCATATCCATTCCATTTTTTAGTTATGTCGAGGATTTTCTTGTTATAAATGTGTCTCACCTCAAGACATTGCGGTATAAATCAATTAGGTTCTTGATACGACGTAGTTATTAATGATTCAACAGC
The DNA here is from genome assembly GCA_030553155.1 of Nippostrongylus brasiliensis. Lineage (NCBI taxonomy): Eukaryota > Metazoa > Nematoda > Chromadorea > Rhabditida > Heligmosomidae > Nippostrongylus > Nippostrongylus brasiliensis. The sequence continues at coordinate 26,491,609 of CP130732.1, forward strand.
TTTGCAAATTAAAGAGCGGGGATCTTAGTGTGGTCTAAGCAAGAAATGGTGAAAGTCGCTGATCGAACTCAGAGAGGTTAACAGTACATTCAGAAGGAAATGGAGCAAATCTTTTTGCCAACAACGGAGTTGACATTATAGATATGAATAATTTTTCTCTTTCCAAGGATACGTTTCGAACTACAGGTGTTTAGTGAACTATGGGCTAATCTATACTCCTATTTTAGATGAAGAGTGCGGTGAACTAGGTTACTGGCAGAAAACCTAGTGTTCTCCTCATTTTTTTGTTGATCTGTTTTCATAGTCTTTTCATTTCTCCCCGCTTTACCTTCTCCCAAGTTTTACAGTACTGTTAGGTGCTAGCACCTTTCGCTACGCTACATTGCTCGAATTTTCCAGCCTTCTATAGTCTCATCTCCTGACTTCTATATATCATTTTTAGGGTTTTCATTACATCTGATCTTCTAGTTCCCTTACCTTGTTTTTGCAGATTAATGCTAACTATACTAGAAGTAAATGTTGTAGTGGTGGTGCTAGGATCATCGTTAGAAATCCGAGTCTTGCCTGATTCGCGATTTTTGCGATTTTATCTGATATCCAACAGGAAATTGTTAAGCCATGAATGCACACAGAGAAGGATAACAAGGAATCCAACCTAATAACGCAGTAGAAGATTGTAGCTGATGGTTGGTTCGGCGTAGCTGATGGTTTGGTTAAAAGATCGTAGCTGATGGTTTGGTTAAAATAATGTGGTCATCCACAGCAGATAATTAACCCTAATGCAGCAAAAAATCATAATTTCCGAAGAGCCCACCCATCGACGCCGTTTATAAAAGAAACTTCGACAAACAACAGCTGACAGAGCCGCTCCATTTCTTTGGGGACACAAAAGAAGCCGGACGTCCTAGGCGCTGTCACTCCAATTACCAACTTGAAAGTCAGCTTCTTCTCGGTGGCTCGATTTCTGTCAGTGAACGAACTTTTCATCAAACGTCGTTCGTTCGCTCATCGTGGTGAGAATGAGGCGTGCGTTTCGGTCGTTCTTTCGTCGACTGCTCCAGTTTGCCGGAGATGCCTCTCCACGTGTGGAGAACACGTATCCATCAGTTCGTTTTTGTTCGTCTCACTTCTCTGGGTGACAGCAGAGAGCGCCTTCGAACGTCGTCTGTCTCCTGACCCGTCAAAAGTGCGAATGGGTGTGGAAGATGGGGAAGGTAATGGGCGGGTTAGGGGAAGAACAGCGATTTTGGCTGGACAGTCTCCAAAGAGGTTGAAGGATCGAACTCTGATCGCTCGCTGAGTTTATCCTTATGATCAGATCCACCTTTCTTCCCTGGCGCTTAGCCCTTGACCGTCGCTGGTTCGTTATTCTTATCAGCAGTCTTCCTTTCTTTCCATGGTTAGGTGTTGCTCTGACTTCTGTGATAGAGTTACCGCTGACATCCTTCCGTCCTTCCTTGAGGCGTTCCTCACCAGGTTCCTCGAATTCCCGCACATCTCTAGGTACGTGGTCATTTGGACTCTTGAAAATGAGTATCGGACCCACCACCTGTACCATTTCCTTCGAAATTTTCATGTTCTTTGAAAACTTAGGTGGTTCAGTGACAGAAGACGTTACTGACATCCGCACGGTCGAGCGACCGATCCCGGCCCGGGCTCACCAAGCCTTCCATCCCTCCGGGGTGGTGTAAATTGGTACCAGACTTGTCTGGAAAGGTAAAGACCCTGACCTGGTATAGCGGCTGGCCCCGTAAGTCATTCTATAGGCCAAATGCGCAATCACTACGTCTCTACAATTGTGAATGGAACACGAATACGGTGGTGCGTCCTCAGACTGATCAACACACCGTTACTTTTTGCCCATTTTGAAAGCTTCACCTTTTCGTCGCTCTCTGTGAGGGCTACCTTTCTTGGCTTTCCCGATATATTGACAGCTAAAGATCTTTATGTGCGCCTTCGTGCCCTATCGCCTCAAAGTTTCTTTTGTTTATGGGACATTTCACTATTTTCCTTCATAAAGCGCACATCCAGGCGACGACTTCCTTCCGGTTCTGTCATTATTCCGTGGACGATGACATTTTGGTGAAGGTGAGCCACCATAATAGCTAGTCCGTAAGTAGCCACCGGTGGACTAGACTGAAGAACCGGCATGCCTGTGAATTTAATGTTGTTGAAAAAACAAGCATTCACCCAGCCGAGCCGTTCTCATCTTGCTGCCACGTAAGGATTCTTATGTTCTCTTTTTTATTTTCTTTGTTCCTCTCTATTCTTCTCTCCTTACATAGATTTGTTGTGGATTTTAATGCATCTGCAAAATGTGTCATGCAGAGCATTCGAAAGTTGACTTTATCGCTGCGCATTTCTCGCTCGTCAGGTATAACACTTTACGAAAATGTCTCAGGTACCTAGAAACTTGCCTAAAAATATATTGAAATCAAATGGTCCAACAAAAAGGATGAAATCAAAATCGCATTCCTCTTTCACACTGAGAAGTCAGGACATATAGTAGTAGCATGGAAGCGTATACTTGGCGGTCTAGACAATGGAAAGTAACTTCTCTTTTCTTTTGTTATCTTTTCGTCTCCTTACACTTTTTGCTCTCCTACGGATGCTGCCCATTGCAATTTAATTTGCAACAAACTGTTCCGAACCAGTTTTTTGCACGAAAATCTCTCATCAGTTGTTGTTCATTTCGTATGCGTTTCTGCTTCCGCAATTTCTCGAAGTCGATTTCTCTTTATTTTGTCTGGGAAATTGGGCAAGTTGGAATTTGGATTTCGGGGCATAGAGAGAAAGCTGTACAAGAGGCCGCGCTAATGTATTTTCTCTAAAACATGAAGATTTCGAGGGGGGATTCATGAGCGGCAACATGGCCTCTTGAAGGTGAGGATTGCGAATTTCCCTAGTCGGTCAATCCTGCTTGCTGGGGTGGTAAGACGGTGTTCACTTTATCTTCAGTATTCGAATTTCGTTGGTGACACCTGATGTTGTTAAATAGACTTTTTAACCGGCTAACATTTCGACGTTGTCGCCTTCGTCAGAGCTTGAAAATCCGATGATATTCGTGACCTACCCATTCGTGACCTACCCAAACAGCAATTCATCTGACAACCGTCGTCCTGAAAACCAACAGGAACGGCAAGCATTACGTTGAACCAACCTAGCCGGTGGTGTAGACCATCAATTACCTTATTGTTCACTTTCGTTTCGGTGTTCACCTTTCGCTATCTAGTGTTGTACGACTAATACAAAGAAATATCACTCACAGTTTTTTTGATTTTTTCCTTCCCAGCCTTTTTTGTCCCTATTTTTCATCATGTTTCGTCCTGTTTCTTCCCCATCGGTAATCTTTCGCTTATCGTTGCCCTTCAAAATCGAGCCACGTACGACAGCAGCTGAATAACCGCCGCCAAAATCTGGCTCGTTCTCCTCTCCGCCTCCAACATACCTCCGCCGTCAATCCTCAATAATTCCGCTCATGCTACATTTCAAATCGCCCAAGGCGCTGCTTAGAATGACCTCGTTTACGGCAAGAGCAGGTCTGAGATATATCAAATGGAGCAGAAATAATAGTATACCCTCTTCTTTAGGTTCCCTTAAACGTATGGCTAAATCGTCTCTTCTAAGCTTTGATTAGCAGCTACATATCCAATACTTCTTCCGCGTTTCAATGATAGTCTCCTTCTCACTTCCCTTTCTCTTTACTTTACGTTTGGATCTTGTTCGAGGCATTTGTTCACTGTTGATTGTTCAGTATGAGTTTGTGTTTATTTCAACCTGTTTGTGTAGCGCTTGTCTTGAACAGCGTAATAAATGAATGAATGAATGTTGAATTCTCCAAGATATCTTCCCCTGAAATCTCGGAATGATCTTACGACTGTTCGATGTCTTTCCTTTTTGCTGTTGAACATGAATTTATTATCCTAACGTTCCGAGCTTTCTTCAGAGCCGAAGTGGCTCGAAACTCTTACGCTTTGATTCGTTCGCCATCCTTCTGAAAATCACCGAGCTCCAGTTGGGTAAAGGAGAAACTCAGCCAAATGAGGATAGCTTTCGGAAGCTCCAAAAACTATACGACTTTTTAAAGAAACAGATTAATGAGTAAGCGCCGTATAGATCGAAACGTGAGTGCAATAAAGTTATGATCCCCCTAGTAACCTACCTCGGCACATAAGCATAAAATGTTTTTCTCAGCAGGATTTCCAAATGACTCTGTTTCACAATTTATGTTGTTCTTGAGCTTCCTCTCACATTTCTGGAAGTTTATTCCAGCGCACCTATTTGTTGATAGCCGCCAAGAATTTTTGAAAATGATTCGGATCATCGGATGACTCCGTTAATGGGCTGTTTTTGTTTGTGAACGGATCGGAAGTTCTGCCGTACGCAAAAGTTTTTAAGTAATGTACCCTCGTTTCTTGTCGTGCAGATGAGAAATACACTCTCCAGTTCCTCCTTTTTCCTTTTTTCCTCCTCCACTTTGCAATGCGGCTACTGAGCGAGCTGGAACTCGAATGGAAGGCTATGCGTACGGACTAATTTTCCGAAATGAACGGCATATTTGGCTTCGTCGGGGAGCTAACGGCCCGCCAACGTTTTTCTGTTTTTCATGAAAGCAATCTGGGCGGAGCTGTCCAGAGAAATAATCCAATATCCAGACCGAAAGGCTTATTTCGACCAGTTAGAGCTTCATACGTTGTCCGCAAATCGCAGAAAAACGTCAAAGCATCCAGTCAACTTACCTGGCAGGTCGCATCCATTACTTTGCCCAAAGTGGTGCTTAGCCTCCAGGGATTCGGAGCTCGCGTTTTCCAAACAAGTCGGTTGCAGTGACTCCATGGAGACTTCTATACTTCATAAAAAGGATAAAGGATATTTTGATTCCTTCCACTGCATTTACGTGACATATCAACCGACCCATTATCTCTGCCTTTACATATCTTTTAAACTGGAGACAAATCCTGCGATTATTACCTTCATTCCTATTTTTCCTTCTCATGACCTACTGAGTTGGGATTTTTTAGGTTTTTTTCGTTGTTCCATTAACTTTGTCGCATTCTAGTTACCAGTCGCTTTTCGTTTTTCCGTTCCATCAATTGTTTCTCTCTCTGTTCTCTCTCGGAGATCTTCGTACTTATTGACGCAAATCCATGTACGAGTTATTGACACCTGCTAGTTGCGAAAATAATAATAATAATAGCAGCGGTTAGAGAAGTGAGAAAAAGAGCACTTATTTCTTAATTCGTTTACTACGTCAATGCGCAATTGAGAATAGTTTACAAAATCGTTGGAATGCCCTATCCGCATTTTCGAGTTCAAGAAAATTTCATCTCATACCGGCCAACATTTTCATGTTATGCAAGTCAGAATGAAAACCTTCTCTTGTACCAAGCATCAACGAAACAGGGGCAAAACAAACACATGTTTTCCTCATGACTTTTGATACATTTTAACGATGAAATGGAATGTCTCTTTGCCTTCTGCACGGAACCTGAAACTAGTTCTCATCTTAGCAAACAACACCTTTGAAGGCGATTTTGAACGCTCTTTTGCTCTTCGATCTTAAGACCAGGCCGAAAACGAATCTCTCACAGCAGCAATTTCGCCGACCGAGACATCGAGTTGGCCCGTTGCCCTGTTCCCTTTGTTTGCGTACTTTTTTCTCTATCAAATATCAATCAAACAATGGGACAAGAGCCAGCAAATTTGACGAATGTCCAGAACCGAAAACGGAATCTCAAGTGGACAAATCCACGCAAGTGTAGTAGCATCTAATTTCTTATGCAAACTGTCGGACATAAGTGCTTGGAGACTGCGGTCACCTGTAAACACCTTTGTTAGCCAGCTGAAGAGCCGAAAGGTGTGAGATATCACCTTCCAAACATCGTTACCGTCTCACTTTGCCATAGCAGCATCCATCATAGGATCCTTTTTGTCTTATTTCATGGTGTGCCACCTTCGCTAGCATTCGCATTGCTTCATTTACGGAAAGTCTTTGACTTTAGGTTTCCTCAGAGTTGTGCAACTTAGAGTGAGATTGAAACTGTTGGTGTACTTTTCGTTTATACGGGAAAACAGTAAACGATTATGAATAACCGGGGAATCTAGAGCAACTTCTTATCTAGACTTTGAATTATCACCTAAAGCCAAAGAGGAAGGAAGTACTATGACGAAAAGGTCGGTGGAAAAGAAGAAAAAACCAAAAAGGACAAGCCACCTTAGCGTCGTAAATGTTATTCAACTTGAGTGGTCATCCGCTCTTAAGAAAAGTGTCACAAAAAGCTAAAAGAGGAAGAAGTACGCTGATATCCTGAATTCTTCTAGTTTTCCGAAAACCTCGCCGGTTCACAGGAAGTTGGTTCGTGCTACCTATAGGTAACGCTTGGCGGCTATCCAGAAGAATGTTTGAAGAGGAGCTTAAAGATTTCTTGGTGTCTGGCGTTGCAGCTCTGCAGTAGCTTATTCAGCGTGTTTTGGCCAGATAACAAAAGGAAAGGAGGCAGCCCGAACACCCCAGCATGTGAGGCTCATTACTCACTTACCTTGTATGGCTACTCAACTAATCTATTATAATTATTAATTGTATTTATTTTATTTTTTATCTTTTATCTGTGACGTGGCCGTAGCCGCACGTGGTACATTTGATATTATAGTACACAACACAATGACTGAAAGTTCAACATTTTTGGCGAAACTTATTGATACTATGCTAGAATTTCTTCGGGAATCTCACTGTGAAAGACCAAGGAGGTTTCACTTTATTTATCGCCACGTACAATTCATTTCCCCTTATCCACTTTGTTAATGCGACCTAGTAAATCCGAAAATATGTATCATAGTATAAATCTGCGTCTCATTTGATGTTTTCGATTAATATGAAACCAATGATATCCTAGTGGTTCACAATCTGTTTGTCAGTGTCTGGTCGCCAGCTCAAGTCAATTACCTGGAAAGAGGAAAAAGTTATCTTAGATGGTGAACTTTTCAGTTAATTTTGCCGTTGCAACTAATCTTTTATTTTGTTTCCGTGAAAACCGTTATTAAGGAGTACTCGGTATGGTTTTTTCACAATTACAGAATTCTTAATTTATTACCGTCTTTTTCGTCTTTTTGGACGATATCACTAAGTATGAGGCGGGCGTGTGGAACAGTGGTAAGAAGCGCTTCTAACACCCACACGGTCGAGAGATTGATTCCCTCTCGGGCTAATCAAGCCTTTCATCCCTCCGGGGTTCGGGTGAACTGGTACGAGATCTGTCTGGGAAGGTAAAAACACTGGCTTGGTATAGCGGCTGGCCTACAAGTCATTGTATAGGAGAAATACGCTTTCAGCATGACTCTGCGATTCTGAATGGGACACGAATGCAAAGGGACTGATCAACGTTGACACCTTTACCCTTACCTTTATCCTTTAGTACTAAGTATACTAGATAAAGGCATGTTTAGTTAATAGTTTTCCAGCGGGTGGTAGTGTTTATGATGCTATTTTATTAGTTTTTCACTTGGCCGCAATCACTTCGTTTTAACGCTTTGTTTTCTATATTGCCAGTTGTATTTTTATCAAATTTCCATGACGGTTCATGTAACGTTGAATTCGCGTCTTAAAATAATTTAAACAACAAATAAGTAGCCAAAAGTTTGGAAAAAATCTCAAGTGGTTTACATAGGACAACAGTACGCGCACAGTTCATTGCAATCTTTTTTGCGTACTATCAACAAACGCTTATCGGTTTACACTGTGTGACGATGAGCGCCGTGTTGAAAGTTCACTTCTCCATCAAACTTCCGCCGGTTGGCCACCTGGCACTTCAGCGGATTTTTTCTCGTTTTTTTTTCATCGAATCTTCAGATCGAGTTCCGTGTCTCCCACTTCTCGCAAGTGTCAGCAGCTTTTGCTGTAAGCCGCAAGCTCTTAAGCTCTTCCGCGCGGCTCGCATTGCCGATCGGAGCGATTGCTTTTTTGCTCCTCCTCCTCCTCGATTCCAGTTCAATCGAAACTTCTTTGCACTTTTTGGCGGTGTTTCGTGAAATTGAAGGACCACTTATATCCTGTTAGTAGCTCTTCAGTATCCCAGAATCTTTTCACTTTCACAGATCCTCTTGGGTGCTTCACAGAAATCTCACCCAGCTGCTCTGCTGACCCGCTTAAATAAGATGTCGTCGTTGCACAGACGCTAACGACTTCCTCCTTTAGCTTTTTATGATTCTCTTATTTTCTGTAATTTACCGTAACTATTAATACATATATCCGGTATCATAAATTCATGTACTTATCATTATCAAATGATCTGTTCTGCTGCCTATCTCGTCCTAAGCTGTCGCACACCTAAGTGATTTATGGGGCCAGCTACCATTCACATCAGTGTCTTCACCTTTCCAGACAAGTCCGTTACTGATTTACCCGACCCCGGAGGAATGGAGGGTTTGATCAGGGTCCCGGATGAGGATTGACTTTCCAACTTGAGGGAAAGAGAGCGCCTCCTATCACTGCATCCAAATTAATAAAGAACTATCACCACCCGTTAAAAAATAGTCAAAAACTGGTCAAAATAATATTTTAATAAAGGTGAAGGTAAAGGTAACGGCGTTCATCAGTCCCTTATGGACGCGTCGCCGCATTCATGTTGAATTTAGAATCGCAAAAGCTTGGTGAATGGGTATTTGGCCTTGGCAATGACTTGCGGGGCCAGCTGCTATACCAAGTCAGTTTTTTACCTTCCTAGACAAGTCTGGTATCAACTTATCCGACCACGAAGGGATGGAAGGCTTGGTTAGCCCGGGCCGGGATCGATCGCTCGACCGTGTGGAGGTCAGTAGCACCTCTTACCACTGCGCCTGTTTCAGTAAAACAAAATAATAAAAAAACGAAATGTGTCAACTAGGTCGAATGTTAGGTGAATGTTCTTCGCTTTAGCATAGAACCTCTTCGCTTCTTTGAACTCATCCAATTTTCTTTGAATTTTTTTGTTCGATTCTCCTTCTCGCGATATATGACTAATGAGCTCAAAAGAGTTCTATTTCTGTAGAAAGTGCAGAAAATTCAATAGTCATATGTACTTTGACTCCTATCGCCACGAAACTGGCTTTTTCCCCCGAAATATGACCAGGAGCTGCAACAAAAGTGCTGGTTTTCTCACTTGTATTCCGCTCTCCGCAGTACAGGACAGGTTTTTTGGGCGTTTTCTGCGCTACCGTCGAGTATGCCGTCTATTTTTTCTTGTCAAATTCTATTTACTTACCGCTGTGCGCGCCGGAGGTTATACGGGTGGAGCCGGCGGCCGACTGTTAGGATACACGATCGTACTCTGTTTGAGATGAATGTTCAACATCTACACCTTAATCTAGGCAGGGCAATCCAAGTCCTACTTTCCTCCTCTCAACCTCTCCTGTTCCTTCACTTCCTCCACTACCTCATTTCGAAATCGTCGCGTTCGTCTCGTGTTACCTCGGAGTTCTTGACGAGTTTCTTGCAGCTGAACCGCACCGCATAAACGCGATGTGAACGAAGCTGGCTCAGTTAGTGCTCTGCTCTGAATCGTGTCGTCGTCACACGGACCATCGATTCGGACTTCAATTTCACCGCTTCCACCGGCCAACTTCAATTGAACTGCCAGAACAACAACCATCGAACTATCGAGGCCAACACGACGCCCACTCAACTTCTCCACGATCGACCACCCGGCGCCAAACTGGACGAATTAACACCGTTCGACGTTGATCTCATCGACCGATTCTATGCATTTGGTACGGTTCACTTTTTATTTATAGCTTTTAGTCTAATATCGTAGAAGTAACCCATATGAAATACTACTATACTATTTATTTTTCATCTCTCCTCTCTCCAGTACACTTCATCCTTATAATTCTGCACACGTAGAGGCTATATTTTACTGCAGATTAAGGCACTTGGATCACAAAGAGGAGAGAAATATTTCATGATCGTCAGAAAACCTGATTCATCAACAATTTATTGTACCAATAATCAGATTTATATATCACTCACGATTGAAAGTGTCCCGCTTTCTTCTGGAAAACGTTGCTCAATCATTCGATCTCTTTGTAGTTTTCTCTTTAGAAAAAATAGGTTGGCACTTATCCCCCAATTCCTGCTTCCGAACACCTCTTCTGATACCAACCCTCAATGCCTTACTCGAAGCGTTTTTTTTCCTTCGTACTGGGAACGAAAGTTATACTTTACACTCCTTTCTTTCAAAATGTCTCGGTGAATAGCTTTCTTCAAAGCTTGAAGGGTTATTAATAATTATCCAACCCTTTTTCCTCCCCTTGAGTCGCGTTTCTATTGACGATTTTTTCACCTTCCTTTCCCACCCCTACAGCAATTCCAAACATAGGCAGGAAATTGCCGACTGCACCTAGAGTTGTCTGTCTGCAATGTCGCAAAGATTCCTCTAATAACTCTATTTTTTCCTAAAGCAATCTTTGTATTGCTTCTAGAGGTGGCTCAAACATGATGTCCACTTGTAGTTTACTGCTGGATCTTTCTGCTTCGAAGTATTTCAGCTCCGATCTTGTCCTTTCCCTATGAACCACTTCTTTTTTGCCGACGTGTTTTGTTGCAGTGGTAGCCGCTGACATCTTTTTTTAAAGAGCCTTGCTAGGAAAATCTACAGCTGCTGTTATGCTCCTCAACAGAGCTATCAATCTCCGACAGTGCGTCTCGGCTGCATGCCCTTCTAATGGTTTCAATCTTTGTCCGCTTCATTGGAAAAGCTTCTTTTTTGTCACTTTTTGTGTGAGCAGACTGCAGTGAAACACAGAGTGACATACTGCTGCAGTTCTGCGATGTTTTGTCTCGTTAATGAGAAGTGATCGGCTATTAAACCCCCTTAGGTCTGCATTACATTCCAGTTCACGTGTTCAATCGTCTCGCGTCTTTGTAGTTCCAACAAGAGCTTGCTGCTTGAGGATAACCATTTTTCCATGTCAAATAGGATAACCACTGAAAAGAAAGCTGGGAATCACTCGGGAGCGCAAATTCAGTTCAGATCTAGACTAAGACTATTGCGATAAGCCCAATCAGGCCAAAAATTCCTGAGTGCTTTTTTTCGGAGCCTGAAAAGTGACGGGTTCAACCTTGAAGCGTGGCCTCTCAACACCGTTCCGAGTTTTTCTGAAGACAAGAGAAAGCTCAAAGACTGTCGCATAGGTAACAAGTGCCAGAACAAGTGCCAGAATAGAGGGATTTCCGGAGTACATTCCTTTCTGGGCTCGCGTAATACATACAGTGGTAAGAGACGGTCGAGCGATCGATCCCCGCCAGGATATCCAAGCTCTCCATCTCTTCGGGGTAGGGTGAGTTGGTACCAGACTTGTTTGGGAAGGTAAAGACACTGGCATGGTATGGCATTTGGCCCCGCAATTCACTGCATAGGTCAAATACGCGTTCATCATTCTTCTGCGATTCTAATTAGAAGATTCCCGCTCTCTACACTTCTTATTTTTCTCAAAACTAGAGAATAATACAATGATATAATACGAAATTAAATAGCGGCGTCGCATGCATATGCAGTTGTATAGCGACTTTCGAGATCTAGTCACCGTTTAAGTTAATGTGCCAATGCTAAAGCGAATAATTGCAAGTGTGGCGTCAGTGAGCTTCTCATAGTCTCAGTAGTACTGTAGCAGTGTTCTTGACTAGATGCAGACGTATTCAGTAGGATTTTTGCAGTTGATAAAGAGTCTATCATGATCGCGTACACATTTCCTGGTTTTATTACGGAATATGTGCGTCTGCTCATCGCCCTTCGAGATATAGATGCTCCAACCCGAGGGTACGATGTTGTGGATGTGTTTCGTTTCTATGTGTCTAGTTATGCTGAAAATTCGAAAAGAAAACGGTGATATGACTGATACTGAACTGACGTCGCAGCTTATCATACTGCGTGTGCTCATTCGGAGCGGCCGAAAAAATGGCGGACACCAGGCTATCCGTTTCGCTTGTCGTTTGTTCAAATTTGCGTTTCCGATTGCTGATGCGCTTTTGCACGCAGCTGGCGGCGGAACAGGACGGCTTTGATGAAGTTTTCCGAATCGGATCAGCTATAGAGAAGCAGGGGAGGCGTTCACGCACCGTCTTCCGCATGTACATGCTCTTAAAGGAACTATTTTGCTTTACAAAATAGCACTAGAGAAGTAGCTCTTCAACATCGTCATGAATAAATGAAATTGTATCGCTGAAATGTGGAGGAATGATTTTGCTTTTGTCACCTCGTTTTTGTTACTTACTTTTTACTTGTGGGAAGGCGATAAATAGTGGCTTATAATGTTCCATTCATATCTAAACTGCCCCTGCTTAAAAGGGTAATTTGAAATATTGAACTTTGAGAATTGATCGATTGGACGATTCACAGCCTAATATGTCCATAGATTATCATGAAAATGTATTACGCAAATGATTCAAAAAGAAGTAGGTGTTGTGGTCGTTGTCCTGCCCATTTCTCTTATTCTTTTTCTTCTTTTTTCCTTCTTCATGCCCTGCGTCTTGTTGATCTTCCGTGTTTTTTGAGGTCTTGAGAACCTCAGCTATTGAACTGGAACGAGTTTTTTCGGTTCGTTTTTGAGAATGAAGAAAACGGATCATCTTTAGGCCCGGGCTGGCAGCGTCTAGACACTTAAGATACGAAGTGAAGAAAATTTGGCCTCAGGCAATTCATGTCAGAAAGCGGCTGGATGTTTTTACCGGCTGCTGTATAATATGACTGGACGCTACTAGGGTACTAGCAGTTACGATCTTCAACTCAGTTATCTTAGGCCATACACTTCTCTGGTCGAAAAACCCCACTATCAGTACTATAGTGTCTAAGATTAATCAGCAGCAAAGGAGTTTCAGTTCTCCCCGAGGTTATTTTTATCATAGACTCCACCTGTCAAAGTTTTTCCGCGCTGGCGGTCCGTTCGCGTTCCTTTCACAGGTGCTGGGTAAATAAAAGCGGACCATTAGGTGTGCCGTCTCATCGAGCTGGTCGCCACACCTCTCACCTTTCTCACCTACTTCGTCCATCGCCGTAAACTCTCATATCGACCCAGACAACAACAAACGTAGTGGCTTGAAGGGGTTGGGGCGTGGGTTTACACTTTCGCTCTTTATAGGTCATATCTGGAAGCTGGTTAGATTTGTCTGAAATTCCGCGAAAGTTGAAGTAAATTTCAGTGCTGAGAAAAAAGGCTGTTAACCACAGACCATTACCGTTCGGTTCCTTTGAACCGGTGTCCCGCCACCCTTCAAACTGCCCATCGAGGTCGTTCTCTGTCAACGTCCGAACGAGGACTGACTGATAGGTGAGAAGACGGAAGCAGTGTTTATTTATAGATTGCCTTCCATGATGGTCGCATCGTGGTTCTGCAAACATCGATAAGAGATAGCAAGAAACATAAAGTTGTTGTTTGCTCCAAGCTTTCTCAATTCAAATTTGCCAGTAGTGCTTAAGGGGTAACATTTCCTCATTTAACGAGATAGAAAAATATGATCTAGATCGGTACAGATTAATTTCGTAGCGATCTCCGTACCCCCGTCTTCAGAATTTTCGTAAAATGGCCACCTCCGATCTCTTCTTCAAACCCACATTGAACCAGAAATTAGAATAGTAAAAAAGAAACTTCGTCATACTCATCCGAGTTTTTAGAATTTTTGTCATTTCCACCATCGTTCCTTTCCCATGAATTTACGCTCCACAATTACAATTTTGCAGTATACCTGTTTTTCATAAAAAGAAGGTGCAAAACAGTTCATTTCCATGACAAATAAGGATGACGCAATGTAGAATGTAGGCTTGAGGTTGAAGATCGACGTCCGAGATTGGTACATTTATTCAACGGACTGACGTTTCGGCGTGTATCGCCTTCTTCAGAGTCTGAAAAGTACATCATCCAACTATACATCAAGACTAGAAACGTCAGCCTGTTGAATAAATATCTGTGCCAATCTCTAACTTCGAGCTTCAACCTCAAACCTACATTTGCTCTCCTTCATGCCGAGAATCATCGAGAGTCGAAGATGGCAATGTAAAATGTTTTACCTTCATCATTTTCAATGTCTAAAATATGGAAAAAGAGAGTCAAGTCAATCTAAGGCAGATAAAACTGCGTAGGACACCGTTCTGGTGGATGGAGAAGAATGGGTTTTTAGAAGCTATCGTAAGTGGGCCAATTTTAGGGTTACGTTTTCTATAGAGCATTTTCTTGCTATGGAAAGTTACCTTCATCGCCTTTCATTACTTTTTTACCCAGATCCTGTTTCTTTCCCTTTTCGCTCTATTGCTGTGTTCAATGTCACGCCAATAGCAGTTGACTCCGATAAGATCGTCGTTCATAGCTTTGGCGATTTCATTGCCGAAAACTTCAAGGTTGCAGCAGCTCCATTGCAACGGATTGCACGACTGAAATTACTCAATGGAACTAATTAGCGTTCCATCCTGTTTGCCCTGTTTTTGCACTAACGTTGATGTTGACGGCTTGCGGATTTGCGTGCTGCAGTTGCAAAACCATGGAAAAACGGTGTTGCCCTTCTATACCATATAGTATAGCAGAATGAGACCTATCCGAGACCTATTTCCTACAATACTCTTATAGACTAATTCTAAGACTTTTTGAATGCGACGACCCTTCAGTGCTGGTCAGGTACTTAAAACATTGTGCTCAAGCGCTTTTCCACCAGAAAACGGTATTATTATAGCATCTCCTTATTGTAGGAAACACTGATGCAATCATTTTTCTTGTTCTTTGTAAGATATAAAATAGAGAATTAATGCTTTCAAGGTCGACAGATACATACATACGTCTACGTCCAGAGGGTCAAAGGCAATGATTGTTGTCGCTTTGCGATGCTTGGAAAACATCCACAGGGTTGCAAGACCTCAAAGGGAAGCTCCACTGCTGGGGCCGGTTAATTTACTAAATTACTTATTTATTCATTCCATACGCACTTAGGCGTGCTATCTGTGAAAGTTTTTATTCAATTTTCTATTTATTTAATATTCTATTCTTAGCATTTAATAAATAACATTTCATGAACTTTCGAGAATAACAAGCCGCAGTTTAAGCTGTAGATAGGACAGCAACATGCGCAAAACAACGTCGTGATTACTTATTCGTTTGCTAACTAATATTATTACCATTATTTAGTTCTTGTTGAGTTCTGATTCGCTCGAGAACAATTCAGTTTTTTGCGGCATCTCCTCCTTAACACTTCTTTCATCATGTTGTTGTTCGGTGGTTAATGGGACTCGTTCTGATCAGTTTATTTGCTACGCACTCACCCGTCGTTTTCCTTACGAACACACAACAAATGATCTACAAATTTTTATCTTTATCATGCCCACCGACGTTGTTGAACTGTCTTCCGTCTCTATATATCTGGCGTACAAGTATTCCCCAGACGTTCTCAATCGGATTCAAGTCCGGTGAACAAGCTGGCCAGTTTAGCAGGGGGATATTCCTGGACTCCAGCCACTGAATAGTCGACCTACTCGCATGAACCGACGCATTATCCTGCATGAAGGTGAATTCCTGGGTACGATGCTGGCGAAGAAATGGTATCAGATGATCTTGAAGAATTTTCTGATAGTCTTCCGACTTCATTCGACAAGTAGTAAAAGCTAGCCGAAGAACACCAGAGCTACAGAATGCTCCCCAGACCATCTGTGAACCACCACCGAAGTTACGTCTGCTGAAGACCATCGGGTCCCTCCTCAAATCGCGCCAGTAGCAGTGATATCCGTCGGGGCCATCCAAATTGAATTTTTTCTCGTCGGAGAAGATCGCCTGGAAGCAACAAACCTCCTTTACTGGGAAGAATTTCGAGATGAAAAAAAAATGGTCTACCTTGTTCCAATCAGTCGCCATGTTTCTGCGTGCGAATTGGAGACGTTCGGCCCTGTGGCGGTCAGTTAACCTCGGAGCTTTTTTCATCCTCTCGCGGACGATGTTTCCGCTTCTTGTAGCTGCTCTCCACACAGTCATCAGCGAGACATTCAACGATAAGTCGGTCTTAACACGACTGATTGATGATGTCGAGTTTGATAGCAGTCGCTGAATATGTCGAACGTCCAGCTCAGAGAGCACTGAAGGTCTTCCAGGCACTGCTCTTTTTCCATACTTGGCAGGATCTTTCAAGTATGTAGTTGATCACAGCGCACTTAGAGCGACGAATTTGGGCAGCAATTGGGCGAATGGAATGTCCTGCCTGGTGTAGAGCTCGAACTTGTGCCTGCTCCTCGAAAGATAGCCGGGTACCACGGGACATGTTGTCAATATGACAGTAGATAATAGTAGAGTCAATGTGTACGGACTGGGTTTATCCAAGTTGTGAAACCGCAATTATAACAAACGACCATCGCTAGTGGTCTTATACTTTTGATAAGGTGGGAAATCAAGGATTTTTCTTAAAAAAATTTCTTACTTTGCAGATGTCTGTGAACAAATTCTTGGTATGGTTTTCGACCATGAGAAATTCAGTAAAAATAACCCCACATCGCGAAATGCCGTCAAAAAGCCAAATGTACAATTTTGGGGGGTGGTCTTATACTTTTGATAAGCACTGTATTATTACCATTATTTAGTTCTTGTTGAGTTCTGATTCGCTCGAGAACAATTCAGTTTTTTCGGCATCTCCTCCTCAACGCTTCTTTCATCATGTTGTTGGAATGGGTGAGAGGTGATATTCCACTTTAAATTTTTATCTTTTATCTTTATGTCAGTGCTAAACAAAGCACTACAGCAGAGTTAGTAATACCTAACGAATTTGACCACAAAAAAGTGTAGTGGAGACTTTCGTTGTTAAGAGGTGCAAGTGAACTCTCACCTCCGGACCATCTTCCTGGGATGCGGATGTGCCTTGCAAAGACTATACTTTCACATGGAGTAGAAGTGCGGGTTGATCGCCCCCTAAGAACACGCCGTGCACTCGTTTTCCGTTCGGAATCGTAGAAGCATGGTGGACGCCTTCACAATGACAGCAAGAGCGAAGCTGCATAACTGCTTTACTGCTGAGTATGAATAGGGCATTTAGTCAGAGGTATTAAGAGCCATAACAGGGTCTAGTTGTTGACGGTTGATTGTTTACGAGAGGATATGTTGCTTTTCCGTTCTGACTCTCGATGCCCCTATTCTTCTTGTCATCGGCACGTCGTTGTTGTCGACAAACACAATGATAAACGTTAGAGGATTACCTATGTCCCACCTTCTGCCAGTCTTGACATTGTAATGACAATGACGATGGTTTGACAAAACGAAAAACGTGAAACGACGTTACTCTAATATAATATCGTTTTAGTTTTCTACTAATTGCCAGAGTTTTGTTTTTTATAGTTTGTGTTATTTAATGTCTTCCTGGTTGATATGTCCCACTAAACTTCCACAAATAGCACGCCTAATAGTAAGGAGTGTCGAATAAATAAATAAATAATATCATCATTAAGCTTACGTTGGGACGAGCTTTCTTAGCTTTTAGTTAGCTTTCTCCAGAGTCTTGAATACTATGATAGTATTTTGGTGGGCCACCATCAATCATGTACTCAATCATGTATCATTCCGAGTTCAATGTATAACTCTCGTTTATACCTCCTAACGAGAAACTATGCGAGCATTAAGAAATATTGAACTGATGAAGAGCTCCAGACGGCGATTCATGGGCCCACGACAACTTCTCCATTCAAACTCTTCAAAACAGTGTGGCATTAACGTCAGGTCCACCTATAACCGGGCAATGGGTGAGGAAGAACGCAACGTTCATTAATTTCAGTGGACTGTCTAATCTCTAATTCAAAAATTGGTTTTTCTCGGTTGTCCCTATCTTTTGTAAACGGCATTTATTTTTTTTTTCAATTGAAAACTCGCCATAAAAACTTTCTTTTTCAAAATATGGAGCTAGAATCTTATAGAGTCATGTTTTTTGCCTTGCTGAATTCGCTAGTATCGATTTGATTTAAGAATTTATCGATCAAATTGTTGAAACAATAAATCAGGGGTGTCTCGGTCATTTCTGGATCTCTTTTCACCATCACTTGAACCAGTTTGTGAGAAAGGTTGAGCTCCTTGACCATCTAGTGAAGCTCACACCATCTTGTTCGACAATCCTGTTCTTGATAAGCCCATGCTACTCTTGCGTTTTGACCGTCGATTCGATTCGCTTGAAAATGTCGTACCTCATTTAAGTACTTCGTGGTCTCGTGGAAAATTTTTGCAATTAGTAGTATGCCTAAAAAAAGTCACCAAGTCCTTCATCGCACTCTTCGGTTATCGTGCGATCACGTCTGCAGTGTGCTGGCTGATTAGCTCCAACTCTGAGCTTTGCCATTCCCCTCTCTGTCGTTTGTGGTGCTCCATTTGGCATTCAGCTGTACTTTGCCAATCTTCGTATCGTTTCTCTCCAGCTGTCGCTCTAAAATGAGCCGCAGCAGCTCGCACAACGCAGCTCGAACTCATCGTAGTCGCACTGCAGCAGCAGCAGCAGCCAGCCACCCCATCCCCTCCGCTCGATCAATTCGAGGTGGCCCAGTCGGGGCGGCGACGTCGTCGTCTCGTCGTGTAATCCAACACCGCCCTCGATGATTACTTATGCAAAATTCCGGTTGCTATTTTTCGCCAGCCATACAGAGACCCTCCCATGTATCAGCACGGACCATACGAACCACCTCATCCGTGATTTTATTTTTTATTCATCTTCTATTCCATGATTTTCCATGATGATGCAACTATTCGCTTTGTTTCAACCATCGCTATGGGCCATTCGAGCCTCCTCATCTGTGATTTTATTTATTATTTTCCACAGTTTCACGATTTTATGATGATGGAACTATTCATTTTGTTTAGAAATTATTCTTCTCCCACTCGAGGCAGTGAAAACTTTATCACCTTAAAGTCAACAATTTTTTGAAACGTTGAAATAAAGCTTCCACCTAAGCTTTCGCCTCATCTGTAGTTTTATTTTTATTCTTTCCACTGTTTCAAATTTTTTCGGAATGATGCAACTGGTATTCCTGTGTTCAGAACAATTTTTCCTCGACCACTTTTGTCCAGTCTTCATCTAGGAGAGCAAAGAGCGAGTGTGCAGTGCGTGCTGTTCTAATATCAATTTTTCGTATTGGCATTTTCGTGTATTTATATTTATCTTCTGAGTGTAACGTAATTCGTTCAAAAAATACTGATGTTCTTTTTCTTCAGAAGCCCAGCTTTTGCATTTGCACGGATCATGTCAACCGCCTTCCAGTTTTCTTCAGTCTTCTTCAGTCTATAATTTTCCTGCTGTGTTCTTCCCTTGCTTGCCGCTCGCATATGTAACTCGTTTTCTCATTTATTTCCACTCTTACACGCTGCCTGGCACTACTTCCTCCTCATTTCGCCCGAGGAAAGTGCACCAGTGAGCGCGTGAGTGTTTTTCAGAACTTTCCAGGCTTGATTATCTTTTCAATTCAATCATTTCCTGTCATTATATTGATTTTCCTATCTACCACGACATCTCTTCTTGCACTTCATTGACCGCCACTAAGTCAAGTTTTGTTTTAGTAGAATCTAGTTTCAAGGAGAGATTTTTTAATTTTTTGCACTCAAAATATAACCCTAGACAAAAACCTCACCAAATCTTTATACCCTCAGGGTGAAGGTGAGTGCTTAGAGTGAAAGTTGATCTCAATCCATATAGTAAAAGCACAACTGATTTTTCTCATAATGTTTTACCTTTGGGCACCTTCCAGTCATGGTTTTGTGAAAGGAGTCGGCCTTTCAGCTCGGTCTTGCGGCTGGAGTCGTTGCCGTTTTTGCAATTTTTTCAAGGCACGATTTTTCGCTTTCTAGCCGGCCGGTGCCGCTTGTTAGCTGTTTCCTATCTGAGGTGTCATTTTTGATCAAAAAATAGCTAATCTTATCGAAACCACCTCGGGCGTGTCGAACTCGCGACGGCTGAATGCACATCCATTCACCCGTGCGTAATATGGTTCACATAGTATGTTCGCCGATAGTTTCTAGTTCTTCCACTGGAAAGGGTTATTTCACCTTCGATACACTGACGAGCCGGTTCTCCTATGTTTTCATGTTGTTGCATTACGAAACAATCGTAAATTGGCATGCTCGTCCTGCTTGCCGAGATGGACAGTATGTATTTTTCTGCGCCATTTTGTGATAAGTAGAAACAGACTTCCTCCTTATCAGTTAGGTCGTTTTCCAACTGAAATGTGTTTCCCATCAGAAACGGCAGCGGTCCCATCGTACGAGATACACTTATAGGTTTTGAAGTTCCTACGGAATTGTTTCAAGTAGCGGAGGAAGGGTTTCGGTTTTATCATCAGGCTTCTTAGGTTTGTTCGCAGAGATTTTGACTAGTTAAAAAGATGTGAGGTGAAACACGGTGGAGTTTATCAACCTAAGCGAACTGTTTTGAGTGGCCTCTAGATTTTGCTGCAGCTCGACAAGCCGTTAGTCCGTGTTCATGAATAACCTCAAAATATACCTCGATTGGCGCAGTGAATTGATTGTGATTCCTCACCGCGTTGTAGGGGTTGTTCTAGGTTTGTCCGGGGTTTATGCGAGATCTAATACAGCATCACCGTCGAGACTAGAAGTAGTAACGGAGTATTAGTCCGTAATGAATCCTGAACAATTAACCGTAGATGAATCGCCGTCCGCGCGCTATTCGGGGTATGCTTTGGGGTTTATGACGGGTATTTCTTCGGACAAAGGTTGTAAAAGTGGTTGGTTGGTTAACGACACAACGATTTCGGCTTCTTTATAGGTTCGAGCGATTTGCCGTACAACGGAAACTTTTGACTTTTAGTAGGCTCAAACTTGTAAGTAGATGGTTATATTAGGACATCTCGGTAGAGGCTGCCTATCTATTTATTCATCTTTTCATTATACTATCACTTTTAAGAAGAGTCTGCTGACAAGACAGGGTAAATCAGCAAAGAAACAGAGCCGTCAGTCGCGTGAATTGAGTAAAGCTTTAGTAAACCTGTATTGTAACGTTAGATTCTTTTTTAACATTCAGATTCGGCTGCCATTCAATCAATCGCAGTAATTCTGCTACCATTTTACATACATTTTTTACTACTTTTTGATCTCCGCACGTATTTCCCTCCTTTTAGTGGTTTACCTGAAGTGATTTGCTCTCACTTCAGAGAACAACCATCATTCCGTGCCCATTAACCAGTCACTTGGCCAAAGGCGCTAGTTTCTCAAGCGAAAATGTTTCGATCACAAACCATAAGTTCGATTTAAGAGTCTCAAAGTACAGTTGTCGTTCGCTTCTCTAGTGAATTTTACGATACTCCCTCTGAGAGGTGAGGAGTGACGACGAGCGAAATGAACTATAAAACTTTGTTGTTCAGAACGAGTTCAAGAATATAGGAGGGGTTTTTTACTTTTACATAGTCTACACGTATCCTACCAGCTTCAAGTGTTTGGTGGACCTGTATGGTCCACTTCATTGAGCTCAGCCTTTTCTGACCCCTTTTTCATCTGTTCAGCGGTCATTCAATAGCCTCTCACCTTTTTGGAGAACATGATACTCTATTGAGTGGGTAATTTCTCAGGTTAAATCAGACTTGTTCCACACTCTGAAAACAAGCGAGGATTCCGATACGTAAGCCCGAATAAGGTGAATGTATCAATCTTGCTTGAGCTGCAGCAGCCAGACTACTTCTCCTTAAAGTGTTCTTTCTAAATGAGCGCCAAAGTCCAGAGAGAACATGAGCTACAGTGTAGGATGGTGAGGGCGATGATTTCCAAGCGGAACAGCTTCCGTCTGTTGTGAACGACCAACGGTGACACCTGACACCGCCCAATCTCATCACCTTTCCCGCCCCGTCGCTTAGCCTTTTTGAGACGTCTTTGGAAGCAATCCAGATTCCAACGCGGGCGCTTTTACCACCGGTCAAAGAGAAGGAAGAATCATCCGCTGCACCTTCGCATCTCCATCCATCATGCATAATGAATAAATTATTGTGCAAAAGCGCAATAGATGATTTTACTTTCTTTTTGAACGGTCGTTTGAGCGCATGGGAAAGACAATCGCTGAACACTCTTCCAAACTCTCTCGCTCTTCTTCAATGATGCAACATAGCTTCCACGACTCTACCTTGTATTTTTAGTTCATTTTTACTATTCATCTCGTTTCAAGTCATTGCATACGTATTCCAAAGCTCATTTCAAAACTACTTTTTTCAATTTTTTTTGATTCTGATTGACTACCAGCTTTTTTTGATTCTCGCAAGCCAATGTGCAATGAATAAATAAAAAGCGAACAAGTAAATTTTGTTTTTCTCGTTCAATTCATTGCGTTTGGCTTTAATCTCCCAATTCGTTGTGGATCTTCATTTACCCCTCTTCTGAACAATCGCCAAAAACCGTACCCGTTGAGGTGCATGAATAAATAAATAAATCACAGAAATGAAAATGAACTCTGGAAGGACAAAGAATACAACTCGATAGGTTCGCCCAGGCCAGAATCAAAAATTAGGCATACAATCGATGTACATTTCATTTATTACCCGTATTTTATCTCAGGAATTGAGAAGCTTTTCTGGCAAACTATTTGTCTGAAAGTTTGAAAACTTTCACATGACCTGGAACTGTGGCATTTTACGTGACTGTGAAATTAGCTTTATGTGAATGTGAAAGTTTTTCTTGTCCCAGCTCTCGTCAGTGATACAATCGATCGCAATATTTCTGTTGTAGTCGATTAGCAGCGATTCAGTGCCTTGAAAGAATCGAGGAAAAGTCGTATTTGACAGAGTCCGTTGTCGTTTTATTATCTTGGCAGTTCATTAGCTGTCATTCACCATGTGTCCTTCGTTGTTGATGTTACATTGGTCAACCGGCCAGAAATGTACTTTGTCACTTTTCCATTAGTTATGACTAACAGTTTAGGGCGAACCCACGTGTTGTGTAAACCAAGTGAAATTGTGATTCATTATTAAAGCATTCAGTTCATAACTTCCACCTTGCATTTTGTTCCGTTTCGTTCATGAAATGGGCTTGGGGACGTGGGCTATAAGGGAGAGGAATTGATTTGCCACTCTATGTAATCTTTGGCCATTGGTAAAAGGAAATCTCACTCTGAGGAGTTGTTATCAAGATTGACTCAATTATAATATAATGATCAGGATAAGGTCAGCCGTTTGTTTTTAATATTTTTCTTGTTTTCCTTGAGCGTCTTTATTTTCACAGACAAGCCTGGTACCAATTTACCCAACCCCGGATGGACTGAATTGCTGCTCAAGCGGAGCAAGGATCGATCGGTTGACCGTGCTGGTGTCAGTAGCGCCTTTTACCACTGTATCACAAGCGTGGCCTGAAACGTTAATACTAATAATAAATAATAAATATTCAAATATTTTGATGAATACGCTTTCAAAGTTGTGGAAGTTTCGTGCAGAACCACAAGATGCCTCCTGGCCCACCCGAACGTCTCAGTCACCGTCATCGTTGTTTGCCGTCGTTGACTGATCGGTTCCTCGTTATTAATCTCGCGGCTTTGACAGCTTGTGGCTGCGTTCCGCCGGCGGTGATGACGTAGCGGTTACCCAAGCTGGGTTACCCAAGCCGGGGTGATCTCGTCGTCCGTCGATCAGCTTCTCCTTGTCACCGTGGCCCGCGTAATCAAACACCCAGTCCGCCGTCGCCGCCGCAGACGTCGCCGCCGCCGACATCCTTCCGCTGTGTAAAATTCCTCCGCCGATCGATTTTTGAACTTCAGTTGAAGAGGGCTCATTTCACTGATCCATGTGCTTTCCGATGTGAAAAGTGAAGTTTGGCGTGGGAATGATCCTAGAGACTGCTGAGAGGCCAGGGAGAGAGGAAAGTGGAGCAGCAGGAGGTGCTCCACCGGCTGCGACCAGACGTATTACGCAAGACCAGTCGTAATCCGATGCTGATCACCACTGTCGCCCAAGTGTTTGTTGATTGACAGGGCCTGTTGACCCCGCCTTTTACATGATGTTCTGTTGCATCTAGTCATTTCAGATCACATTTTCTCTCCGCTTTTCCTGCTCTGTTTTCTTTATTTTCGTGGTTTTCCTGGCATGAACATGCGAAAAATTCGAAAATTTTGAATCAGTTCGGTTTTGAACTGTCACAAAAGGAGTGCTCAACGGCTACCCAAATCGATTTTGGTGTACGTAACTTTAATTTTTTATAAATCATCCATTTTCAAATATAAATTTCCTTAGCAGGCGCAATTTTGTTTTTGTCTTTTGCTGAGTCTTTTGCTTTATATCACCCTCATTACATAACGCTTAAGAATCTCCAAATTCTCTCATCTTCAAACCTCTGCACTGATGGTACTCTGTTCCCAAAATTTTGTTCCGCCTCTTCAGTTGGAATTGTATGATTTTCAAAATTTCCAAAAAAGGTCTAGAAATTCCAACTTACGTTTCACCGTACGTCCTTCTGTACTTTAATTTCTGCTTTTGTCTTTCTCCTTACTCAGATAACGGGAAGTTCGATTTTTGAGCATTTTTCCAGAACTTTAGAAAAAAACCATAATCCTTTTTATCGTGCTCCGTAGAATTGTCGTACAATTCCTTACTTTTTATCTTTGAAAACACTTCTCCGGAAACCGTTTTACTTCCTGCCGTACGTCATCACCACTCCACTTTGTTATTCTTCAGTAACCGGCCCTCATCTTCATCAATCATTTACGCTTTCAAAGCGGAGTAGCGGAAATACGACGTTATCTTATCTGCTATCATAATCTCTACCTGCCTTCTCTATTCATGCGCTCATCACTGGTTAGTATAATATGAGCTTACCATCAACCGCTTTTTTCTTTTCTCCTTTTTTGTGGTTGTTTCTTTTGTTATTCTCTATATCGTCCCTTGAAAATTTATTTTACCGCAAGGACAACCGTAATCTCATACATTATCACAATCTCCTGCGAGTTTTTTTACGTCCTTCAGTCAAACCCTATTGCACACTTTGTAATCAGTTTACTCTTGTACTTTCTTAAGTGTATTACGGTAGGTGTTACGGCCATTATTTAAACGAAACAAAATTTGATTGTAGTCATGGGACAAGTTGAGTTGGCATATTTTTTCTGGTCCACTGCTCGCATACTGTGCTTGGGTTATTCATCGTAGCCGAATTTCAGGACGTCTTTTTTTTTCAAAATTTGAATCCTCGGAATTTTGCAGGTGTTGATTAGAACAATGCGGAGATCAGTTTAGTATTATAGTTACGACAGAATACTATTTCTGGTTCGTATTCAGCTTCTGCAGTTTAAAAGACTTCATACAAAATGCTTGTACCTTTATCGATTCGTAGTGAAATTTCCTCGAACAATACGAATGTTCGCACGAAACATAGCCCCAATGTGATTTGTTTTATGCTTATTCGTTTTGCTACTAATTCCACTCATGTGGTTAATTTTTTGGCAAAGAAATTGTTTCCGGTGATTTAGTCAGTTGGTAGCTTACCAACAAATGTTTAGTTGTAGTGCAATCATTGTTTTATAAGAATGTCACATATACAGAATGCGCAACTAGTTAAAATTAGAGAGATAATCAAAGAAGGAAGATCAAAGAAGGTGAAAATCAGAATAGTCATCAAATCCAGAATAGTCCGAAAGTTTTTATGTAATCCGAAACTAGGAGCGCTTTATCGCTAGTTACCACAAATTGCCGCAGGGAATGTGAATGTTTTTCTCGTTTTAAGATCGTTTCTTGTGACAAAAGATCACAGATTAATTTGAATGGTAGATTAGTAATGAGGGGTAATTCACTTGAACTTGAACAGAATGTCCTGAAAGTGCTTCACAGGGTCACCATTTAGAGGATTCAGACCCCTCGCACTATTTACCCTGCCTGGTAATGCAAGTTGGTTAATTCGCCTCTCCAATCCGTCGTCTCTGTAATCTTCGGTCCACCCAGTTTTTCCCGTCGTGCGCCATCGTACTAACACAAATCAGCCGACGTGCACTCTTCGTCAAACACCACAGAACAAGAGGTGACAACGGCAATCGGTGGTTCCTCCATCTCCCTTCGAACCCAATACTTACCTCACTGAAGGTGTGCTTTGCCTCTGTCAGCACGGAGTGGTGGTGTTGTGGTAAAGCTGTTTTTGCAAGCGAGTTTTATCTGATTGATTCGGATACGTCTTGACGGTTTTGCATATCGGTTTCCTTCCTTCTGGTTGTGACTGATGCCTCGGGTTTGAGTGAAGCAGGCCTTGCATTTTTGACGATTGGCGTCCACTAGCCATGGCAATGGAATCCTGCAATAATTTTTAGGAGATTCTAGTTTTCTTCATTATTTATCGGCCAAAATAACTACAGATTTTTGTGGTTTCTGATTTCTCATTTTCTGGTTCTGGTGTTTGGTGTCTATCCCGCCGCTTTTCCACAGCTCACTTGCGCTGCCATTGCGAACACCTTACCTGTTTGCACATTGGTAGGCTATTTGCTCTGTATTGTTCCGCTTGAGTAGTCGCCGACGAAGGCGTTCACAGCCTATTGCAATAGGGAGGCTCTTCTAGGAGTTAGATAGGGACGAGAATAAAAGCAAAAAAGAAAACACTCGAAATAGCCCTTGGGCAAACTCCCAGAATTCCCACTCATCAGCCCTCTCTGTGTCGTCTTAAGTACTGCTCATACTCAGCAACAAAGCAGCAGCGCAAATTAGCCACATTTTTTCCACCCTCTCACCAGAGCTGATCTTCATTAATTCTCTGCATTCAGGTTTTTCACAGTTTGTATTGAATGTGAAAAATGGTCTCAATACGGTAATTTTTTCATTTTTTGTTTTATTTTTATATTTTTTGTCATTATTCCTCATTGTTTCTTTGTTCATTCAGGTTTAGAATCACGATGGAAATTATTCCTTCTCTGAAACATTTCTAGGAACTGCGCTTCCGTTACAAAATATCCATACATGTCACCTGTGGCACCTAGTGCTGTGCTGCGCCTTCTGTGTCTCTGCCTTGTTCTCGACCATTGCTGCGTTGCTGACGAGTGTAAACGAGATTTTAAACGACCCTTTCCGCATCTAAACGATAGAGTAAGTTCTATAATTAGCTTTCGCCTGAAACATGTGATAAGTATTGTCATCCCGACCACCTTTGCTCACTCTCTAGGCTACTGTAGGCTACATCTTTCACCCGAAAACTACGGTTTTTCCGGAACCCTTGACCTATTAAGTAATGTTCGCGCCGTCGGTATCTCACTGCGATCGACGGCGATCGACGGCGATCGACGGCGATGGCCGACGGGAGTATAAAAGTGCCCGCGATGGCCGGCGATGGCCAACGACGACTGGCGATCCTTCACATTGACTTCGCGCATTTTCGTCTTTCTCCTCGACCACCCAATTTGAGAATATGGGTGATCCTTGGCCGTTCCAAAATGACATTCAGAATCGTCAAAACCATGTACAATTGCCGCCCTAGACGAAATTTTAATCAAATCGGTGATACTATCTGCATCACCCAGATTGCTTCTGCAAGTAGTATGGGTGATCTCCAGTCAGAATTCAGAAGACGGTTTTCTCTCCAGTTAAATTGAAGAAAAAAAACAAATGAATAATAAATTTAGATTCACTTCAGTTGAAATTCCTCCTTCAGTTCAATTTTGAATTTACAAATTTAAATTAAATGCAATTTTTCTGAATTTAAGTTTAGAGACAATTTGAAATTGAATGTAATTTAAATTTAAATTGGATTTAAAAAAATTCAAATTGAACTGTATTCAATTTTCTATTTATTCCTTAATTTTTAAAACTCACAATCAGTTGAGGAGAAAGAGGAACAGCAAAAGAAAGCTTCAAAATAACATAATTTTAGCAAACACTGATCTAAAACAAGAACAAAGACAGAAAAGTACAATAGAAGAATCAAACATACAAAAAAGTGGGAAACAAATACAAAAGACTCATAAAATCCATCAATGGTCCATGCCCGTCGCTGGCCGTCGCCGGCCATCGCAGCGCTCTGCGCTACGACGGCCTGCGACGGCCAGCGACGGCCGGCGATGGGTTCTCATCGCAGGCCGTCGCGGGCCATCGCAGGCCGTCGCAGGCATCGGCGATCGATGACGGGACTATAACATAGCCCCGTCGCCGGCCGTCGTTGTCGATCGCAGACTGGAGGCGTGGCTAATGTTCGCGGCTATCTCAGAAGAGGGGGCACCGAGAAAAAAGTGCGCTTGCCCTTCTCATTGAACTCATCCTCTTTGACTTCCTTCATTTTCGTCTTTCTCCTCGTTCACCTAAACGACTTCGTATCTTCAAGGTCGTTCCAATATAACCCATGCCAAAACAACGAAAAAGGGATAGACTTCAACAGCTGCTAGAAACCACATAAGTAATCAGAAATGGAAGTAAGATAAGTGCTGATGGCGTTGAGGTGCCTTCGAGTTACTAGCACTTATTCCTGGAGTGAACATCGAATTACAGCTTTTTTCTAGTTTTAAGTTTTTCCCCTCACCTGCGAGCCCCTTTTCCTTCGGTGTCTCTATACCGCTCGGCAATTGGCTAGGGTTACTATGGAAAGTGCGTATCTGCCTTCATGTGACTTTCGCCTTGCGGCTTCTCGATGCTGAGGAGGCGATTAGTGATCAAAAAACGCTCCTCAATCAAAAACAACCTATTAGGTTTCATAATCTCAGAAGAAAACGATGAGACATACAGATGTTCGTCGTTTCGCTAGCTGTCCCTCGCTGACAATTGTTCATCGAAAACCGTCCTTCTGTTGTTTTTGTTGAACAAGTTCCATTACTCTGACGCGGAGCGCTTCGCTAATCTGACTTACTCCTTCGTTTTTTTTTTGTTTTTTGGTGCGTTGGATAGATGAGGGTGAATTGTTCGTTGGTGGTTCCTTCACTTCGGCTGAGTTCGCTCTATTTGTGCTTGGCTCTTGTACTCTGTTTAGGGAGGCGTCAGAGTGCAAATTCTCAAAAAAAACTCGCTGCTTTTTATCTTCTCCATTTTGTTCTGTTCTGGGTTCATTCCCATCACAATTAACTAATGACTAATAAAATAATAATTGGAAATATTATAAAGTGGTATCACCTGAATCAGATGCGGTGCAACGGTAAGAGGTGTTAACGGCTATGCCCTCACGGTGAACGATCGATCTTCGCTAATCATGCCCTCCGTTCCTCCTATACTTGATGAACTAGTGCCAGATATGCATGTTGGGGAAGATGAAGACATTAATCTCAACGGCGACTACATTCCGCAAGTCACTGTATAGGCGAATAAGCAATTCTTCATGCCTGTGCGATTCTGCATGGACGGCAAGTTCGTGCCGGGTCGTTGACTCACGCCAACCATTTTACATATACCATTACGTTTATCACCCGTACCATCTGTCTTCCCGATGTCCACCGATTTGCTCGTAAGCCAGTAACGGTGACATTTATCCCTACTAAGCTGTACTAAGGTAGACCAGTGGGTCCTTAGGGGAACCTTAAGAGCGTCGGATTTTTCGCTCAGTGATTTGACGAAGAAGTCCGACCATCGTAAAGCTGGGCCATCTGGTGTCCTTACAACGCGCCGGCGGAATTCAGTTACTGATGGCAGTCGTTCAACGGTCGTCACGAAATAGTATTACTGATTCCACTCGCACCTCACGGCAAGTAAACTCTAGCTTCTGGTCCGCAATGTATCTCCTATCCGCTACCTAGGGCAGGGAAACGTAGTCTCTCCAACTACCGACGTGATATTCTCCTGGAAAGAGGTAAAGGTAAAAGGTAAAGGTGTCGGCGTTGATCAGTTCCCTAAGGACTGCGTCGACGAGTTCGTGTTCCACTAAGAATCGTAGAGACATGGTGAATGCGAATTCGGCATATGAGACAGGGCTTGCGGGCAATTCCAAGCTTCAGTCTTTACCTTCCCAGACAATTCTGGTACCATCTTACACGACCCGAGGGATGGATGGATTCGTTGGTCCGTGCGGGGATCGATCGCTCGACTATTCGTATGTCAGTAGCGCTTTTTACCAGTGCACTACGCGTGCGGTCAACCTTCGAAAAAGGAATGTGCACAATACTACCCGAAGTTTGAAGCTACCTATAAGACCTGTCCAATGGAACTGAAGAGGCGAATCGCCCTCCGAAGGGCATAACAGGGGCGGAGCATGTGGTTCTAATGTCGAACCTGTGCGCCGCCCAACATGCCCATCATCTGTTGCTCTTTTGCCACCGTTCACATCCTCGTGGCACAAACTTTCGTCAACCTGTTTTCGAGAGTGTTTCCAGTTTTGTTTCTTTTCATGAAACGTTTCAATTTAAGTAAATTGCAAATGGTCGTTTCTTCAATTTTTCCTTTTTTTTTGAGGAGCATTATCTTGAGGCCGCAGGTTAAGGAGCACTGCTTCCACTCTCACAGCCGAGTGTTCGATCCTCGCCCGTGCTAACCAAGCCCCACGTGTTTCTGAGGTCGATTGAATTGGTACCAGGCTTGTCTGGGAAGGTGAATACACGGACTTGTACAGCCGCTCCCCTCCCGTATGTCATCGTATAAGCGAAAACAAAAAAGAAAAACGTGCATTATCGGCTAGAGTGATTATGATCCACTTTACAATACCTCTATTCTTTTGTATTTATCGTTCTCAAGCTTGTTAGAAGGTTGCAGGAAGAAGGCGGACGAATAATTCGATGTTCACATCAGCAATTGCTAGTAAAGTGGTGTGAAATTTTCCAAGAACGCGCCACGCATTTTCCTTCCATTCAGCGATGGTGTGGTGAAATCCTTTTTCGCTCGTACAAATTGCGAGCAATTCAATAGAGCTTCAGTTCCATCAGCATCTATTTTGTTTCCATTTCTTCAAGATGAATTATGTGATCCCTACCGCCACTGAAGTCTATCGCATTTTCCTCCAGTGGGCTTGGGTTATAACTGTATTGTCTTGGGTATATGAGGTCATTACTCCGTGGTATTAATGGGCTAAGTTACACTCAGCGTTTAGTGGATAGCGTTCGCTGTGACTACTGTGCGAAGAAAAAAGACTACAAAATGGTCATCAAAACACATAGATGGAGGAACATTAACTGTCGTAGTGGGTTTCGGAAGTAACCCTACGGAACATTCCTTTCTTGATTTTCTTTTTTCGATTTTCTCTCCTTAGCCGGTAAACACCCTTGTTGAACGTTCAATGTGCGAACCGGTGACAGTCCCACCAGTTCCACTTGAAAAAACACAATTCTTCCTTCTTCTCTTCGCTAGCTGACGAATTCCGTACCGTGCAGGGCGACCTGTTGCTCGCTCTCTTTCCGCAAGGACAGCTGGTCGTAATTTTTAACGTCTTGATAAGCTTATCACGATCCCTTTATGGCTTGCCGATTGCTTACCTCCACCTTTAACCCTTCCGAGGTCACTAGTCACCAAGAACACAACGATCACTGAGCATCCTTGTAGTGACACCACGACCTTTACTGTACCTTTCGTTGCCTTGGGCGCGCGTGGTACAGTTTTAAGAGGGGCTACTGACAACCGCACGGTGCAGCGATCGATCTCCGTCCGGACTAACCAAACCTTCTATCCATCTGACCGCGTAAATTGGTACCAGACCTTGTCTATGAAGTTAAAAGCACTAACTAGCTATAGCGGCTGGCCCCGCAAATCATTGTATGGAACAGATACGCATCCACCACCCCGCAACTATTCTGATTGGAACCCTACTGCGCGGCGCGTCTGTAAGGAACTGATCAACGCCGACAATTCTGTCTTTATCTTTATCATCGTAACCTTGTACTGCTGTTTTTCACATTCACGATGACCCCTTTGCCCTGAACCCATAAACGGTCATCGTTGCCTCCTATCGGGCGCATCCTCGATCTCCCATTGAAGTTGTTCTTAATGAGATCCTGCCTTTTTGGGCGCTCCCAAGGTTCTCCCGGACTTTAGTGTCCTTCATGTTGAGTGTTCTCGTGGCCTTCTTTGGATCCGCCAGCACTGAAGGAGTTTCATTCTGCAAAACACCGAACCCAAACCAGTTTCTCATCGAAATGCTTGAAATAATTTTTTTTTACATTTACTAGGTGACCTGTTCTTTGGGTTTATATGATTAGGTTGTTTATTTGCAGTAAACTATCCTGATTATATAGTTTCTGACCCACGGAAGCAGTACATTCCTCTCAAGTTTTTTGTCAGTAAGGAGGTCCCTGAAATCATTTGCACTCTCTTTATCTGGTCTCTATGTAGCTTAGGCTCTCGTAGTTGTCGACCAAACAAAGGTGTGCTTCTCAATGTAACCCAGGGTATAGCTTGCCAGGGACGAACTGGGTAAGTTGAGCGAGGGAAAGTGCAATGAGTAATAAACTGGACATTAGTGAGAATGGAAACCTGCCTATGTCGGGATGCCATGGCATTCTGGGAAACGCCGACCGGTTCCACTCAGGCTGACGATTTCCCAAGAAAAGAATATGAATCTGGGCTACTATATCGTTAGACATTGTCGTTATGACATGTTTTTGTTTTCATACCACATCCACATCATCACTGATCCGTCCAGCTTCGTCCTGTCTGGGCCAGCTCGTCTTTCTGTTGCGGTTTAGAAGTTAGCAGAGTAATTTCACGCTTACAATTAAATTTTCCGTCCTCATTACTTATCATTGTGAACCTCGTTCAATCGGAGTAGGGTACATCGGGGTCGGGATTCATAAATGTTATCCAACATAACCACGAAACACGGAGCGTGTTTATGAATCAGGGTTTGCAGGCCATTCTGGGCATTCGAACCTTCGTCGCGCTAAAGAGGACGTTTATAGCTCGTGTAGAAATCGAAGAAACCCTGAATAAACCCCGTTATTGAATCACAGTCCGCTCGCTATTTAGGCTACAATTCGGAGTTTATTTCTACTATACCGTTCATGAATCTGAGCCTGGAAAGCAACTGTCAGGCATCACCTCAATCAGGTCTTTCAACACTTCTGAAGCTGCACGCCTTAATGGAGCGCTCAACTTTGTTGTTGACCTGCTGGCTGGATTGTTCGAGCCCTTGGAATTCTCCAACAGAATACCCATAGTTTACTTTTTCCAGCTGGTTTCTTCCGTCATTCTTACGAAATGTCCTCCGGTATCGTTCATTCTTCTCCGTCAGCCGTGTTTGCATGACATCATTCTTCAGTGCAACCTCTCGTTGGTGCATTGCTCCGCCCTATCTAGGTTTACCTATGTTCTTTGTGGGGATCATAAACTAACAAAGTAATGTGGTGGCTGCTTTTCTCTCTTCTTCTCATATTCTTGACTTATTGTTGCAAAGAAGACCAACCACAGCAAATTCCACCAGGAAACGCTGGCTTGACATCACCTCAATCACAGTGTTTATCGGTGGCTGCTCTCATCAATCAGCTTCTGTCTGCACAATCTGCTCAGGACGTTTTTTCATACCAGTTCGTCGTACGTCACTCGACAACATTCGCTACTATCTTCGGGTTAACGCTTTTCCTGATCCACAAATATAAGGGTAAAGGGTCGGCGTTGGTCACGTCCTGCAAGGACGCGTCGCCGCATTCTGTTGATTTCAGAATTGTAGAAGCATGATGAATGCGTATGTGGCCTATACAGGATGGGCAGCTTGGTTATCTCAGGCGAGGGTCGATCGCAGGACCGTGCGGGTGTTAGTGGCGCCTCTTACCCCTGCACCAGACGCTCAATGTTAAACATCCACTGTACGCAAATCTGTAAAGTGGCGGTAACGAAAGGTTTTAGCGTCGTCGGTTTAACTGGGCAGAAGTTCTAAGCGGTATTCTAGTATTGCATATCATTTTGCAAGCGATAGGGGTGTCCATTAGACAGAACGCCTCTAAAAAGAGTCTGATTCCTGCTGCTGATCCAGGACAGATACGAACATTTTATTCGCTGACCTCGACTTTTCCAAGATTCAACGAGAGCCGGACGCGGTTTGTGAATAAATGCGATACCTCGTTGAAGCCTCGTTCTTTCGTCAGCAAATTCGTTGCAGACGACGGCTGCTGCTGTTCCTAGTTAAATTGCAGCCTGAATTGCCGATTAGCCTGTGGACTTGAGGTAACTCGATTTTCCACGCCTCTCGTCCTTCCTTTTCCGTTCCGATCTGTCCCGCCTTCGCGTAGACTTGGTACTGGAATGTCATTTCCTCCAGTTGTGAAACCAAATCGAATACAAATGCAATCGATCCCCTGTAGTTTTTATCGATTTGCAGGTGATCTGATTCTCCTTTTTTTGTTTTCTCACGTTATAAAAAGACGAGCCAACAAACAAAAGTTACTAAGCTCACAGAACCACGATAAATTCTAATATGAAGTTTCAAAAAATCAACACATTAGCTAGCATTTTTCACTTTCCTATGATCGATTTTACAGGATCTGAGATTATTTTTCTTCTCACCTCTCACTACTATCGGGGAGCTGAAAATTAATGGCGTTTGACGGGAGACGACACGATACGGCCATTAATTTCGATCATAGTTAGAATGTGAAACATTCGACTTTCGCTCAATCGCTTGGGTATGGTATGTGGTTAGTAAAGTCCTTTCTCCTGAATATTCTATTCAGCATCGAAAACGATTCATTTGTAATGAACGTAGTTACTGAGTTTGCTAACAATCAATCGTCAGGCACTTTTCTCCATGTGTTTTTTCCAACATCACAGAATCGTAAACTTTCTTATAAGTTACTATTCTATCTATTCTTGTAGTTTAGTTAATTATTTTGTTCTTTATATATGTTTTGTTTAGATTCTAAGTCTAATTTAATCTTAAAGGCGACAGAAAAGCCCCAATTTTTGTAATGTGGTGTGGTTCCGTTTGGCTTGAATAATTTAAATGTTGCTTTCAATGGACCAGTATTAACAAATAAAGTGGTAGACAGAGACTTAAAACGAAATTATCTTTCAAAACTGTCCGATGCGAGGCTTGAATAATTTAAATGTTGCTTTCAATGGACCAGTATTAACAAATAAAGTGGTAGACAGAGACTTAAAACGAAATTATCTTTCAAAACTGTCCGATGCGAGCGAATTACTGCGTGTGAGATTCACCTTCCCATTGTCATTCCATCGCATCATTTATTATATGTTTTAGACGTGTCAACTACATATACGTAAAGTAAAATTGCAGAGGTCAGAGAACATGTGACTTGAAAACAGGTGAAAACGGGGTCACAAACAGCGTTTCATTTGTAATCACAATCAACAGTCAACCACCTGATGACAATTCTACCTGAGCACATCTTAAAATGGCAGAGAAATGTTGATGACGTCATCGCGGTTACCTAGTGTAGTATTGAAACCCTTCAAATATCTACACGTGAGTAAGCTGGATGGCATATACGGCTTTGCAACCGGCATGTAAAGCCTTAGCTTTCCTTTCCTTTTTTCATTTTTCCTTTCCCCGTTTGGATAATGGAACTCAAAAAGGCAGGTTTTTTGCACTTTTGTTGGCGCTTTTGTTGAAAAGTCTCCAAACACCAACCAACGACACTCACTTGCACCGAGAGTTTTTGTGTGTGTAAACAGGAGAAAAAGACGTGCACATTGGCGAGTTTGTTGAGCGCGTTCATTCATCAAAAAATGGCGCCAACTTCTGCAGTTCACCTGCGCATAGACGAACCAGTTCAGGGTCGACACGAGCGACTTACTCCTCGCCACATCATTCGTATATCGTCTATGAGCAGTCACCCGTGTCAGCACTGAAATTCTCATCGTTTTTCGTCAAAAACGACACTTTGGGGAATAAGGTTGAGCGACGATTGGAATCATCGTCTTCTCTTTTTGTCGTTCTGTTGAACGGTAAAGCGTTAGGCGCCACAGGCGCAATTAGGACTATAAAATGTTGGTTTGTTAGGACGAAGCAACGTCTTGAATTGGCATGAGATGCCGGTCACTCGTTTTTTTTTTTCGAGCGCTTTACCGCTTTCTTTCGTCTTGAAACTTTGGCTTTATCGTAGAATACCGTACTTTTATTGAACGACAGTTCCGCTTTCTTTGTAAAGTCCTGTTTAAAATAAAGTTTGATGAATGGAACAAGCTATCGTCAAACTTTTTAAATGTAGATTAGTTTTATTTATTTATTTATTTATTTATTTATCTGTTTATTTATTTATTTATTTATTTATTTACTTATTTATTTATTTATTTATTTATTTATTTATTTATTTATTTATTTATTTATTTATTTATTTATTTATTTATTATGTAACACCACAAGGTGCGCCCAAACTACAATTAGTATGCAGTCGAGTCAAATCAGTTGCTAAAATTTTTAAAGTGGAGGAAAACACAAAATAGAACAAAGCGAAATCTAAAATTATC
Source organism: Nippostrongylus brasiliensis (assembly GCA_030553155.1). Lineage (NCBI taxonomy): Eukaryota > Metazoa > Nematoda > Chromadorea > Rhabditida > Heligmosomidae > Nippostrongylus > Nippostrongylus brasiliensis. The sequence goes on from CP130732.1 coordinate 26,527,839, forward strand.
AGAACCTAAAAACAAGTTTGAAAATAGAAAAAATAGTTCTTTATTTTTGTACAGTTTTTTTTAGCCTGACTTCTTCTTGATTCCAGAGTACGGCTGCCGTCTTGACGAATTCTTAACTGCTCCCCAATTTTCCTCGTTTTTCTGAACTGTTCTGCCTAATTCCCTGTACGATTTTCATTCTGGAACCTTAAATTTTTCTACGAAAAACCGTTTCATACTCTGAACATTCAATCCTTCGAAAAAAGCTGAAATGTTTTGGAGTATCTGCCTCCCCCTCTGTTTTGTGTTTAACTATAACTGACCGTTTTTCGGAGCGCCTACTCGTTCGTTAAGGAATTCCTCCTTGGCTTTACCCAGGTGAAATGGTATGCTTCCGCTCCCTCATTGGAATTCTATTATAGCTGAGAGTTTTGAGCGTGGCATGGATTACACATGATTTCCCTGTTGTTCTGTCTTTATAAGTCTTCCGTAAGATTATCGGAGAGAACTGTAATCTGCTTGAATTTTCATTTTTCGTAGAGTTTCACGGGTGTATTAGCGGATGGATAATTCATGAGCAAATCCGGTGATCGTCAGCGTTTCAAGCGGATTTTGTTGTTACGCGGATCGCGGCTAATGACGACGGCATCCGTAGACCCCTCGACGATATAATCAAGCGCAGAACTGAGCAGATCCATGGGTGGTCTGGCGTGCATATTGTGCCCCGGACCACTCGATGAATGGGCGTTGGCCAGGGGTCGAGTGGTTGAGGCGGTTTTGGCTGTAAACCTATCGCTCGGGTGGTTACCCATCGGTCGTTAGTTGAAATCGTGAATATGTTTGTGGTTGTCACGCTGCGATCCTCTTTTATTATTCCTCTTCGTTTCTTTGGAGCTGCGCTCTGTCCTTGTTTCATGGAGAAGCCTCAAAAGTTGGAGACGTTTCTCTAGAGATTTTTGCTCGAAGGCTTCATAGTCGGCTATTCACTGAACACTGCTTGGTGGCTTAGACCGGACCCCAGAAGAGAAAAACATCCTCCTGGAGTCTCTTCCGACTCCATTTTGGACGTCTCAGTCCATCCAGTTTCATCGGCTATTCCGCTTTTTCTGCATTTATTCCTTTCAATTTGCTTCAGGCCTTGTCTTCATTGTTTATACCGAGCTCCCTAGTGATGCCGTTTGATTCGTTCCACTAAAGGTTGCTAGGGAATAGAATTTTTGGGGAAGGGAAGGAATAGCAAAGCTCCATATGAACCGTCCAAACATTTATCTGCTGACTCACAGCTACCATTGCTCATCAATGGAATGAATGCTGTTCAGCTATTGAACCAATGCAGCTCGGTCTGTTGACAATCATCGCAGCTTCCGTTCAGTCATCCTCCCACCTATTTCCTTGTTTGTCTCTAATTTAACTTGTTGCCCATTTTGACTAACTTTATTACCTATTATTCCACCTAATTGCATTAGCTTTTGTACTTTAAATAACTTTTCTATTCCTTTCCCGTCTTTTGATCCATAATAGTCGACACATCATCAGTGATGATTCATCACTGAGCCACCTTTGGATCCGTTACTTTCTTCTTCTTCTGAAGTATGACATTTCATGTTTAGTTTGAACCCTGTTAATTAAAGGGACACCTGGGAGACAGAACTTCTCTGAATTACGTTTTTCGCTGCCCTCTCGGTAAATTGAAAAGTTCAAAACCAAGATTTGACACTGTAGACACAACGTAGAGACACTGAAGTCCAGTTATAAAACAAGCATTATCCTACTGTTAATCAGCAGGGCATATGCCCGGCTGATTAAAATATGAAAACTGTGCTTCACGGAAGTTTGTGGTGTACACTTGGTTTGTTACAAAGAACAGTGAAGAAAGAATAATATAAATGGAGCACCCATAGTTACTTGAATGCCTAGGTCATTATACGGAAACTAGAAGAGGAAATATGATCAGAACTCGTCAGCAATGACCGGGAAATTGAATAGAATTTGTAAATTTGAACTCCATTCGATGAAGAACAGCATTCTAGCGATAATTTGATTACATAAATATATAAATTTCCAAAGGTTCGCCCCAGCATTTTCATATGCTTTCACCTATGTCGGTTCAAGCACGTTTTTCTTTTCTACGCTCTCTCTCTTATCTCGCTTGGTGACGAGTCTATGGCCATGGAATTCACTCCCGATCAGTGTGCATAATAAGCAGTGTTCAATTTTCGTTACAGTATGCTATTCCCGTTCGTCTGATAGCTGATATGATATGATATGTGGTAACTACTGATATGACATTTCAGAGAAGACAGCGAGTCGTCCACGGATGTCCACCGAAGCCATCGGCGGCGGGGCGGCGACGAGTCGGCCGGCGGCGATCACCAGCCCAACCACCTCGACCACCACCCAATCCTCTACAATCGACTGCACTTCTATCGTCGAGAAACTAATGCAGGTCAGCTAAAAAAATAAATAGAGGTAAATAAATAGAATAATGGGCGCGCGAGGACACCAGACACCACTGACACGTGCGCGGTCGAAGAACCGATCCCCGCTTAGGATAACCAAGGCTTCCTCCGGGTCGGATGATTTGGTTCTAGACTTGTCTGGGAAGGTAATGACAAGGACCTGGTATAGCGGTGGGCACCCGTAGGTCATTGAGTGGGCCAAATACGCATTCACCATGCCTCTGCGATTTTGAACGATGGATGGAAACGTGGCGCGTGCTTAGGAAAGCGATCAACACTGGTAATTTTACCTTTTCATCTATAGATCATGAGTACTGTATTAAACTCCTCGAAGGCCAGAAATCGGGAAATGTCGTCACAGAGCGATCAACAGGTGCATGAAGAAGGCCCCAAGGCGCATTCATACTTGGCAGCAGAACAGCAAAGCTGTAGAAGTGCGCCTTTCCGGGGTCTGGACTACTGTTCCGCAGCGCAGTAAAATATCACCGTAGAAGCCATCGTCTCTCTAGAATGTTGCCTCGGAAAATTCTCCTGAAGTTCCAACATTAGCGACGACTACCACGCAGGTAATCAACCTTTCCTGTGTCTCTACAATCAGAATTTTACGCTCTTAATCATCACAACTGTGCTGCAATATTCTGCCGAAAAAAATTAAGACATTTTATATAATGAACGTGTTTCCAGACTAAAATTTTTGCCGATCCTACCACTTCAACCAGAAACCTTTTTGATGCTGTTCATGGTCTATATTCCATGAAAACAAAGCGAATCATTAGAAGACTGAAGAGGATTTTGCTGTCGTGATTTTTTTACAGATTTCGCTTTGCACTTTCGTAACAGTAATTCAGTAATTTTCAGTAATAGTGTGGTATAATTGAAATAATAAGTTTCACCATATAAGTTAATAAGTTTCATATTTCATATAGTTCGCAGAAACATGCTTTGACATCCTATTGCAGAATGTTCTTATATTTCGAGAACTCAATCCTCCTGTGTGATAGCGCCCGGTGTACCATTGTCTTCTCTCCAGGACGATGCTTCGTTTCATCAGGTTTTTGAACCCGCGTTCGAGAGATTTCTTTTGGGGATCCATCAAGTTGATATGACATGTGCCGCATTATTAGCTCCTTCTAGTATATATTAGTCTAAAAATGATTAATTCTAAATTCATGACGTTGTAGATCAAACTTGAAATAAAAAAGATGGCTCGCAGTTATCGAGGATCTTCCTATACAAATTCATTGTTTCCTTCCAGAAAGATCGTGATCTCGAGATCGCCGCCAAGATCGGTCAGTCGCTGCTCGAACAGAACAGAGATCTTCAGCAGAGGTACATTTCTTTCTATTCTTATTTTCCATGTCTCAGTTGTTTCCCGCTCGCAATAGTATTAGAAAGTTTTTGTAGCTCTTAAAAATTGTTGTTTCAGAACTGAATTTCTCGAAGAGAGCCTGGCGAAAAGTTCGGAGGAGATGATCCAGATGAAGCATGAGTTGGATCGCAAAGCGGAGCTTCTCCGAGTTTACTGTCACTATGACGACGATGGCTTTAGTCGGTAAGTGTTTTGTTGTGTTTGAATGTTTTTCATGAATTATCTTGTACATCGGCCCGCGTGGTGCAGTTGTAGGAGGCGCCACTGACACCCGCACGGTCGAGTGATCGATCCCGGTCCTTCAACACGGTTAAATTTCATCAGGCTAACCGAGCGTTCCATCCCTCCGGGGTCGGGTAAATCGGTACCAGACACTGACTTCGTATGGTGGGTATCCCCGCAAGCCATTGTACAGGCCAAATGCGCAATCACCATGCCTGTACGATTCTGAATTGAACACGGATGCGACGGCGCATTCTTAGGGGACTGGACAACACCTTTTCCTTTACCTTTATTTTGCATATCAAATTTTCTATACGTTTTCATCTGTTTATTTGAGCTCATCCCAATACTTCGCAAAACTTGATCACTCTTCAGAAAATATCCATAATTTATTTTGACTGCATCGGAACAGGATTTAATTGAGTCAAACACAGAATATTAACAGTGGCTGTAGTTCTAGCTTTTCTGCTAGAAAAATGGCTTTATATTCTATCGTAGAGCGTTACTTCAGTCTTTTTTCCTTTCAAAAGATCAATGTTGTCCTTCAACACGGTCGAATTTCGTCAGCTTAAATATTTTATTATGATTGCTTCACTTTATTGTTTCTTAAGACGTACATGTTTGAACATCAGCCGGTAAAATCGGTACCATTTCAGGGAAACGACCGACGATTCTCTTAAGAAACGCTTGGAGAAAACAAAACTGGAGAATATTCAGCTGAAACACGACGTAAGCCGAATATAATGCCCTAGGTATAGTTTTGTGTTGTTTTCATATAAAAATATCCTTTTTCAGGTGTTCTCGATGCGAAAAGAGATGGAAGCGCAAATCGAACGAGATCGAAAACGATACGAAGAGGTGTCGAGGCAGTTTGAGTTAGCGCAACAACAGGTCAATTATAACAATTATTCAAAGTGTCCTGCAAGATGTTTGAAATATTACGTTCAGATTGATCTAGAATGATTTGTGATTAGCAAAGTCGTTCTATGGCTTTTTTTTTGTTATGACAATACAATTTCTTTTAAATAGTTCATATTAGTGAAAGCCTTAATTCTCATAGAACCCTTTCTAGATCGTCTCACTCCATTCGCAAGTTGTGGAACGAGGCGAGGACTACGCCGCGCAGTCCGTAGTTGTAGAGAAATTGTTACGAGAGATCTCCTTGAAATGTCATCGTGAACGTGAGGTGTGTTTACCACCAAATATTTTTCTTGAAGAGTTTTAGTTGCAAAGTTGCTTTTATCGTTTCTCCCTTGATGTCACGTATAATTTGTCTCCTCTCTGCGTCATTTTAAAGCGTTCTCAAGTTTCCCGAAGGCCAAAACTTTGCGAGAAATGAATTTCAAAAAAGTTTTTTAGTTGACCGCTGAAAACGCCGACTTGAGCCGACAAGTCGACGATGCACTCCTGAGACAAAACGAGCTCGGTATGCAGATGAAGGAACTACAGGTCGGCTTCATTTTGTTTCTTTTCTTTTATATGAAGCGTTTTTCTCCGTTTCCTATTGTTTTTTTTTACTTTGATTTAATATGTTCATTTCTTCTGTTTGGGAGACTGAAAATTGTTGGGAGATTATACAGTGTGTACTTCGACCGCGATTGAACCAGAAGTTGAATGAGTTTCTGTTTGATCTAGTTTCATGAGATTCAATTTTGAATCGAATGGTAGACAGGCTCTCGAACAGTTTTCGCATCTCCTTGGAAATGGTGCGGATCCAGTACAAAGGTTGCCTCGGTTCTTGTTAATCAAGTGCCCTCCATCCTTCAACGAGTTCCTCCTATCCCGCTCCGTGAAGCAGCCACACAGTCACATGAAGAACAGCGTTCTGTCGGTTGAATCTGTTTGAGGATCATCAAGGATCATCCTCTCGAAGGAACGTCACGATTCGGACCTGTATCGTCCGCGGATGATGGGTTTTGTATCGCGCTTTGAAAAGTCTGGTTTGATGAGTCCATTCACGAATCGTCATTTCAACGTCATCCTTTGTCCATCATTTGGTCATCTCTTCTCATTCGATTGTCAGTAAAGTAGTCTAGATGTAGACGTAATCTCGGACCGGTCATCGCAGCTTACTGTAGAGCTTTCATTAGGTACGGCGAGTTTTTGAGGGTTCTGAGGGATGTCATCGCGACAGAAGACTCGTAGCTTCTCAACTGTAATAGTTCCAAAAATATCGTCTCCGGGAAGGTAGATTATCTTCTCAAAAAGCCGACGCTGATGAAAAAAAGAGTGTTCCTCATAGCAGTGATTGTCTCCTTTCTCACCAAAACTTGTGAAGAGCTCAGTTGGACCGAATCAACTTACAGGTTTCTTTGGACATAGTTATAGTAAGTGTGGCGGTGGTACACGATCGAATACTAACATTTATCTGGCAAGCTGAATACGACAGGTGACCTCAGCCTCAACAGCAGTTCGGTTATCGGATCCAGAACCTATAGTCAGCAGTTCTTAGCATTCTTCTCACTTTTTTCCTTGATCAATTTTTGCGCCTACCTAATATTTATCACCTTCAGGAGCGCTACGCAGAACTAAGCTGCATGTTCTGTGACGCTGAGGAAGAGTTGTGCCGATTCCGATCGGCTCCTCCGATGCGAGCCGGCTCAGTGGACTCACTCTATGACTCATTGGCGTCCGAGTTGGAGAACAGTGACAGCGGCTTCTCCACCACTCCAGCTGCCAGCGCTCGAGCAGGACAAGCTTTATCGCTTCGATTGGAGCTGCAGAGTGCAGCTGAAAAGGTTAGTAAGAGTTATTGGAATTCCTTATACCCGGAAGAGAGACTTATTCGTGTTGCTGTCGGATTTCTAACGTTTCCGTTAGAGCTCTCATTTCAGACGGAGATCGTCACTCCTTCCAAGGAGGAGGTTGATGTCCCTTCGAGCGTATTGGCCGAAGTCGTTCGTAAGAAGATCTCGATCGAGCCTGTTGCTCCGCCGCAGACACCGCAAAGCGATGTCGTGGTAGCATCTACAACGGTCACTCCAGAGGCTATACGACGACCAGAGCTGACAAGAAAGCTCACTTGCGACGTTGGCACTTCATGCTCGGAACTGGCGGGGTGGGTCATCTCCTATGACTTTGGATCAATGCAGTTTCTATAGTGTTCAATAGTCAATTAAATGGAGAGATTGCAGGCCCTCAGCCTCTCCGCTTGCTACCTCAACTCCTGTGAAGCCCGCCCTTTTCAATCGAACAGAAGGCATTCTACAGGTGATTTTCCAGCAAATCTAATACTTTACGAACCCTTTCTTCACTCGAAAATTCCTATTATAACAATCACGCACTGCTACATCGATTCATATTTACTATGTAGGTCTCAGTTTATGTACAATAGCGCCCTATGTATAACAGCTAGCACAGCACAGTTCATAACAACTATTAGAATAATTTGCGTCAAAAATTGTGGAAAAGAAAAATAATACATGGTCTCAGAATAACCTATTTTTGGACAACTTTTCCGAAATCATTCCAAATTATCGTCAACCCGGCCACTTTTCAGTACGAGGCCGTATGCTCGTGTCTCTTGAATTGGGGAGATCTCCCCAGCTTGGGAGACACGAGAATGCAGCCAACGGTCTCAAGGGACCGGTCTTACTTGCTTGAGAATTAATCTTGCTGACAGTTCTTTCTAAAAGAATGGTTTTCAATGTTTGGCCAAAATTCGAGCATTTCGCCTTCATCCATTGTTTATACGGTTATTTTCGATGTGATTAATGTGTGATTATCGCAAAGCATTCGTAGCTTACTAGTGTTGTTCTAGTATTTTGAAGGTACATATGTGATTTTTTGTGATTTGGTTTTAGTTGTCGGAGCCGTTGTCCACTTGCTGCTCTCCTACGACTCCGACAGCCCGTAAACAACAACATCCGTTCCTCTGCACCCGTTTTCGCGGCTCACTACGATCACCGGCACGACCCGCACCGCAGCCGCTCGCGTTGCACAAATGCTCGTCTGACGACTCGCTAGACGACTACGTGGCGCCAAAAATGGGTGAACCTGGAGTGCCGGGCACCAGAGACCTCGACGTCTCGCTGAAAATGCTCAAGGCTCGACGGAAGGTAAGCGCTCAATTTTTTCTTGTTCCGGAGTTTTGTGTGCGTGTGTGATTTTTGTGGTGTGTCTGGTTGCGCTTTTAAGGGCACATGTGACGTTCTTACTCTGCGTAACACCTGAGTAGGCATTGCTATCTCTTCTGTTCCACTTCATCTATAACTTGAATACTCTGTTTTATCGCATTTATTTTCTAATTTCTTGACAAAACTCCACACTTTATTTGAACTATTTGTGTGTATGTGGGTCGTATTGGTGTGAGTGCACATGTCCGGCCTTTCGGGTTGGTCAACACCAATAATTTTAGCTGTCCTATTCTACTATCCTTATCCCAGTGAAGATTTTAAGGCTTATTCAGACTCTGCTGTCGCAGCAAAGTAAAATGTGGCAGCAAAGTAGGAGATGAGCGCATTTCCGCAACGTCTGCGCGCTTTTGCGGCCAATCCACTCGACTATAGTTGGTAAAAAGCAGACAGCTTTTCTCATCTAATTGTCCCCCAAACTTCGCCCACGGGGGTTTTCTGGGGTGATAATCGCGCATCTGACGTCCGTTTTCCCAATTTCGGCCGGAGACCACCCGTATCGCTCGCTTGAAGGGCTGGCAGGGTGGTCTGGATAGGATGGCCGGTTTAGCTCAAATTCCGTCTAGGATGGTTATCTTGCATAGATTCAAACGTTTGTTTTTCGAATTTCGGCTGAGGACCACCTATATCGTCAAAATGGGTGACCGCAATCAACATGTGAAATAACCTACCTGGACTAATTGAACCCATCAAGAAATTTTGACCCGATCACCCTAATGGACGATATAGGTGATCCTTGGCCGAAATTCGAAAAAGAAGCGTTAGAATGGTTATCAGAACGCAAAACAACCAGCCTAGACGGAGTTTCAGCCAAATCGGTTAGCCTACCCAGGCTACCCTGCTAGCCGTGCAAGCGATACGGGTGGTCCCCGGCCGAAATAACCCCCGTGCACGAAGTTCGAGCGAAATAGAAAAGAAAAAAATTTCTTCGGACACCTGAGTATAATAATTGGAGTAGTGCCCAAAACACGCTTACGCAAGTGCAAAAATATCATATGCTTGCAAATAAGTCGTACCTTTTGCCGGGACTAATTCCATTTGGTTGTTTTAGTTGTTGAGGTGTACTGTTGTTCGCATTGCAAAGCGATTAGTACCACTATGGCGACCATATAATTTTAATGGGAATGCATGTTTCGCCTATGCCATGTGTTTGTCAGAACGTGCCAGCTGTGGCGGTAATAATATATAGCAGGGACGGTATAGTTCTCAGGTTTTTAGCATTATTCATTCTTCTCCGTGTCACTGTTTAGTTAAAATTACCCTGATGCTGTTATTTGCACTGGCACGCTAGCCTCACTCTGGCTCTTGTCATGCGAAAAAACTGGAACTTCGGTTAATTCTTGAAATTTCAATTCGGCATCGTAGCAGGGACGGCGGTGAACTAAGGAGAAGTATTCCTTGGCTTAGGCCTTTGCTCCACCGTTGGCATCGACAACTTCTCTCTCAGCTATATTTTTCTTCTACGAGGAATTTATTTCGTACCCTCTTTTTATTCACCAATGTGATCAAGAATCTGTAAGAGGACCCACTTCGTGAAAAGTATGTTAGTGAGTGGGCGTTTCCTTTTGAGAGTTCTTCTACCTTCCTTATCCAATCAATTCATCTTGGGGTAATTCTGATTAAAGTTTGGGTGTTTCTTGGTTTCTCTATTTGAGCAGCTGAGTAAGTTTCTCTCTCAGTTGCCTGTGTGGTGTGCACCGTTGGCTGCTTGCATGGCATTAATTTTTTGTGATAGTGAATTGAATCTGTTGTTGGAGAAACATCCTTCAGAGAGCAGCTAAAAAATATCACGTCTAAATCTCAGATTCTCTTGTTCAAATTCTGATGGTATATACTATAACTCAGTTTACGTGGTTGTCGATTTCGTCGAATTAGAAGTTAGTCGAAAGTTCGGTAAAGAGAAAGTGGGAGGATGTTCATGAGGACAAATGCATTAAATGTGACACGTTTTGGATCATTTGGCATTTTTTGTTCCATTGTCTGTATTTCAGACTATCATGATATGTCATAATCGGTTTTCAAACAACCATTTAGTTTTTATGCTCACTGATTACTTAGACCTTTGTGGGTTTGAAGGCACTGACACTCGTCGGGCTCCGATACTTGTAGTGTCCCTTTTAGATTGAAAACTAATGAATCCAGATTGTTTTAGCTGTTCTCTAAAGTGCTCTGATCTCTAGTTTCTTCGTAAGAGTCTACAGTATCTCTTTATCGTTACGGTAGCCATTCAGGTAGAGCACGACTACGCATTGTTTCTGCATCGAAAAGGCCTTCCGCCAAGCTCGTTCTTCCCGCAACAATCATCGGTAGGGATGGAGCTTGTTGCTGTTGATCAATTCTTTAACATTCATAGAAAATGAGAACCTCCCAATCGAACACATTGATTACTGTATCACTCATCCTACGCAAAAAAAACGTTTACGGCGATCATAATTTGCTGAAACACCTTTTTTACTTCTAATTCCGTAATTCGCTAACGTGTCTACAACGCAGTCACCGGCACGATGCAAACCGTAAATGGGCACAGTCTTATCGTAATATGGCGATCGATAACGGTGCACTTGAAAGTTCTTAGCTCTAACATATAACATGTAACAGCTAACAGATTTGGCTGGTATAAATATACCCACGCATCGTTATTGATCGTCATGTATCTGGTTGTGTACCCACGGTTCGTTTCGCACCATCAACCGCGATGCGGACAGAAACATTCGCTTCTGAGGCATTCACAACTAGCCGGCTATTTTCGAAGTTCTTTGATTTTACCCCTGTCTTTTTAACAACTGTATCCTCCCTGTAATTATGTTTTTTTCTTTCAACTTTAAGTTCCAAAATGGAGTGTGCTCTTTTAGGAATCGAAATATTTGAGACCAACAACTGAGTGGACCGACTACAGCGTTATCCTTGGGCAAGATCACCAAAGGTATGTGCTCGAAAAGACTTTAAAAAATGGCTTATCTCGTATCCTCTAATTAGTTAGTGGGCGATACCTGTAAATTTATGGTACTACACAGAAGGTCTGGTGCTTCCGCCTCCAGTTTACAATGTTTTTGGTTTTTTATAAAACGAATTCTTATTCAGGATAAGCCAGCTCGCTTCCAACAGTGTCGGTCTAGGATCACTGAAGCCTGCTGAACAGCAGGGCATACTGTCAAGAGCAGAGGTTGGTGCAATACTTTTTTGTCATTTCGCGTATTTCGAACCCGCGTATCTGGCATATCTTAAGCGTCGACCAACTTCATACATCGCTACACAGGAATAGCACTCCACGTTTCCTCGATGATTGCTTCCAACTTGTCAAGGTTCTGTGTTTTCAAGCGCTTTCATTCTAAATCCTATCGGTGGTGAAAAGCTGGAGCGATGTGCGTAGTTGTTCGACTCCATGCTGAACCGATGTTTGGCTGTGCAAGAGCAAGGCTATCCCACTTAATAACATACCAAACATGTTCTAATGATCACCAGATCGTTGAAAAATGCTCAGTATTTCTCACAAGCCTCTGGTTCAAAAGTTATCGCCGAAAAACCACGCAGAAGGTGGGCGTCTGTAAATATATTGCCGCCACTGTATGTCACGGAAATCGCGACTTTCGCGTGATTCGAACACGCGTGTCCGGCCTATCTTGAGCAGTGTGGTGCTAGGTCGCTACATCACCAGATTGAATGTTACCGTCTTAAAATTACCCGCTCATCCAGGATTCTATAGCACCTTCTTGAAGTAGTTCTTCTGTAAAGGTAAAAGATGAAGGTGTTGATCATTCCCCTAAGGACGCGCCGTCGCATTCGTGTGCCATTCAGAATCGTATTGGCATAGTGAATGCCTATTTGGCCTTTACAATGACTTCCGGGGGCAGAAGTTATTCTAAGTCAATGTCTTCACCTTCCATAACAAGTCTGGTAGCAATTTACTCGACCCTGGAAAGATGGCACGCAGTTAGCCGGGCGGGGATCGATCGCTCGACCGTGCGGCTGTCAAAAACGCCTCTTACCACTGTGCCACGTGTGCCCTATAAATAGGGTTCCGCTAAAACGTGGAAATTTGCATTATCACTGATTCTTCTGAATTCTCTTGTTCTAGATCAACACGCCAGCGTCGTCACCGCAACGCGGCATCACATCATTTGGCGGTGGCCTCCGTCAACTGGCGTCGACATTCTCCACATCAATGGGTGACGCATTCTCCGACCGAGGAATTCTACTGCGACGATTCTAAAGTCGTAGATGGAGCGATCGAGAGGCACACTGAGGGAAAGGGAAGATCTTCTAGCGTCACAACGGGTTCACTGCTCACTCCTTCAGCACCACCGCACACACTTATACCCACAGCATTTCTGCCCATTTATGCTCTAGTGGAAATCAATTTTATCGATTTTGATAATCTACTCGATGATTTCGGCGACCTGCATCTTCACTAACACACCAACAAGAAGTTCAAGCTAGTCTCTAATTTGCACTAGTTGCCCTCGTTTAAATAGAAATTTTAAACTCTCTTAAGAGCTTATATATAATGTATTGATTTTCTCGGTCTGATGCAGTCCTTCATTTCATATTATGTTCTCTCACGAAGGTGCAACGAATACATTTAAAAGTGTAATTGTAATGTTACAAAAGTCCTCTAAATATCGGTCGATTGGTCTGTTTTATAGCACATACGGAGTCATGACTTATAGATAGAACTAGATGTTGCTTTAATGTAATGATTGAATATTCAACAAAGATTTATTGCAGTGTACTTGGAATGCCTTTCATGTTGTGATCATACATCGGCAGTATATACATTCCTAGATACCATTTCAATATATTGTGGATTTTGAGACGAGATTTTGGACGTGGACAGTACATCCTGCTCTCTTAGGCAATTTGTTGTCATTAAGATTAAAGGGAGATTTAGAATCGTCCTGCCTCTTGACCTCTTGAAATTATTACTAAAGCGTATGTGTCATTCACATTTTATCGAGCACCGAGGTCCAAGTAGAACTCTCGCAAGAGTCTTCTGTGGTACTAAGCAGCCATCGGGCGACAGCCACATTCAGAAATGGCAACGATTGGTTCTCGCTAGTACTGCTGAAAGAGCGGTGGCAAGAACCTCAGACTCGGTAATTGTCGCCTTCGCAGATGGTTTCAAGTATCTCAAATCTTTTCAAAAGTGTACTGTAGTGTTGAGCTTAGGCGGCTCTTCAATCATGCATTCCCCGCGAGATTCTTCGCAAAAACACTGGTTGAGATATTTGGAGATGCTAGGTTATTCGCAAAACGTTCCCGTCCGATGTCAGTGTTTTGCGAATAACCTAGCATCTCCAAATATCTAAGTCAATCAACTCATTCTCGTCTATAAACCGCTAAATAAAAAGCGGCAAATAGCGGAATAGTTTCGTAGTGCACTGGTTGAGAATTTCTGCCGTAGAGCTTTGCTTCGAACGCATGATGGCGTCCGTCTGCTCACTTTCGCTTGCTTCAATAACTAATCAATTGACCCTCGTATGTTTGAAGATGTCGTTGTTAATCCTATTTGGGACATTCTTTAAAGACAGACTTCAGCTAAGACAACTTTTCTAGGCAAGTCACCCCCAAAAATTTCTGTGAGCGAGTCCGCTCTTCGTTTTCTTTACTGGAGCTTTTGAGGGTGCGACTGTTGGAACAATACATTGTGCTAGATGTATACACTCTTACCGTAAGCTACCAGCCTTGTTCAGTCATGCCTGCTACTGCGAGTGGCGCTGAACAGGCCGCTTTCGCTGTGATTCATTGCTGAGAATGTTCTTTGTTCGGTGATGTCATGAGCTGACGTCATGGTCACCGAGGTCGCCGATCGGGTTCGCTCTACTTGTGATCGCTCGCGATCAAACCCGATCCGATTTAGTCTCAGGAGACACGCATCGATGAGCTGGTTGACCGATCAGCTCGCGTTAGCGCGATTTCGGACTAGGGCTTTGTGACGGTTCACAAGAAACATTATCATGCTTGTAGGGCACCAGTATTGCCAAGATTGGGGAACTGCCTCAAGGTTAGAATTTTGACGAAGAAGGCAGTCCATTTTAAGCGTAGAATGCTAAGCACTTCGTGTCCTTCAAAGGTAAACCGAGACGAATTTCAGCCACCTACTTTACAAAGGGTAGGAAATCACGTGCAAGCAGCCAGCACTGCATTCATACTCAGCAGAGCTGAGCGGCTTTGGAGCTGAGATCTCAGTTTTCTCGAACCAGATCTTCAGCCTTTTTTGCGACACGGCCCACAATCATGACTAGTCCAAATGTCATTTCTTCATTGAATCAAACCTCCAGAAATCTTACCAGTTGTGCGTTCTGCTTACCGTAGGTGTGACCATTACTGTACCGCTTTGCTGCCGAGTAGAATGGGTCCATTCGAAGAAATAAATCGAGAAGATCAGAGAGCTACGATCGATGATGCAAACATTTCTGACTCCTGGAAAAGAGCTTCAGTGCGGCCACCATTGAAAATTCTGCAAAGCAATAATATTGCGCGAGAGAATGGGGGCGGTTTCTGACACTTGATAGCGTATCTGAAAGACTAACTGATTGAGGGGGTAGCCACCGCTCAAGAGGTCTATGATCGCGAACGATACTACGTCTTCCAGAACGTTTCAGGAATGATGCAATCTTAAAAGTTCAGCAGCACTGCCAAAGTTCCTTGTGGTTTAGTTCCCCATATAGCACCCAAAGGGGTTCAAAAATATTGGAATTTCCTGCATCAATAACATGTAGGTGCATTATTCCTACCATTCTCTAGTTATTAGTATTAAGAAGAGGCCGTGGATCACACTAGTCCATCTATTCTTATGTCCGGAAAAGTGACCAGCGCCAGCGATCCAGAAGGATCGTCACATCGATGTATTGTTTGTCGAGCTGTACCTACTTCGACTACGGTGAGAGTCAGAAATATCTGAAACTACCACTTGGCAGGCCTTATGTAGGCCTCAGATTTCATTGCAGAACTACGAAGACGTAATATTCATGTTAAGGATCAATTTTGCCGTCGTTGTGGATGTCGACTAAACCTTTCTTGCAAATACTGTAACGCCATTCTGAAGTTGGTTCAAGCTCTCTACCTGTCCCAACATATTGCCTCGAAACAATGCTGTTTTTAGACCGCTGGATCGATTTTGTCCATCTTGTGGCACCCGTCGCCTTATAATCTTTGATCAGCTAAGGCAAGGTAAGATCATTGCATACCAAAAACTCACATAATTATGCATTTCGCTTAAAGAAGCATGAAAAGGTCATCGTATGACTGTGCAAAAGCTACAATTGGTACAAAACTACTTCAAACCTAGCATTAGAGCTTCTTTCAGTTATCCATAAATCCCTCTTCAAGCCACATTCACCCCCAAGTGCTTCTCGGATGCGGTGACTTGTTCTCACTTCTCAACAACGGGTTCGAATCGCAACATATTCTCCCCTCAGGGCTGCGGCTTATACCTTCAAAGCTCGGTTACCTGATAGCGGGAAAAATTTGCAACAACTCGGTTAACAATGAGAAGAATGACGCGACAATGATCTTTACATCCCAAGCATTCCCAGGTGCTATTTCTTATCAATCATGGGAGGGTTTCGACGCTTTCGAATCCTCCGGAACAGAAGAGTTCGAGGGACCTCAAACGCAAGAACAAGAGATGGTCGACGCTAAAGTTTGGAAGCAGTTCGAAGAAACCATTGAAAGAAAAGAAGACGGATACCATGTGAGCTTACCCTGGAAAAAGGAAGCAGCCCAACTTCCAGACAATAAAGCAATAGCAGTACGCCGTCTGCAATCACTGGCAATGCGAATAAAGAATGACCAGACAGTCGTCCAGCAATATCAAGCTACCATCCAAAATCAATTGAACCAAGGAATTATTGAAGAAGTCAATGAGAAAAGAAGACCGGATGGTGACGTGGTACATTACCTGCCGCATAGGGCAGTGATTACCCCACACAAAACCACCACAAAGATTCGAATCGTTTTCGATGCCTCCGCCCACCTTAAAGACTCCTTTTCACTCAACGAAACTCTGTACCGAGGTCCCGTCCTTCTTCCCAAGCTCTGTGACATCCTACTACGATTCAGAATAGGAGATGTTGCCCTAACCAGCGACGCGGAAAAAGCCTTCCACCAAGTGAGACTTCATCCCAGAGACCGTGATGCTACCCGCTTCCTTTGGCTCAAAGACCCTAGCCTACCTGTGATCCCTAGCAACATGATTACCTACCGCTTTAGCCGTGTTCCATTTGGCCTCATATGTTCACCGTTCCTTCTCGCGGGAACAATCAAGTACCATATGGAGAACTACGCACCAAGCAAGGAGATTGCTCAGGAGATCGAGAAGAACACATATGTTGACAACGTTGTTCTAACAGCAAAATCAACTGAAGAAGCACTCATGCTATACAGGCAATCCAAGGCACTCTTCAGCGATATGAATATAAATCTCAGAGAATTCATTTCAAATGATAACGCCTTGAAAGAAAAATCCAAACAAGCGACATAAGTAGCTGTCCAATTCAGAAGACGTTAGGCATCACTTGGGACTCTACAAAGGATATGTTTTCATTGTCGTGCAAGTACCCAGAAAAGGATGTTACAACCAAAAGAAGTGTATCAGAACAAGTGTCATCAGTGTACGATCCCCTCGGATGGTTGTCCCCTATTACACTCCACGGCAAAAAATTTCTTTAAGAACTTTGGAAACTTGGATACGAGTGGGATACCGACCTATCCGAAGAACACGCCACCCTGTGGAAAAGTATTGTAGAAGACGTCAATGGTTTCGAGTCCCAGGTACCTCGAAGAATAATACAAATTGGTGACAAAAGATTTATATCACCTTTGGATTTAGCCTTCTACCTTTACTCGCCGTATGTCGCCCTCGGTACAGCAGTTGTACTGGGATCAGCATGGCTAGCTCTTCGATACGCCCTCAGAGATAAACTTCATCGACGGTAATTCTTCAGGAATGATGTTGCTCATTTATAGATAATTGTATCCATCTTTCTACTGGATATACGAATCCTTGTCATTTTGATATGTTACTAGTCGTCATACCCACTGATAAAGCTCCTGGAGATTTGTACAGAATATCTGTAGTTGTGGATTCTATGATTTACCTCCTATATCCAGGAAAAAATGAAGCAGCATTATGTACGGAGGAATGCTTCATTAGAAGAATATTGGCCCAGAACTCACGTTTCTCGGTCGGTCTGTTCGAATGTTCTTAAAAATAACAGTCGCCTATTTACGACATGAAAAAAAATGAACGCAAGGAAACGAAGAACGTTTATCTGGTTAGTTCGAGTTCCATTCATAATAGCTCAGCTAATTTCTCGACATAGGAAACTGTAAAGAGATCTTCAACAATAAAACACGATCTAGGCGATACCCAACACCAGAGTCTTCGCACCTTGTCAAAATTTTTCTAACCGATGACGAGTAGAATTCATTCAGGGGAATTACAAGAAGAGGAAAACTAGTCCATGAACGAATACTGGAATGTGTACAGTTTCACTTTCGTACTAGACAGTAACATATAGAAAAAATAGCGCACGACCGTGTAAAGACTCACAGCCTCAGTCTGATCGGGAATACTTTGCACAATTAATAGTGATAGACTAATGAAACTTTTCAAATAAATACAGAGTATCACGGTGGTGATTCCATCGGATCAAAAAATTGACTCGTAGTAGCGTACAGATTACGAAGGATGGGTTTGCAACTGGGCTGGTCCTTCACTAACTTCACTACAGTGCGGAATGTCGACACTGCTCGATTGAGCATCCATGCTGGATTGTGGCGGCTCTCGACAGCAGTCTGAAAGAGAGTTTCATTTTCTAACATCCAGATACAGACATTGCAGCTACCACTTGTTGAATTATGGTACAAAGTTTGGATGCTAAGTGCAAAATCTAGTTTCCGAAAGCTGTCCAAGTTTCTAGCAAATGAAAAGCAACCTTAATTGTAGTTTACACGATAGGCATATAAACACGGCAGAGTACACTACTACTGAAACCGGAATAAGCAACGACTCTCAGTACCAAATGATGCAAAATCAAGCGCAAAATCAAGCAACTGCAATGAACAAACTCACCGTTATAAAGTTAATAAAGTACGAGTTGAATTCCGAAATACCACCACGCATCTCGAGTGGAATTTGGGGTAGCAAATCCTCCAGCGCCTTTTTGAGATACGTGACCTGAAATTGTAACATTGCGAGTAACAGTAAGATAAAAAGGTAACACCACCTACTTGAATAATACACCCACCTTCATTGCAGTATCGTGGTCCATCAATGGGATATTGTAGCAATTCACGTATACTATGTCTCGATGGAGGTGTTGCATAGCCTGATAAGAAACATAACAGTTCCACGCTACTTTTCAAAACTGGAAACTTTTTGAGACTTCTTGATCACCTGATTTCGTTGGATTTGTTGTTGAACCTGCTGCAGGAGCTGACTGTGACCTAACCCGCCAGTAGACAATCCAGACATTACCATACCTCCTCGGCCGATATTCATATTCTAAATCATACAACATTCAAGAAGGAGTAGAGTAACTGAAATGCTTGAGTCTTTTGTCCCGACTACGCAAAATTTTTACGATTTCCAAGTTCTGAACTTATTATCAAGTGCAGGAACGCGATTTTACACCCAATCACATAAGCGCTGAGGAAACTACTGGAAACCTATTGAAAACTCACCGGAAATACTCTAAAAGCTTTGAAAAGCTCGGGAAACCCAGAGAAATGTAATGAGTTAAATGGTTCACTAACAAACCTTGTCCCGTTCGTATTCATTCCAAGCCTCTTTCAACTCTTCCTCGGTGAGTTTCTCCTCCTCAACATGAGCAAACAAGGTATCATGCTGGAAGTAGTCGACTACCGCATCTTTCTTTGTCAATAGGATTTCGGCAAGAAGACGATCCTAGATGGAATAAATAAAAATAAATCACACCAAAGCCTGGTTTTACATTTCCAGCTTAAGTTGTGTATGGGTACCTTTGGTGGAGCAAAATTGGGTCGCGCACTACCATCCTCAGTATCTAACTCTTTTGGATCAAACCTATAAATAGAATGAAATTAGACAAAAGGAAGCCTGATTCCTCCTCGAAAGCCGACTACAGCGAATAAAAGCAAGCATCGCTCACCTATAGAGCTCTTCTAAATCATGGCCGTCATAGTGCCGCTGAATTTGTGCTTCATCGACAACTCTCATCGACGTCGATTCCTTTGTTACTTGTCGTTTATAGATCCGCTCTTCCATGGTACCCTGAACACTGGCCTTTTACCAATGAAAATTTCACTTTGAGAAATAAAGAAGCAAAGACTCGAAGCGTACACTAAGAACTACAATAAAGGGTATTCTTTCGATCAATTAGAGACCACCGAGATACCATCAATGTCGGTAGCATACTCATAAAACTATATTCCAGAGTTTGAAAAAAACAAACAAAAACATCATACTATTCTCACCTGAGCGATGAATCGATATATGTACACTGGTTTCGTTTGCCCAAATCGATAAACACGGAAAAGTGATTGGGTGTCATGAGATGGATTCCAACAGGCATCGAATATTATCACGCGGTTAGCTGCTACCATATTCGTGCCGAGTGATCCAGCTCGTGTGGATATCAGCATCAACCTGGAAAAATTCAAAACTATTGGGGTATACAGGATAAATTCGAAACAGGCATTATTAATCAAATGGGCGTAAAGTTACTACACTTCGACGAAATTGCATTGATTTGAGAGTCGACAATAGAAAACGTAAGCTCGAAAAATACTTACAGCAGGACTCGAGTTGAAATACGCCTGTACTGCAATGGTGGAAAGGTAAACATATGTTTAAGACGGTCTTGGGGTGAGGCCCTATTCTGTAGTTCCTTACTTATGGTTTAGGTACCCAAGGTTAGCAACCACTCGATTTATGACGATGGACATGTTTCATAGATTAGAGATTCCTTCGCCTCTTCTTAAGCCCACCAAGACTCGGAGCTGATCACTGCGTAAATGACGAAGTTCTTTCCCGATTTTCCTACTTCTGCTTTATAACGCAGATCCCCGCACGTGAAGGCGAAATTTCACTTTAATGCTCAAAAGTTCTTTCAGCCTACGCGATACACTGCCGAACCACGCATACTAACTCATACCCTACCACGGATTAGTGAGGGAAAAAAGAAACCCTCGAATTTATTCGAAACAATTTCTAGCAAACCTTCGAGTTTGAAAATAATACAAACAAAACACTGAATTTGGCACCAGCAGAAACTAACTCACCTGCTGCGCATGTTCAACGGATTGTTGAACTTTACTTGAACTGAATCCCTCTTGCCACTCTGCACGGACCCGTCAATGACCATGTAGTCTTTACCCTCCTTCCAACCCCATTTCTGAAACGGCCATCATGAAAAATCGGAACGCTCTTCGAAATAACATGCACGTACCTCTCCCTCGGCCTTGACAGCATCATGTCCATCAGAAAACCATTGATTGGTTTGATCAAGAAATTCCAATGTGCGTTTGATCAAACTCAACGACTCCAGAGACTGTGAAAACACCAAACTGAAAACGGGTTTACTTACAACCTTCGCAGATGATATACAGCATTCGCTTTCGAAATTACCCACAGCTTATCTCCTATTTCTTCGCATTTCTTCAATATCTGTATAAGAAGCAACAATTTATTGCTGAGTGTGTAATCATCCCTATCCGCTGGAGACACGAGACCTGACTGGGCAAACCTGAAATTCCATTAAACATACCATAAGGCAAGGACCAAACACAAATAATGACGTCAAAGAAAAAAGACGAGGAACTGTATAAGGAAAGGAGATTCTCAAAATAAACATCATTGAAAGCATATGCACCATGGTTCAATCCTAATCGGATTCACTGTCGTTCACTCAGTTCACACAGGTAACAATTCAAATGTAAAATTATATGAAGAAACATAGATTTGACAAACCATCCACTATATTCAGGCGGCGTTTCTATATCACGACCTTCCATTTCTGGATCATCTCCTTCCAAACGCCTTGATTTCCTTGGCTGAGCTCTGTTACGCTCTAACTCCTGAGAAGAACCCTCATCTCCAGATCTGAAATTTATTCAATTATTTAGGACCATCCAATCAACGGAGCGCATATAAAATAAGAAGTAGCATTTCATGTGGTGATGAAACATAAATTGTAATAAGATAAAAATCTTAATCAACTCATAAGAACGTGAACCATAAGAAACAGTAATAGTCGTGTGAGATCACAAAAAAACTGCTGATTATGTAGTTTATTTATATATGATGATTTCAAAAAAAAGAGCACTAGTATCAACCCAAACTTACAACACAATCACATCGCTGTCGCTGTCGTCGTCTTTTGCCTTCTTGCCTTTCGGTTCCTTTTTAACCTTCACTTTCACATCCTTGTCATCGTCATCATCATCATCGTAATCAGACGCAGAAGAGCTCGAACCTGAGCCATCATCGATGAAATTTTCATCTTCCTCCAGATCATCGCGTAGCATTCGCTGAAAACATGGTATTCATACAGTTTGCGTTTGGTAGTAGAACACTGGAACTTCGATTTTTTTTTCGTGAAATTCCCGCACCTTACTTCACTTAGTCAATTAAGAACGTTCTTCCGCCTATGAAAAATCTCCAATTGAATACTGATGACAAAAGGTTTGTTTGCACTGTCTCCTATTACATTCTGCTAGAATTTTCAACATTTTTACAATGTTCAAATGTTTCCGACACCTTTTTCCACCTTACGACAACAACAATTCAATCACAAATCAACTGAAAAGCTCACTTCTCGTTCCTGTTTCTCTTCATGGAGTATGAGGAGATAGGGATGTGTCCACACGCGGGCCAATACGTGATAGTCCGGTAATAGTCGCTTAGATAGTCGAGTGCCGTCGTTAACAACACCATCAAGGAACGCTCTGAAGGAAAAAGATCTGAATTCGCTCGGTCGATTTCTGACAAATTCGCCAGATATAATGTGTAAAAGGAAGGTGTCGGCGTTGATCCGTCCCCTAAGGACGTGCCGCGCATTCGTGTTCAATTCAGAATCGTAGAAGCACAGTGAATGCGTGTTTGGCCTACATAATTACTTGCGGGGGCCAGCCGCTATAACAAGTCAAAGTCTTTACCTTCCCAAGGAAGTCTGGTACCAATTCATCTGATCCCAAAGGATGCAAGGCTTGGTTAACCCGGGCCGGGATCGGTTGCTTGACCGTGCGGCTGTCAGTAGCGCCTCTTAGAACTGCACCACGCGGTCCCTCAGATTCAATGTGTAGAAAAGAGAAATACAAACGAAATGCGACGATTATAATGCTACTTAGAGAGTATTCGAAACAGTAAACAAATGGCGATGGGGATCACAATCAAGATACATGAATGGAAAGACAAATGAAAGGGTAATGAATAGGAAAAGAGACAAGAAAAGGAGATAAAAAATAAACATGTAACGGACCTGTACAGCTCACACTGTCGAGGAGTTAACCGAACGTTGATTACGTATTCTTGCTTGGGAGGAATCGCTTCCATCAATACGCGGTAGTCTTTCCGCTGAAATTTCGTCCATCATAAAGAATACGAAACGAGAAAGGCAGGATATTCATCTATGAGCAGAATTGTTTTCTGATTGGAGAAAAAAGCGGGAAAGTGGGAAAACATTCTGCGAATGGCTAAGGACATCTTACTATGATAGTAGGGAGTAAGATACAGAGAGCATCACGAGACTCGATTAAAAAACGTCACATGTATTACTAAACGACATCAGTCTCACCTACGAGTTTATTAAGTAAAACCAAGGAACTTGAAAATTCCAGCCTCCAACTTACGTCAACGCATTTCTTGAGGTGCTCGAATAGTACATGACACCGTCTCTTCATGAATTTCACCTCGAGCGGAGTTGCGTCCTTCACTCTTCCTCTAAAATAATTGATTGAAAAACTGAGGATTTAATGGTGTGAATCACTGCAAACGTACCGCATAATAATGTTTGCGAATCGATTTGCAAACTCCTGTTTGGTTCCAAGCAAACCCGGTTTCACAAAGTTTACCATGCAATGATCTGGAAAGCCAACAATGGCAACAAACTTTGAACCACAGGAGGTATTCTTATTCTTATTCAGAAAGGTATTCTTATTTAAAAGTAAAAACATTAAAAATGTTAGGTCTCAAGATTAAATGAAAAGTATTTCAGCACGGAAGCGAAACATTTTTCATCTTTGATCGAAAACTCACACTCCATCAAGTTATTCTGAAGAGGCGTTCCAGTAAGACATATCCTTCGCCTCGTCTTGATTTTCACCATAGCTCTCGACAAAGCCGACTCATCATTTTTCAATTTGTGCGCTTCATCACAGACAACCAAGTCGGGACCTGAATAGAAATATTTCAGAAGCACTACGCTCCATTGATCACAAGGCGCACCTCACCTGGATCTTGCAGGTATTCTCTGAACTTTTGTTGAAGCCTTTGCAACTTTTTGTTCTTCTTAGATGGTGGCTTCTTCGGTGCTAGTTTTTTCTTCTTTTTATCGTCATCGTCATGCGTTAGTATTCGGAACATATCATAACCTATTATCATCACGGCAGGGACTGAAAGGAAGGAATTTCAGTAACGAAGAAAAGCCGAGAAATTAAGTAGAAGAAATACTACTCACTATCACAGTTGTACCAGTTCTCTATTGCTGCCAATCTGTCGTTAGGATTTTTGAATGAGTCCAATTCCAATATCTGAAAAAAAGCAACTGGAATATATTAACACATCTCTTCTTTTCACATGCCTCGAAGCTATTCTGCATAACTACCTCATCTTTTTGCTAAGCATATTACTTATCCTTGTTCCAATTGTTTTACTAGGACGTATATTGTTGTTATAGGGTTGTCAGTTTCATAGTTTTATAGTAACTTTTTTGTCACATGTGAATGCAGCATGTAATAAACAATACAATACAGTACGATATTCAATACGACAGCTCCGGTGATGGTAACTCGCCTCTATTGTAGCGAGCTCGGGATCATTATCTTCTAACCACTTCTGGAACTCCTTATACCAGTTGAGGACCACGTTCTTCGGAACCACAACTAGCACTCTTTTAGCGTACTTTTGAATTTTCGGATGCAACATAACTGTGTGCAGGAACGTAATGACCTGAAAATTGAACAGTTTGTTTTGAACAGCTAACAATACACCCAAACCTCAAACCTGTAACGTCTTTCCTAGACCCATACAATGTGCTAAAATACCACCGCCACCACTTTCATGTAATCTATCGATCGACTCGAAGGCGCTGTCATACATGAACTGCACTCCTTGAGCTTGATGTGGCTTCAGTACACGCACCTGAACAAAAAAAAATGAAGATAAAGACATGGCAACCATAAAAGCAACTGCTAAACACTGACCAAAGAAGGGTGTACGGACACTGGTACTGGCGGATCTCCATTTTTGTCCGGATCCACGACCACAGACTAAAAAATCACAATAAAAGGAGAGTGGCCGACATCCACATAAATAAAATGAGCTAAATCTCTCAGCATTCATAAAAAACGTACTTTTAGCTTCTGCACTGTGGTTGAACCACCAACGAGAACTGCTGCGATGTCGACGCCCTCCATTAGCTCAATCCCATTGAACTCCCTCTGTTTCTGCTCCAAACGCTTTCTGCGTTCCTTGAACAAACGAGAAACATAAAGGCACATTAAGGAATCGAAAATCATAAAGAGAATCAAATTAATAACGAGCAAGTGACCACCAACAGGCGTTACTGACGCAAGAACAACATTATACCTTCTCTGCCTTCTCAGCATCAATCGTCTCCTGTTGAAGCTTGTCCTTACCCATAATGCCTTTGGTTGCTCGACTTCCTTTCCCACCTTTCTCTTTGCTCAGTTCAATACTGTCGTCTGAATCTTCAGTAACAGCCTGAAACGTAGTATCAATAAAATTTTTACTCTTCTAAAGTTTCAATTTACTCAAATGCACTAGTCGCAAAATCACCATCATGGCCGTTTGGGACATTCTAGATGGTGTCTCAGTGAACGAGTAACGACTAAGGATGGGGTTTGTGCTGATGAGTCCATTAAATACAAAAAGGGTGAAAGGGTCCTAGAGCCAATACTAGAGTATTGAAGAGTTTAGAGGAAGAGGGTGGACCCGTAAAACATAGATAGTTCAAACCTTATATGGTGAAGATTGTCAATACAACATAAAAGGTTGAGGAAAATGAGAAATAGATTATAATGTTGAACCTGCCCGAGCAGGGTACAACAAAAGAACTGCTTCTACAATTGAAGAGCGATCGTGTGAGGTCTCAACACCAGGAGTTTTTGCACAATTTTCTTAGACTACTGAGGAACCAGCTCACCCGTTTCTTCTTCGATTTTGGTCGCGATATTATGATCTCATCGTCGCTATCCATGTCCGACCTCACGTCATCATCCGAATTAGAGCTCTTTCCTACACTGGCGTCAGAATCAGATGCCACAACACGTCGTCTAAAGCAAAGAGTTGACGGCTAAGCGCAAATAAAAAGTGCTGAAATACCTTTCTTACCTTTTTCTTTTCGACTGCACCGATTTTTTCGGTGTAACCTCTTCACTGGACGAAGATTTTTCTGCGTCACTGCCCGATTCAACGAGATTCTTCGTTGATGACACTAATTTTGCGAGTTCTTTCTGCAAACAATGGCATAGCGTTACCTGTAGGTGTAGTCATAGACATAGTGCTTTTTTTCAAAAAGGGCCCATTAACGGAGAAGGATCTGCACAGCCGAATCTGGGCGGTGATTGGTCGTGCAACTCAGGTAAAAAAAATAAACTTTTGTTATGGAATGCACCACGATCCCAAATTCTTCCAACTTGTTCCATTATTGTATAAATATAGATTAACCTACTGTTATCCGTTCCCCTTGGCAACTTTTGAGAGGCCTTATAAGCCTCTATCACTTGATTTTCTCAGTTTCATAGCCTATTCTTCAAGTGCAACTCTCTATAATCAAGTGGACATTCAAATAAGCATACAAGAATAAGGGAACTTCTATTTATCGATGTCACAACTCTAAAGAAAACCTGACTCACTTTGTTCCTACCATCTTACATGCAGTTTGCACTATGATTCCCGCAAACGTTCATATGTTCTGCAAATCTTAAGACAGAAACCGTTGAAAAAGCGACAACTAGTTCCTACAATTTCCCTCTATATTTTGTTCCCGAAAAGTTAAATCTGAAGACAGGCCCGCTACCATCACGACGAAGAACCTCGGGTACTAAGAGGGTGTGTCCCATTTGCAAATTTTGAACACGTCAACGTACATCTTCCTTAGACAAGTTCTTTCGCGAAGCTGACACTTCATCGCTGGACAGTGCCTCATCCTCTTCATCTTCAGACTTTACTTCGGATTTCGCTGTAGAGCTGAAAATTACTCGATTTACAAGCCACTTACGAAAATATTTCAGCCGGTGAACGAACCCGTTCTTGCTAGTTTTCTTCATATCAGGAGTTTCCTTCGCGCTCAGCCTCTTCAGGAACGTCTTGCCGTTAGTTTTTACTGCTGCACTTTTGCTTCTGGTTTTTCGAGCGTTTTTGGTTAGCTTTCCGTTCTGGAATTGAAAATATTTACTCCTGCAAGGATGTCGTTCCAGGGACTACAATTCGTCGACTGGAAATCTTCTTTGTCACGTGTTTAAACAAAGGTCATGAACAGCTAACAAATTTTTCTTATCACCTGGTGAAACGAGCTGCACTCCAATAAACATGTAGCAAAGTTCATGGGAAACGAGAACGGACCTCATTAGTATCACCGTCCGATTGGTCGCTCCCGTAGTCCTTCTCTTCCTCTACCGTCTCACACATTTCACTGTTCAGTGCTGCATCAGCCATCCGCAGAAGACGGTCAGGATCATCAGAGTCATCATCGTCACTTACGTTAGTTCGCTTTTTGGACTTCTATAAATGGCATCGGAAGTTCAAGTCTTTTCTCTGGATTGTGATATCACAAATCCTCAAATGAATGTCATTCCAAGTGATAAAAATACTACTGATCACATCATCATATTTAATGTTATGACTGTGCAGCAGGAGACAATTTTAACATCAGCGAAGGTGCCTAAACTCGTCTTTGTCCGAGCATTAACACAGCTTTTTAACCTACGAAATCGGTAGTACTGCGAAAGTCCTACTAAAGAATTACCACATCGTGACATTTATAACTGACGTAATTCCTTCGAAAAACCGAAACCCTCACGAAAAAAGAAATTCTAGAATTTACACCACTGATCTTCTTTCATAGCACCCTCCATGTGTGCAATTACTGTTTGACTACATTAATTTTAGACGTATTTGTAGAAGCACTTAAATATTGGCCTGCATAGAATTCTTGTGATAAATCGATAGTAGATTTTTCTAAAACCAAATTCTTGTTGTGCTTCATGTTTTTCGCTCTTCAACAGAATCATTTACTCATAGTATGACAGCATAACAAGAGCATACAAAAGACGATTGAAAGTAGCAGCACACAGATAGCTCGTTCAGCTGAACTTCACATCATGGCTTCTTCTATAATAAGATTGCTAAAAACAACAACCCTTGAAATTGAGTTTGGAAACACACAGACTGCGAGACTAACACCTATAAATGAGTGAGCTCCCTTTATTAATGCAAAGTGTAACCACCATTCAAGCAGCAACCAAATCAGATGCGATAGTCTCTACCATTTACCGAAATTGCTGGACGGAAACCACTCCTCTTTCCACGCATACGAGCTAATTTCCACTACTATTGACAATAAATTAATTAATTAATTTCCGTTGTAAACGCAGATTAACCCGTTCGCGCGACCATTCTGACTTTCCATGCCAATAGGGGCGTATATCGCACATAAAGCCACAGCAAACTATAACGTACCTTCTTCTTATCATTCTTGGGAGGTTTTCCTGCCTTCTTGCGTTTCTCTGCTCTGATCATTTCTTGCATTTCAAGATCCTCGTCACTTACAACGTCAATTGAATCCTCGCTAGAAATGTTGGAATCACGATGCACAGCCGATCATCGTGGTGCTTGTCAGTGTGGCAAGCAATAAAAAACAACTTGTACTTTACACAAAACCCCAAAATTCATTTCTATACATACTGCCACAATAGAGCGGAACGCTGTAAGACGAAATGTCAAACATATTAGGCGAAGAATAGACACTTACTCGGTCACATCATCCTTCGTTTCTTCAACTGCGGTTGTCATTTTCGTACTTTTTTGAACAGTACCCCTTGTTACCGGATCTTCGCTTTCGGGAAGAATTTGTCCACGGAAGAAGATTTCACCCGTATTTAGAACCCGTACGTCTGTCTCATCAACACTGGTGACCGTAATCTGTAATGAAGGAAATTTAGTTCACCGCACACTTGTTAATAAAAGAACTTCGAAAATAAGATCTCCATTGTTCAATACACGAATTCAATTTAAATGTTTCTAGTCATATGAACCAAAGAAACAACTGTAAGCTCCGATTAATGTACCGCTACAGAAAAACGGAGACAATATTCAGCCGAAAATTTGTAAAGTGCAGTCACATATTAGGAAGCAGTTTTGAGTTGTCAATCCGACTTTAACCACATGTTGTTCAACTGAAGAAAGCTAAGGTGGCCTTTAGAACAAACTCCTCGCCTCCTCACGTTTCTAGAAGTGTCGGGACCGAGACATTTCTCTGCATATTTAAGGAAACAATAAGGCCAGCAAACGGTAGTTCACTACCAAAAAGTGAAGGAGCTTCCCTTTACTGAAAGATTTCACACACAATCTTGATTGTATACTATACAAATAAAATATTACTGAGCAGCAAATCGAATGACTGGCGCATAAACACTCAATTTCTTTTAAAAATTATACTTCATGAAAACTGCTCTTTTGATGAAGACCAGCTGATAGCAAACGCGTCTTTCGAGAAGATAACAAATAGCATAATACGCTGTGGAAAGCTCCGCACGAAACAAGAGCTCAGGAACAAATCAATGGATCACAGGGCCTCTGAGGATGACGGAAGGTCGAAACACTAGACCATAATAAATATTGATCCAACACTAACCTCGTTTGACAAAGCAGCATAACACAAAAGAACAAATATTTTCACAAGTTTTGTTCCACATAGTGGCAAATATGTTCAACGAAGGCTACAAGGCTATTCCCCTTTTCTGAAGTACAAAGCCAGACGTTTTCCCGCCTCTGAATTCAACGCGCAGAAAAACAGCGTAACTATTACAGAGAAAAATGGAAACACTTAAAAACGGCTTCCTACTCAAAAGTCCAAACATCAAGCACTCAAATACGGTTCTGCATTTGATCGAGAAATCAGAAAATAGTATGGAGTAAGGAGTCGGTGACGTACTGGTTCAGGTCGGAACGATCCGGTGCTGCTGATTAGTGTGTCGCTTGACAAGGATGATGAGGAGCTGTTTCGAGACAGCGTGGGAGCCGAAGGGTCCTCGGTGGTTCGGACTGTACCCTGGAAGCAGGAACTCAGAGTGAGGAACAATACAAAAAAGAGAAGAGGAGGTAGGTAGCAGAGAACACGAGAGAGGTCATGAGAGCGTGGCACGAGTGAACTAGTCGGTGCAGGCAGTACGGTGCAGGTCAAGTCATTCCGGGGCTACGCGCCAAAAGCATTCGAATCAGACATTGCAGACGCTGGCGGAGAGTGTGTGATGGGAAGGGAGTGGGTGACACGGCGCAAACTCGAACCGTCAGACACACAGCGCTCTACGCAGACTTCGTGCAGCTGCTGCTGCGGTTGCACCAGCACACATACTCAAAAACAAGACCACCACGACCAGCGCGTTCCCGCTCCCCCGTCTCTCCCAGCCCCTCCATGCCCTCTTTACCGAAATCCCCTCTGAGTCCTTCGTCCTACGCTGATACGTATCCATATTGTCGGCTCGGAATGGCTATTGAGAAGCCTCGAAGCAGTCTCAGAAAATTGCCCTTTTGCGTTATCAGGCGATTATCACTCCTCTCTATCGAGCGTGACATTCATTCGTCTGAACAGGGATTTATGTAGCGGAAGAGGAATCATTACATAATTCACTACGTTAAGAAACGTCCATGCTCCTCTATTAGGAAATTTGAGCAGAAAATCCAACGAATTTTTACGTGAAAATCCTATCATTGAACGGAAACATTTAGCACACTAGGGGAGTGTGAGAAAGCAGTGGTGAAATAGAAGAACTGAATCGCCTTCAGTTGCCTTGCTGTGCAACATGGTGTATATATGCCGTACATATCCTACCCTGTTATCGAATTGGTGTTTCACACATTTCAGTATTAATAAAGAGAATTTTGTCACGTTTTTGCTGCAATCTCTCAAATTTCCTACAGCGGCTATCATTCTAATTACCTATCCAGTTCATAAACGAAGCCGTGCTATTTAATCACCAGGCACTATTCAAAAATGTGCTTTTGAATAAATTTTGATCCCAGATAACGCTGAGAGTAAGCTATAAAGTTCCACTCAAAGATTTGGACAACTTCATACTCAGAAGAAGTGCTTTTGCGTACAGACTTGAGCATTAGAAGAAAATGCAACAATTTTTCTCGATAACGTTTTCCGAGGAATAAAAAATTAGTCATCGATTCCGTTGCCAGAAAAGGTAAAAATGGAGTGCATGGAAGTTTGCAGACGAAGTCATATAACTGCCGTATTCTCTAGATTGTAGCGCAGAGGAATTCACATTAGCATCAAGACGTTGACGACTAGAACAACAATCGATTCGCAGCTTTTTTAATCACTGCCTGCAGTCTGCACACTTCTGTCGTATTTATTGGCAACGTTCGCATGAAATTCGCTGCAGCGCTAAGGAAAAAGAAAAAAGATCAACATTGAAGGTGTTCGGTTGTGAATAAAAACAAAATTAGCGCTTTAGGTGCAAGGTAGTGCCCAGAAAAAAAGACAGTTGAGGTGCAAAAACCTTAGCTGGCTACTAGCACATGGTGAATTAAACTGTTTTTTTTAAATACGCTCTCTACAATGAATTTCTAGCCCGTTATGGCGAACGCTTGTTCTAGTTACGGATAAATTAAAGGTGTACGTTGTTGTAGTGTCCATTTCTTCAAGCATACTGAGCATAGCATTATCTTGCCATCAGCACCTTATCTACATCCATTTTCATATCATGGACTTCCATTCCCTTTTAAACCGTAAGAGCTGCGGAATAGCTCCGCTTTCTTGCGGCTTCCCACCAAATCAGTTTTTCTATAGTATTGCTTTCCTGATTGGTAAGGATATCTTGTTTACCTAACCCGAGGATCACATGGAGCAGTGGTAAGAGGCGCTACTCATACCCGCAAGGTCGAGCGATCGATCCACTCCCGGGCAAGCCAAGCCTTCCATTTCTCCTGCGTCGTGTGAATTGGTGCCAGACTTGTCTGGGAGGATGAAGAGACTCGTATAACGGCTAGTCCCCGCAAACTATTGGATAGGCCAAATACGAAGAACGATGAATGTGAGATACGACAGGAACAAATGTAAGATTGGAAACACGCATTTTTTGGATCAACTGATAATGAAAAGCATGAAAACTCACGGGCATTTGTGGTTCTTCTATAACTGCCTTTTCTGCAGCGGGTGTTCCGTTCTCAGCACACTCGACCGCGGAATTGGGGTCGTTGATCTCATTGATCACTTCGCGCCCTTCGTCGGTGGGTTCAATATCACCATCATGTTCCATGGATTCCACTTCATTGCTCAAGCTTGGAGTGTCCTCAGCGATCTCATCTGCACGCTTTTCGGGAGACTTCGAAACAATCTTTTCTGTTCCCTCTGCACACGACTCAGGAGACTTCGAAGCTGCTTTTTCTGCTGATGAGGATGGTTCCTGGAAAAGCGAATTTTTGACCTCAGTCGATTTTGGAAGAAACACTTGGTCCACATACAGAACCCTGAACTCAAAGTTTTTAAAGTCAAGACTTTCAAGGGGGAAACAGAAGAAGTGATCCAATCATGAATCACGAACACAGCGTAGCACACACTTCATCATTTTTACTCTGATCTCAAGTGCACAGAGCGTTCTTTAGGTCATTTTATGCCTGACAGTAGAGCGACGCAATTATGTACAAGCAAAGAACAAGGACACAGAGAGAACTGCAAGACAACAACGACATGAAGATAGGTATTTAAATCCTTCTCATAATTCATATTCTTTCCACTTGTCGTTCAAGGGTCTGCCGCTATCCTCTACAAGCCCTGCCCCCACTATATCATCAATAGGCTTTTCCCTTCGTTCTCGAACTTGCAGCTGTCCTTGCAAGTCACCTTAGTTTATTTACCAGAAACAGCTCAAAAGAATAAACAAGAAGACGGACCGCCGCCGCCCACCTTGTGTACCTCGAGAACGGTCCAGCTGCACAATCGAATGTGTATGTCCGCGAACTTCTATCAGCTATATTTTCAGCATCCGTTTTTTTTTCTTGAGAAGAAAACTATGAAAGGAGAAGAAAACTATTTAGAAGTGTGTACGGATAATAACGAGCCTGACTAAATCCAGCCAGTTACGATGCTGCAGAAAGCACACGAGTTAGCCTCTGGTAATGAATCATGATCGAATTTACGCAATTATTACAGACGCGTGTCAGTACTGTGAACTAGCCAGTAATGCCTAGGATAACTGAAACCTCGCACATTCTTCTCATGGAATGTAACACTGCTGGAGATGACTGCTGCAAGAACTACAAATGGTCATATATGGAATGAAGAAGGGCACCCTTCCACTTCTCGCATTTCAGAGGATGGTGTAATATTTTTTTTTTCAAGAGACTTGAAATGAATTCAACAATGAGGGCTATTGGTGATGCTGATCATGACTCCGGTGGCCGTTTCTCGAATGTCGACCGAAGACCCCCTTCCCCGTGGCTCTTTGTCATAGTATGCATTCTTAACGATGAGATATTTCCTAATAACCCCACATCGCAAAGATCGCCGTGCCGAACCCTCACTCGCATAGCACCGGTGGACCCATTAGAATGTTGGATAAAATCACACACGAATGCGACTGTCAGCTATTGTGTGATGTGCTCGATTGCACACAATCACCGTGTGATACCGTAATTTACGCATAATGTAGATAAGTATAGCCGAGCTTCACACGATCGCAAGTCGCATTTAGGGCGGCTACCCGAGATAGCTTCCTACATACCGAGAGTGGGCAGAAATGATGTAGTAGTCATGGACATCCTAAATAAGCATGTCTGTGAGAGGTGTTCAAATTTTTCCCGGTTGGTGATCACAGAACATCAAGACGGCTCGCAGAAAGCCCAAACCCCGGGGCTCAAGTCTATGTCTAGAACATGGAATAAGAGGAAAAAAACTACTAACGAGAGCCGAATTATAGTCGTGCGCGGTCTCATCTCATCAACGATAACTTTCATCTAATATGTCAACTACATACTCTCAACTTTCACCAAAGATTTGGGCGGTTTCCAGAAGAAGTCCGTACATGGATGTTGGACTCATGATCAGCACCTCAAGTAACTCTCTGTAGGACAAGTTGCAGCTAAATCGACTCTTACCCCTAGCTACTTATGTATTCCTGCATCTGCTGAAAATATCTTAAACTTCTTCAAGTAAGACCACACGGGGCGGTGCGTTGCGCTGCTGGCGCAAAATGGCCAGGAATACAGTATTGCAGACCTGTGATTTCATATTTTGTGCCAATTTGTGCCGTGAGGCATCGCAACAACCGTCCTTACATGAGGAACTCTAGGGTACTTATTTATTTATACCTGAAGAACGCGCTAATTACGGCATCGGTTGCTGTGGTTGTGGGAAGTAACCACAAGACACCGTTAAAGATGGTTGTATCCATCCTGACGA
This sequence comes from Nippostrongylus brasiliensis, assembly GCA_030553155.1. NCBI lineage: Eukaryota > Metazoa > Nematoda > Chromadorea > Rhabditida > Heligmosomidae > Nippostrongylus > Nippostrongylus brasiliensis. The sequence continues at coordinate 26,561,854 of CP130732.1, forward strand.
GAAATCAGTGAATTGGAGTCTTCTGTAGATAACCGGTATAACAATGTGATGACAGAGTGAGAACAGATTAACTTTTTATTGATGTCGATATAGTGGCCTAAGCCATGATATTTTAAACATTACGATAAAGTGTATATCACCACTATCAATGAAATTACCCGTACCGCAAAGTTGCCGCAACATTCGAACTTACCCCGCTCATCTATCAATGTGATCAAACAGTTTTTCGACCAAGAGGTCAATAACAATGACGATAAACAACATGGAACGTTACAGGATCATGATTTCTAAGTCTCAAAAAAAACATAGAATAGCTATATATGCTTCGTTTAAATGGTGAAGGGTAGTCGAAAAATAACTAAAACCTAAAGTGATTAAATATTTTGTGCACTGGAATGCACCACCTTTCTAATTCTTGATATTTAATTGAACTATAAAATTATTTATAGGCATTAAACTATGGGAGGTCAAAATCCACAAGTCTGAGTGACGTAAACGCCGATTTCGATTAGTTCAAGAATCTACAGATACGGAGGATTACGGAGTCGGGGTCACCGATTTAGCTGCAACTTTGTAGATGATAGCCATCTGGTGTGCTGATCACAAAAAAAGACACCTCTTTTCAAGACTCCAAGTGCAGTGGGTGTGCTGCGGATGGTTTGAGTAGTACCTGTGCAACTGTATGTTGCCAAAATTGAAAGAATCGCTAAGAACGGTTGAGAAAATGAGGATGAATAAGTGCCAAAGAGATATTTGTAGAACCGTTGGTGAACATTCAATGGCAAAAATTATCGCTATACTGGAAGAGCCGTACGCAGATGACAATCCAATTGGTATCTCATGAGGAAACGTAGTTGAACGCTCAGACAAGTTTCCGTTGTGGCAAACACAACCTGAAGTCATGCTAATAGCCAAACCAAACAAGTGGAGGTTTGCCACAGTAATGCGTATGGTTATATACGAGCACCACGGCAACTTTTGAAGAGTTTCTGTACACTGTAAGTAGAAAACGAGGTAATCTATCACTGCGACTCATATTACTTAAAGTATTGAAAATTTAAATTTCCTGCAAGTAGTGATCATAAAGATCACAGGCTGGACGTTTCAGGTTTGAGAATATAATTTCAGAGGTATCTTCCCTACAGTGAATAAATACCGTGATATATAAATAAATGATCAAAAAACATCAAATACTGGTTTTCTAAATGTCTCGTATTCCCCCAAAACAAACTGAACAACTAGACCTCTTTTTCTCCACTTACGACGTCGAGCAGCTCACAAGGATGGGGTGTTTCTGCTTTTACATCTTTGCGTTTAGTGGACGACGTCACCTGAACCAACACGACAAATGTAAATGTCTAGCGGTAAAGTGACCTTACATGAGAAAAATAACCAGCCTCTACTTACTTTTCGTTCAGCTTTTCCTTGTGGTGTCTCATCCATTGGACTTACGCTGCGAGAGTCGTACAGAACTTCAATGTCATCATCGTCGTCCATCGCCTTCACAGCATCCGACTGCTTTTGTAACACAGGAAGTTCGTCGCCAGAGTCACACGGTTCAATTCTAAAATGGAAAATACAGGCATGTAAAACTAATATATAGCCGAGCAGGATGGAGTTTACACTATGTTTGCGTTTAGAACCCATGAAGGTAAAAATTAAGTGGTCGAAGTCGATGAGCCCCTAACAATGAGGATGCACCACACACTAGACTCGTATTCGGGGGCATGGAAAATTCGAGGTTGGCCTATAAAATAATTTGTCGCTGCGACAGTCACTGTCTTCACCTTCCCAGAACAAGTCTGGTCTCAATTTACCCGACCCCGGAGGAGTTTATGGCGAGTACACCATTGATGAATCTGGGCGCAGGTATGCCACAGCTACACAATCACAATAGGTCACGATGTTTGCCAACTGTTTGCCTAATCACACCCATCAATAAAGCCTTCACCAACCAATTGGAAAGTAGTCTTATCTGTGGAGTCGCCATAAGGGAAAATAGGGCTAATCGGAATCTCAAAGTCCTCTTTTCTGCATCTAATGACTGGTTTCGTTTGCTGTTCCGATACTCGCGCACATTTGACTGAATTTGCAAGTACAACTGCACATTATAAGACATTGAGCGAAACAGAACGGAAAAGAATAAAAAAGAAGAACGCACGAGTAACGTCTCATCTCGTCGTATCCGTGCAACTTCCACTGTCTCAAAATAGACATGCTCTTCGTTTCGTACTCCTTGAACATTGAATCCACGGCAGCGATGGCCTCCACATTTCGTTCAATAAGATTTTGTAGCCCTCGTCGTTTGGCCATTATGGCACGTTTCTCACGACGTATATTGGAGCGAGCCTAGAGGAAAATGAAAAATGCGAAACACGCACGCAATAATAGTATGGAGCTACACAGAATAGTAAAGGAAGTCGTAGTAACAAAACTCACCATCACCAACTTTCCCATATGTTGATGGAGCAGATTTTGCAGAGCCATTAAATCATTCACAATTGCATCACTGGCCGCTACAGGATCAATAATTCCTTCTTCACTACAATAACTGAGTTGTTAATGGTTTCGCAGTGTCCTCAAGACTCAACTGGGGTATGTAAACTGCAAGCTCTATAGAATCTTTTCGCTTGTATGGAAAGTTGTTCTGTATAAAAAAAGTTTCAAGTTTTGAAGAGCATAGTCGCCCGAAGCCAAACATTGCCGGCCAAAAGAGGAAGAAAAACGCACCAATCACTTAATACAGGTTGAGAAATGCAATGTTGGAATCCTGTCTCCGATTTCGCGGTCTTACTGACAAATTGTAGCACTAATTTACAGTCAGATTGGATAAGATTGGCCATACATGGACAAACCATCAACATTATTCTTTAATTTGTAGATTGTTCTTAACGACATCCATCTTGAACTTCTTAATGCAAGACATTATCATTCATTTACCCGTAGGTAGCGCCTCGTATTGATAAAGGCATATTATACCGTACTAGGAAGAATGAAATCAGAGTAAAGCACTGCAGCTTTATCGGAAGTGTGTGAAAAGCTGAGAGAATGATACCTGAGGGATCAGTGTTTCGGCAACGAGATCAAATATAGGGCATAAAGTTGTCGCCAAAAAAGACTATGGATACTTTGTACCAAAAAGCTATATTGAAGAGGAAGATGAAACTCACGCAAGTTCAACCTCTTCATTCGGCACGAGCTGTGGACAGCTAACAGAAGCATCTCCGTTGTTTGAAGTCGAAGCGGAATCAGCATCGCCCAACTGGCTGGCTACCATTTTCAGGACGAAATCCACCGTCGACATTTCTTACGTTTACTATTTACAGGCAACTAGTGTGTTAAGCTGAAAACAGAAATTTACGGTGCGCAGTTTTCAAACTGTCAGTCGCGATCGAGAGGAACGAGTTATTAGCTCAAGGCGCGATGAGCTCAAATTGAAAGTTATCCTGCTCCAAATGAACAAACTTCTCGTAAATCCAAGCTTCTCTAAATTTCTGATCCTCATCGCTTAATTTCCTGACTCCATCGAACTCTGGGCTAGTTCGGTGCGACACTGCTCTACAAGTAAAGACAGCTTTCCTCATACAGGTTAATGTTATTTTGATTATTATTATCGCAATTATTCACTTTGAACGTTGTTGGATTCTGTTCCATGTTTTCTCAAAGCAGTTTCCTTACCCACATCTTATTTGATTCGCAGAAGCACTTCCTGGGTACCAAGATATAAAATTCAGCACAAAACGGTCACAGGTACAGCACTAGGACGACTACTTCCCAAGGTGCCGTGAAAGTTTGACAAAAAAGATAGAACTTCCTCTATGAACTCCGAAGCACAGTTTTTAAGCAGCGTTTCACGTGTAAACGTACATAATATCATCACGTTTGTGTAATTACCTTATAATTGTTATAATTGTGCTTGTCGAATTCTCCAGATTCCCGCTCAGATCTTCAGCGCGCAGCCGATAGTCTTCGTCACCTCGAATTTAAAGTGGACAGAAATTAAGAGAAATGCTGGAAGACCGGCTCTTGGTAAACGAGAATAGGAAAACTGACACTCTGAAAACTCCTGAGGTTATATTTGAAATAGTTCGCAACAGATGCTGCGTTGTTGCAAATTGACTTGATCCAACAAAATTTCTCCATGAATTTCAGGACCTCGTCCCGCCCCTCCCACTGTACCCAAACCACGGTCCGCCGTTTTTAAATCAAATTTCCGGCCTAGTGGGTAAGATCAACGCATGCAGTATCATACCTTCCCATTTCGATGTCTTTTTATTAGTGGGATCCCAACAATTATTTAAATAATGGGAGAAACCGAACAGTGACATCGTCTCTGGCATCGTGCCAGAATCGTTAGCAGCGGTCGTACGAGTTATCGCTTCTGCGCCATTGCAAACTTTTGCGTTAGGACAACTGATCCGAAAAGGTTCAGTCTTCAGCGACTGACTAGAGTTAGACGGTGGGGTCTCTGTCGCATAGTACATGGCAGTTGGAGAGGCGAGACAGTGCAACGAACGGCAGCGCGCAGTGTGGCATTGTTTCAGATTGATCAGTTCTCCGCACACGAGCGCGTCGTCGTTTTCGAATTTCGAGCGTTGCAGTTTCACGAATTCCTCGTTTCTCTGCTGTTTGTAAACTGACAGTTGTCGAACTATTTCTGTTGCAGTGTGTGTTGGGTATGCAGTAGAAGTTTCATGCTCCTTGTTATTACCAGAACTCTCAAAAGTTGTCAAATTGTTTCGAAATGTGTATTTTCAAGTTCTCCGTACTCGAACGTCGTCGTAAACAGGTTTCTGTGAAAAAAAAATCAGGATTTTCCCCTTGGCTGCGCCCCAACCGTCATCTTTGCTGCTGAGACGTCTTTGTCTTAATTCCAAGGTTTAGTTACCTAAGCTCTTGAGTGAGAAACAATCGTCTGTATGCTCCATTGAGGAGGATTGCTGTGAATTTCTTTCAGGAGACACTTCGAGTTGTTGTGACCATCGATTGCAAAAATAACGTTCCGTTATTTCAAGTTGATATTAAATGCTTTTGACCGTTTGTGCATCTCTCTCCAAACGGGGCCAAAAGGTGTTCCGTATTGTTGACAAGTTTGCAAAACCAGTGAGCATAATTTTGGCACTATTCCACTTGTTGGACACCAGCACTCGATTTTTTTCAGCCAGAAATTCGCCTATGGGGGTAATTGGGGGCGCTGATCACGAATCTGCTGTCCGTTTTTCACGTGGGTGGCCTCGGACCACCCAGACCCAGGCTACTTGGGTGGTCCAGTCAGGATCATCGATTTCGCTGAAACTTCGTCCATGGGGGTCCTCTGGTGTCCTGAACACGATGGTGAAGTCCGTTTTTCAAATGGCGGCCGAATACGGCAGTTATAGGTGAGTACCTACCGACCTTACCTGGTGAGACTCACCTATAACTATCCTATTCGGTCGTCATTTGGAAAACGGACTTCATCACCGTGTTCAGGACGCCAAAGAACGAATATGATGCAAAGTTTCAGCAATGACTGACCATTTCGCCTGTTGCAAGCAAATATAGTTAAGTTGATCCGAGAAAACCCGAATAGAAAACGGACAGCAGATTCGTGATCACCCTCAGTCCCCTCACACACAAAGTTTCAGCGAATTTCGACGACTGAAAAAAATCGAGTGCTGGTGTCCAACAAGTGGAATAGTGCCATAATTTTTACTGACCAGTTCAACAGTTTGCTTATGTTGCGTATTGCTTGGTATAATTATGGCACTGTTCAACTTGTGGCACTACAGTGGTCGGAGAAAACTTTTTCTACCCAGTTTCACCTAATCTCCACATATGGGTTTAGTTTGTGGCTGTGGTCACGAATCTGTCGTCCGTTTTTCGAATCTCGGCCGAAGACCGCCCGCATCGTCGTCTAGAGTGGTCTGGTCTAAATGGCTGATTCGGCTAGCTAGGTTATTTTGTGATGCTGAACACGAATATGATGTTGGTTTTTCAAATACTGACCCTGACCCATTTCGCCCGTTGCAAGCAAATATAGTTAAGTTAGTAAGACAACTGGGTGGGCCCAGGGTAATGGCGTAGAGGTGCATCACCAGAATCCGCTAAATTCAATGGAGCTCGGCAAAAAATACATCAAACTCATAGTCAGCTTCCGAAATGATCTGCTTAGCCGAAGTTTTATCGAAAGTGGTCGTTTTGACCCGTCCACTCCATTTGACGACATGAGGATCCTATGCGGAAATTCCAGAAGCAAACGTCATAATCGTTATCAGCACGCAAATTAACCACTCTAGACAATGTTCTAACCGAATCGTTGATCCTTCCCTTACCACGCAGCTAGCCCCTGCAAGCGATATGGGTTGTCTCCTGTCGAAATTCGGAAAACAGGTGTCAGATTCATGGTCAGCACCCCCGAAAACCTTCAAGGGTGGGGTTTGAGCTAAATTCAAAAGGAAAAACCTGCGATCGGAGTGCCATAAGGTGAATGGTGGCCTACTGATTGTCAGCGTTGGATTTTACTGTAGCGCGCGCTCGTATTTCGATGCTTTCTCATTGTCTCGATCACATGAAAACTTGTTAGTATTTCTCTTTTCAGATAATGAGTAAGACACATCCACCAGAGTTGAAGAAATACATGGACAAAGAGATGGATCTCAAGCTGAATGGCAATCGCCGAGTTTCTGGAGTTCTGCGGGGATTTGACCCCTTTATGAACATGGTTATTGAGGTTTGTTAATTTTTTTCAGATATCCTTTACTTCCCGGCGCTCCTGTCTAGTGGAGTGAATTGAAGCCGCATATTGTACAATTTCCATATCTGTACCAATTGACTTCTGTGCAGCAATGTGTTTGCCATCATAAAAGAAGTGTGTCTGTCACCATTATGAAACTTCTCTTCGTTCATTAACGTTGTCAAAAAGAATTGGTAGAGCAATAGAGTGCGTTTATTCTCACGCTTTCGGCGGAGCTTTTGCCTAAACTTATAGGTGTATCCCGTAGTGTCAGAAACGTTTTTGATGGTTGTCTGGTTAACAAATCGTGATTGTGTGTCTGAACCTGTTTTATTAGCCATGTACTGTTTACCTGCCACTTTCCAGGATGCGGTCGAGTACCCTAAAAATGGTGATCCGGTGTCGCTTGGAATGGTCGTGATCCGTGGAAATTCTGTGGTGATCATGGAACCCAAAGAACGTATTTCTTAAGTTGCACTGGATTGTTTGCTGTTGATTAATGGTTTGCTGATCTCCAGCGATTTGTATTGTTATCTTTTACTATGCTGTATTAGCCATTAAAACATCTAACTGATGCGTTGGTGTTACGATATTGTTCGTTGACTGGGTAATCGTATGCTCTCGATGGGTAATGACAACAACAGTTTTTTAATGGTTGAGGACTTGAAAAAAAGTTAGAAATGTTTTGTGCACGGAACATTCGATTGGTGATGATACCAGAACTGTTTTTGCCTTCATTTGGGTTCAGAATTTCGATGCATTAGGAAAGGTGCACTTTATTAAACAAGTGTCATTCTTAGAGAAAAGACCCAAGAATCGTTTCAACTTTGCAACTGGTTCGAAGCAAGAGCGGTTACTGATTGGTAAGATCGATACATGTTTACTAAAATGGAGAGGTACTGTTGAAATGTTCCTCCTCAGCTTTCTAGAAGTCATTTGAGTGGAAAGGTATGACTGTTTTGCGACGTATTCTGCTGTTTTCTCACAAGTTGTTATACTACTTGATCTCCAATGGAATTCGCTATTCATTCGCTTTACATCAGTAAGCAAAGTGCTGATCCTTGTCGCAAACGTCAGCGACTGGAGTTGTAGAGAGTTCTCACTTTAGAGCAGCACGGTACTGGTATTTTTGTCCATATTTCGTGGAAAAGTGCACTTTTTTTCCGCAAATCAATTCTAACTAGGCACCATGAAATGCTTCAACATTGATTACTCGATAGTTTCGCTGGGCAAGGCGACGTCCTTTCCAGGAAGAACAGTACATTTTCTACTAAGAAATCTCCTTCAACTGTCAGTCGGTGTTTATTCTTCATTATATCACGCATGATGATAGTTTATGCATTTATTGATGCCCGTCAAACGAGACCCGTTAAGCTGAGTGCGTCAGTTCATCGTCTTCACTCTTTCGTGCAAAATTATGAATGACACAATATTTTGTCTTCTTCTGGTTACTTCTTCGCCGATCATTTGACTACCTTTCGGTTCACCTTCATTTGTTTGGAACTGTGAAGAAGATTTTGTCATGTTACTATTTAGGCTTCGCAAACACTTCACAAAATGATGGACATCATCTATTTTGCTACTCATTTTTATTCTTTTTACTTTTGTTTTCGAAACTAATAGTTGTTCCGTTTATTTACTAATTTCTGTTTGTTTGCTGGTATGCATTATACGGCGTTGGAAAAGAGATAAATAGTCAAATAGAAATGGAAATGGGTATAAATTGGGAGCAATGATCATGTTTCACATAGGAGTTAGTGAGGTGTCTTATAGTAACTATGCTTTTCTGATCAACGTCTCACGAGAAGACAACAAACACGGAAGCTGACGAATCTATCGTCGAATCCAGTTGTTATGATGATACTTTATTTGGACGTGAGACTGTATACTCTGTTCTCGCACTTGAAACGTTTTCATAGTGGCAGGTCCAGGTTTGAAATCGCGCCAGTTCAGCTTGATCCAATATCGGAAATAAGCGGCGGTGACAACTAGGGAAATCATACCAAGTGAAGGCTTTGCGTAAACTACTATTTACTAGCCGACTTGAGGCTCAAATTGTTATAAAACAAGAATAGCGTACACATGTCGGCCCTGAAGGTTCACCAAATATTTTCGAATTCGATAACCAGCTGGGTAGGTAACGCAAAAGATGTAGTCTGGTTGTGAGAGTGAGTGGAACACTATGCGGCTAGATTAAAGCCCAGACCACTAGGTGGACAAAAATGAGCAGCGAATGCAGCGGCAGCAGTCTATCCTCACTGCAGTTCATGCCTCATGCCGTGTGAAGGTACTTTCACAAGCGTCACACATAGCGAGCTGTTGGCAGGTGATGTGAACAGGGAAAGAATTTACCAGCAACTGGTTAGACGGACCGCGAAAGTCATAGAAAGGAAATTGTATCCAAAATGGGTCCCTTGCTCGAAATCGTGAGGAGTTGTAAAACGTTTGTGTGATGCCTTGCTCCTCAGCGATTTTTCCTTGTTATGGTATCTACTATCATAAGAAAACGCGAAAAAAGGAAAAAAGAAACCAAAAATAGAGTGTTCGAAATTGATAAGACACTCGATGACCTCTGGCTCATTTGTTTTCACAATAGTGAAGGCACGCTAGATGCTAATTTAGCTTATGCGATAACCTGCCGTTCACGCTAGATGCTAATTTAGCTTATGCAATAACCTGCCGTTGCCAGCCTATCTTCAGGTCGGTATCTTCACCTCTCTAGACGTTTGTGACACCCTTTTACTCTTCCTATGGAAGGCTTGACTGGCATGAGCGAAGATTGATCACCTGACCGCGCATGTGGGGGTGGTGCTTCTTCCTCCTGCACCACGCGCACTTCTTCCTCCAACTATTGAGTGATACACAGAATCTACGTAAAAGAACGTCGTGTATGTCCAAACAGCACCCAGTTCACTCAGAACACGAGATATGATATATTCACAGATTATTCGAAAGGGTTATATTCTTTCCATTTTCCTTTAATTTGATGATTGTCTGATATGGGCTTATGATATGATATGTTCCAAAAAGGAAGAGCTGTCCGTGGATCATCTAGTTTAATGTACTCACCAATTTATCAGTTAATTTCGTCTACTTTCCCGTGCTCCGTTGTGTTAATTCCCTTGTGATAATACCAGCCGTTCATCGGCCTATTGATCGGCGAACGTCTGTTTGCTAGATTCATTGAGTAAACAAATGAATAAATACGAAAACCTATGGCTGCTGAATGGCTGGTAAACGAAGTATGGACTGCTACTGTGCGATGTCATATTGAAAGTGATTTCGGTGATAAACATTGATAAGACCACCACCAGCTGCCATCATTTGAAATTGTACTAACATCCTCCCTGACATTCGGACAGACAGCTCTTGAGTTTCCCTCATATAAAAGGTATGGTAGCCAGATCCACACGATTTTCATTCCAAATTTCCCGCATACCGTAATTTTGCAAGAGTTCTCAATTTTCATAGTGGGAGCCAAAATCCTCTAGTGTGTAGTGATAACTTCATAATTGTCCAAATAGTGCACACAAGTGCGAAGTACAACCAAAGGGCCGCACTATTCGAATGGACGTGCACCGGTCGAGATAATTCGATTCTACGGATACGTGAGATAGACATTTTATGATGTTGTGGCAAGGGACAACGCATTCGAAGAGTCCGAAGAGGGTTCCCGGAGCCGGGCGAGGAAACCCATTCGCGGGAACGCATTTTCTAGCAATATTTATTTACTTGACATGGACTGACGCCATATATATGTAGTTGCCAAACAGCATAAAACATCACAGTAAAAGATCATAAAATACAACAACTATAGCTCTCCAATGGCCTGTTTAAGCTGACGACTCGAGTAAGAGCTTTGTAACCAGCCTCTTGAAAGAAAGCTATTTCGTAGGAATAGGGTTTGGGTTGAAGAATGTGTTAAATTGAATTGCTGATCTATAAGCAAAAGCGTCTTCCCGCACTTTCGATCTAAATCTTGGCAAACCAATTTCGATGCACCACCGCGAGTTACTGAATCCCGGAAGGATAGAACCCTGCGGTCTACGTCATTCAATTTGAAGATAATTTTGTAAAGCATCACCAGGTCATTGCGTTTCTTTCTGAGCTCCGATGCTTGCAACCCCACTGCCCTGTTCCTTACTTTGCTTCCCTTAATACCTCTGTAGTTAAATCCATGAACCCTTAGGAAAAGCTTCCTTGTGAACGTGTCTTGTGCACTTTTCTAGCTTGCCTACTAGATCTTTGTCTTGTGGTGAGAATATTGTGGTCGCACATTCACGTATGGAACGAACACATATTTTGCATGCACGAACTAAGGTAGGGATAACCTTAGACTTTATCGCTCGAAAAACATTGCAAACTTTAGCGTTTGCCTCATTTGTAATTTTGTATAGTGCAAAAGTGGGGCTCATATTGTCACTACACATGTGTAGTGACAATATGAGCCCCACTTTTCTTTCCTCACGCTTCACCCTGTTTCCCTTCTTCAAACCGTAGTTCCAGAAACAGTGGATAACGTGGTGAAGGTGAAGTGCACGTTTTCACATTTGCATCCGTTAGGATGTTCGGCTGCCTTCATCACCCACTTCAGATGCGTTGCGAGTCGAGCAGCACTTGAAAACCGCTTGCTTCGGTTTCGCGTCGTCGATTTTCCGCAACAACAGCGAAACACGGACGTTGCTCTGATGTTGCTTGTGCTTGCTGAGCTGGGTGGGGACCCCGTATTGATCTCGGGCGACGAGATGTTTTCGACAAAGCCCGAGCGCCGCCCATAGACGAAGAGGGTTGCAACCGTGGCGAACCGATTCTGACGCTCTTCGCTTCCGTGGAACTCTTGTTTTTCTCTAGACCCATTTTCAAGGCCTTTTTCCTCTTCTCGTTTTATCGCAGTTGCTTTTCAATTCCGATGGTTTCGACGTTGAGTCAATATTAGTATGCGGACGAGCTTTGCTTTATGGCATTGCCAACATGAATGCGAAACAGAGTATGTCAGCACGAAAGAAAAGCTGATTGTGCTGCACTTTCCAGAGCATTTCTCTCACTGGCGTCCTCGAGTGTTTCGTTCCGTTGCTTACATTAATACGTGACAAATCTCTTTTCGCCGTCAGCCCTTAATTTTCGTTTTTTCCTTTTCGGAGTGACCCCTAGGAAAGTATTAGGATCACCCAAAAGAGTTCGTGTGCATTTCAGATTCTGACTTCTTTTATTCATACTCGAGAAAACCAGCCGAATAATCAGTTATAGTATCACGGCTACTCACAATTCATTGCTAGTGATCCGTTAAAGATTTGTGCTTAACCATGCTATCCTTACTTGTCATTTATTTGTTTATATACATAGAGTTGTGAATAAAGGAAGTCAAAATCTGAAATGCACACGAACTTCTGGGTCACCCTAATTAGTACATTCCGCCAGTAAGGAGTATAATCGAAAGTATAAGCTGCTAAGCAGTTTTCTTACCTGTATAATCGAAAGTATAAGCTGCTAAGCAGTTTTCTTACCTGTGAATGTATCCTTCGAGACATTTTCACATGTTTCTAATGTTCCTGCTAGCCTTACACGTCGCCATTTTATTTACGTTCAATGAAGACTCAGTAGAAATTATTTGACCCATTTTTTGGGTGATGGTGTGATCAGATATTGTTTTTTCTTATTAGAACCTAGAAATTCTCATTGCCCAAATCTAAAGCTTTTGCGGTATTCAATTATGTTTTGGAACGCAGTTTCTCGAACATTAGCAGACCATTATCGAAGAAAACCAAATGCAGTCTCTAACAACAGCTCCTAAATCCAATTCCGCACGAAATTCCGAACTCCAGAAGCTTTTTCTTTTGCTGTTTTCAGAACTCTGAGTTTGAAGTCCTTGAAAGGAGTGGTTGCTTTAAGAAACGGTGAATTCAAGCTATTCAGCTGGAGAGTGAATTTTTATCTTCTCCGACAGAAGATTGCTGGTATGGGCCTGTCTCGTGCGTGGATTCACCTGTGAATACAAAACGATGTTTTCACAAATGGGGAAAAGATTAGATCAACTATCCCGACATGTCGTTGAACTCGAACGCTGGCGACTGTTGTCACGCGGTCACCATGGAACTTCGTTCCTTGTGCGGCAACTGAATGGAAGTGACAGCGTCGCTATCTCGGTGAGCAGAAAATTTAGAGCTTCTCGAGAATGCGTACTTTTCCATGCTGTTCACAACGCTACGCAGTTCAGATGATCAGCTTGGAAAAGTGACGTTAGAAGCCCAAGAATGCTCTGTTCCTCGTCATTGAGGTAGGATGCATGAGATTTTTGATGGGCCGGTTTTAATGAGCCAGTAACCTCGAGCTGTGGTCGGGCCCTTGTAGGAACGTCGAATCCTTAGGCAGCCGGATCACGTTGTTTTACCGCGGCAGAGAATTCGCCAGATATGAGAGGCATACAAGGAGCAGTTTTGTCGACGTGGTGCTTAGATTCCTTGTAATCAGAGCGAAGTCTGTCATCACGATAATCATCATGGGAACCGCTGTGTTGGTTAACACGGAAGCTGGTCGTGAGGATTTCGTCGTTTAAAATTTTTGACCACTGTTGATATCGTTTTAGTGATAGCGAAACTTTCCGTTCTCCGTGGATGGGCAGGCACATCATGATTTAAAGTTGCCTAGGTCACCCAAAAACTTGGAAAGGGTTGAGAATCACAACAACGTTGTTGTAGTACTGTATCCTCTTCGCTAGTTCTGAGACACACTTGAAAGCTCTTCTATCACATCGTTCACTCCTCTCAATTCTTGCTCCAGGTTTTTCGCGATGTTAACTTGTCGACCTATTTACATAGAGCATTGGTACGTGGAGATGCTAGTTCTCTTGAGAGTGGATTGAGTGTCGGAAACTACTTCATTTCCCAGGAATATCGTCCTCAAGATTCACAGTTGTGAACTGATATCGCTACGTGCGCGATCGAAATCAAAATCCAGTATCTATTGATACTGATACAGGCTACTACAAAAACTATGTAGCCCATCGTGAATCTTCGCTTTAATGTCATCCCATTTAACACGTTGACGACAGCGCCTGTTTCACATGTCTGGCGCGTGGGACCAACCGATTTTCTACCGCACCGACGCTGTGGCATGATGCCGGTATACGGCGATTTTTTTTTAAATGGAAGTGAATAGTAAATCTCGAAGACTACATATACAGTCCTTCAATATCGGGGATTGTGACTATTCCTTTTTTGCAATGAAAGCAGAAAAATAACAGCTGGAAGCTTTTAGAATGTACTTTTTCCCTATCCAGGTTAAAAGGAAATTGTTATTCGTTTATTGTCATTTGTTTGTTTCAGTAACCAGTATTTGTTTACATCTATTTGTTTCTTACTGTAACCATTATTTGTTTTTACTTGTAAAGAAAACTAGTGCACAATCAAAAATTCCAGTAAGTCAGAAGCTAAGAATAATTTTCATGGACCACGCTTCCTATAACAATGTGCAAAGGTCTACTGAAAAGTGGCACAAAAACGTCCTCCGAAATTCTGAAATGTATCGAGAAAAATACAATACAAGACTGTGGCGTGGCATTGCGCCACACGGTCCCACGCGGTCGCTTGAGCGTGGCGCAGCATAACGTCACACTGTCGTCAACGTGTTAAGAGGCTTTGTGATGTACTTGAGAGACGCGGTATGAAGTTTCCGAGAGCAAATATTGCTCGGTTGTAATCCTCCTCCAATTTTGATCTGAGTTTCGCGGAAGTTGAATGCTTACGTCCGCGTCTACATATGTAACCTGAACTGATGTTATTCAGGTTATTGTATTTATAGTTGAAACATGGACTCAATCATTCCATCGCTCCGCTTGAGCGGAACATTGCTACCAGATCCAAGGAACGTTTTTGAAAGAGTGATCGTTCTATGTGAGCCAATTTTTCCTAACATTGTTTTTCCGCTGCTCTGCCATCCGTTTTGACAGCTTTTCCCAGCCGGCTCGTTATACTGCGCGGGCATCCACGAATTCCACTGAGAATCAAGAATCTGGAGAAAATCGGCTCGCTTTTCAGCAACAGGACCACGTATTTCTCTGTTCTCCTGTATTTAAGTGTTTATTTTTCTGTGTGTTTATTCATGTTCGTCTGCTCTCAACCACGATATGAGAATCATGGAAGAGAAAATGGTTAAGCCGGTCACAAAAATTTTTATGCACAGTTTATTACATCTAAAATTTCGACGTATCTGCCTTCGCTATACTTCAAAATTGGTTAACTAAACCTGCAAAGGTAATCTATTGGAAAAGCACTGCAAGTTACATAAAGGAACGCTGGTCGACTGGGTATCTCCCCTAACTGTCAGGCTATTGTATAAAAGTTCGTGCACCTCGCAACGTAACGAGAATCACTGACGAATCGGCTAGAGTCATTATTGGTTAGAACTGATCCAGAACGACTCAAAAGTTTTCTTTTTTTCATTTTTAGCCTCAGGTAATAATATCTTGTATGCAATGTCGATATCGGCATCATTATACTCTCGTCTCTGTTCTTATCCAGTGAAGTTTGTAAATTACACCGTCTTTTACCAGCTAAATGTTCCTTGATGTAGCTATTATATAGTATAGCTTATATTCTCCCTATTTCCGGTTGCACAACTCCCCAAACTGTTGGGCTGTTGCTGTTCGTGCAGTTCGCAAACGGCACGAAAAGCATTGGTGAAGTGACTGGGGTCAATAGTGTGTAGACCCGTTTGATTAAATCCACCCAATGCCCGCGTTAATGTTTATGATTGCTATACAAAAGGTGGAATTCAATTTACATCGTGCTCGGTGCGTGCTCTTTGAAAGCACTTTTTACAGTTTGCACATAAGAGAATTGCGCTCAACAGTTACAATATGAAAAAGCCAACGGAAAAGATCGATTTTCCTCCATTCAGTGTATTCACAAAAACTATATATATTAGCCGGCACGTTTTCGGCACCAGGCTTTGTATAACATCAGAATCCGACATTCATTTTTGTTGTTAGCTTTCCGTTTCTCCCAAATAACGATATTTGTCGGCTCGGTGGTGTAGTGGTTCAACGTCACGGTGCTCCGGATAGGCCCGAGACGCCGGTTCAAATCCCGCTTCAGCCGTGTTTTCTGGGGCGTTCCCAGCACCCCTTACAACATCTACCTCTAGTCTGTTTCGTATTAATCCGCAAAAACGCGGTAATAAAACTAGAATTTTATGACAGTAGAATGAGATTTTCATTGCTGGGCATTCTGAAGTTGGCGTAAATTACTGTACCATTCAATCTAGGTCGACAAAACAGACATTTTCGATTTAACTTATAGCAGTTTGAACGAGTCTTTCGGAAGAACTTGTAGAATAAATTTTGTTCACATATTGTGGCGTCTGAGTGATAAAGAATTCATGGCCTTTACTTGAAATAGACGTTCAGTGTAGTGGTAAATGGCGCTTGTGCTACTCGTACGATCGAGAAGTCGATCCTCGCACAGACTAACCGGCCCTTCTCACTTTTGATAAATTGGTACCAAACTTGTCCCGTAAGGTGGGACTTGTTTAGCGGTTGCACCCACTAGTCAGCAATGAAATGCCCAAGAATCATGCCACTAATATTCACTATAGAAGATGAATGTGCTGGAGCCTCCTCAAATGACTGATCAACACCGACCATTTTACCTTCACCTTTACCTAGGTAGATGGTGTTGGTAACTTTGAGGTGTTCTCGCTCGGTTACATTGGCGGCATCGATCCGGTCTGGTTGTTTTTGTTGGTGAACAAGATCGTCCTGCTGATAGTACGCACAGCACATGGTGAAGTGGCTCTCTGACGGAGGAAAAGCGAGACAGAAATAAGAGATTGACGAATAAGGTGTTTTGGATCGTAACATTCTATAGCACAGTCATGGGCGCGCGTGATAGAAGTAAGGGGCGGTACCGACACCCGCACGGTCGAGCGATTGATCCTAGCCCGGGCTAACGAAGCCTTCCATCCTTCCCTGCTCGGGTAAATTGGTACTTGTTTAGGAAAAGGTGACTCACGCAATTTGTTGTAAAATCTAGAAACGCAACCGTGCCTGTACGATTCTGAGTGGAGCACGAATGCAGCGGCGCATCCATAGGGATTGATCGACGATCACCTCTTCCGCCAACCATTCTTCAAAATATGCCAATAACGCTTACATATTGATCCTTAGAATCTTACAGTACGTTTCTTGCTATGCGAGTTAATGGAGTTTCCACATTTAGAACGCGGACTCGTGAACAATTTTCAACTCTGTAGTATGTATTCTTGATCATGCCAAAGTTGAGAATAATTTATTCTTCGTCGGGCTTTATCTTCTTTCAAGCTTCGCCTCTCCGGTTCTGTGTTCCTTGTCTTTCTCTATTGCTTTCCTTCTCATCCACTATTTTCCGTTTGCCTTTCATCTACCTACTCTGCCTAACCGATTTTATTTCGCATTCTTTTCTTACTGAAATTGTTTTCTTTTTCTAGATCAATGTCAGAAAGCGGAGATATATTTATTGATTCATCTCCTTACTTATAGGCGTTATATTCAATATAATTTGTAGAAAAACTGAACAAAAACAAAACAGAAACGCATGATACGGAACTAGAGAAAAGGAGAAAATGGAGAGATGGTTAGTCAAAGAACTCGAACTGACTTCAATGGATTAAAAAACTCATAATATTAGCACCCGCTTATCAAACGCAGGCCATACAGCGGATTTTTCAAGTTGAGGAAGGCTCGATGTGAATGGAAAAAGAACAGAAAAATGAAAAAGAAAAAACAAGGAAGTGTTATAGTTTGTTTCACAGGCATTATTCCATTTATTACTCTACAGTGGTCGAAGACAATTTTTTCTTCTCAATTTAGCTTAAACCTCGCCCATAGGGTTTTCTGGGGCGCTGATCATGAATCTGACATCCGTTTTCTGAAATTCTCGAGGATTCGATCGTCCACTAGGGTGATCTGGTCAAAACTTCGGATTTGGTTCAAAATTCGTCTGAATAGGATCACGATTACGATGTTGCTTTTTCTGTTGTTTTTCGCCCGATTTCGTTCGTTCCGAATAGATTTAGGTGAGTAACGTTGGTATGGGGGCGGGGTCAGTGTGGCGGCGCGGGGTGGAGCTTACCTGAATCTGCCGAAATCGATCGAAAAAAACACATCAAATTCGTAATCGGCACCTCAAATAACCCATTTAGCCGAGGTTTTAGCCGAACCGGTGATTTTGACTCGACCACCCGAATAGATGATACAGGTTGTCCTCGGCCGAAAATCGAAAAACAAACTTCAGAATCCTTATTAGCATGCAAAATCATCGCAATAAACGAATTTTTAGCCAAATTGGTGATCCTTCCTGGATCACCTTGCTAACTCCTGTGAGCGAGATAGGTGGTCGAAATTCGGAAAATGGATGTCAGATTCGTGATCAGAACCCCAGAAAACCTTTATAGGCGAAATTTGAGTCATGTTGAAAAGAAAAAGTTTGCTCCTTCGACCACTGGAGTATTTCAGCTTTTCTAGTTTTAGTTTTCAATTTTTTTCGAGCGTACAGTGCTGCACAAAAAGTCTACAGTTCGTCGAGCGTGAGTGGGTCTGTTGTTGGTGGGGCAGCTCGACCGCTCGCGCTCCTCCCTCGCACCCCCCCCCCCCCCCCTACCGCACACTTCATCCTGTTTTCCGACAGAACAGCAACGGCACCGCTGCAATTTTTGCTGTTGACTGCATCGACTCACTCCCAGCATCAGCACTGCTCTTGTGTTCGCGAATTTTCACTCACCAAATCAAACGCTTTTGTTGTTCATTTCATTTCTTTCCGAGGAATATCTGTATTCAAAACAGCATAGCATACCAGTTTTTGTGGTAAACAACATTCAAATTCTTCTGCCTTTCGAGTTTGTTAGCTGGAACATTTATTAGCGGAGTAAAAAAACGTCTCCGCCTGCTCGTCGTTTTCAGAGGCCTGGATACGGCTCGAGGCTGATGACCCGTGAAATAAATATCCTACCAAAGCCACTTTCACTCTAATATTTATGTTGTATTGAAACCAACATCAAATGAAAATGCAGTCGAAGAGAAATGACCTTACCGATTACATTTTATATATTTTTATATTTTTAATATTGGTGATCGCTAATAAGCGGTCAAACTCGAAAGACAGATCATGTAATTGAAGGATTGCTCACATATTGCCGTGGTCCAAGGAATAGAGAACTTGAGAGTTATAAACAACAATCACCAGTTTTATTGCGATAGGAACTGGTTGCCTCTTTTATTTCATCATGTTACAATACAAAACGAATAGTTAATCTACGTGAAATGAAACAGTTTCACTGCACCAAAATGGTTGAGGAGAGCCCGCAATTGCAGCTTGCTAACTGTATTTCTACTCCGTTTACTCTGTTTCCCATAACTTCTTGCCAATTGCTTAGTATTTTACTTCCCAGGAATGTAAAGTCGTATCATACAATCAGCCAGCACCAGGCAATGCCCAGTCTGTAACATTCAGTTGATAT
This sequence comes from Nippostrongylus brasiliensis, assembly GCA_030553155.1. NCBI lineage: Eukaryota > Metazoa > Nematoda > Chromadorea > Rhabditida > Heligmosomidae > Nippostrongylus > Nippostrongylus brasiliensis. The sequence continues at coordinate 26,581,055 of CP130732.1, forward strand.
ACTGTGAATTAATCTTTTCCATTTCTTCCATTTCCGTTTCTGACGAATGTCTTATTCATTTTACTCCATCGGAAAAGACAGTGGATTGCTGGTTGGAATTTGTTGAACAGTCAGTGACTGCTTTACTTTTCGCAATGTAAGCAGCTTACCTTCTGTTAGTACGTATGTGTCGTCTCACAAAGATGGCGCATGTTTTGCAGTGGTAAGAGGCGTTACTTCACACTCTTTGGGATTAGGTATATTGGTATCAGGTGTAGATTTTTGTTTTCAATAGTGGCTGGCCCTGCATGTCGTTGTACGAGTCAAATATGTGATTTATGAACGATTAATACGAACGATTCTTAATGGAAGACGAATGCATGGCGCGAGATCCATCAGCACTTCCCCTAATCTTTATCAAGTTCTCATCACTGAAGGCGAGTGACACCAGAGGCGCCTCTCCTCCGAAAGCATTTAATGCTCATTTCTTTTTAGAATGACAGTTATGTTCACATGCAAGGGTTATCCTCAGCAGTGGCTTCTCGCCTGATTTCTGCACTCTTCATTCTGCAGTGAAAAGTAAAAACTGGCGGAATCAATCTATGCGAACGGCTGCTTCACAATCCTGTCAAGTTCTCATGAGTAGTGAGGTGACAACTGTGTGCCCCATCCCGTATTTTCAGATGTCAATCCAAAAAAACTGCATTTTGTCATTTTCTATTGTTGCTAAATGCAAAGTAGTTTTCTGTGTTCTCCCCTTTCTTTTAACACCAGAAAGCATCCTCATCGACCAACCCTGTAGGCCAAGGTCCAGCTCACTAAATCCTAGAACGTGTCTCTCAAAATAAGCATCGAATTGCGAGTTTTGCTAGCTAGCGTTTTAGATGACGAACTAGTGAACAGTTTTGAATGCTAAGCGGACATTAATATAGGCGTTTCTGACGAATGTCGTGTTCAGCGTGTAGGTAAAGGTGTCGGCGTTGATCAGTCTCCGAAGGACGCGCACCGCATTAGTATTCCATTCAGAATCGTAGATTCTTGGTGGATGCATATTTGGCCTATACAGGTACCAGTTTACACGATCGCGGAGGGATGGAAGGCTTGATTAGCCCGTGCGGGGATCGATCGCTCGACTGCGCTAGCGTCAATAGCGCCTTTTACCTGACCACGCGCACCTGTTGTACTGAGCAAATAAGTAAAAATGTAAGGTAAGAATGTTGAAGGTATGTTGTTGGGCGATCAAGATATTAATGGGCCTGTCACGCTTCGTCTCTGTCGCATCAAGAGCTGGCCTACTGATTTGTCTGTTTACAAACTAAACAATATTTTGTTGTTGAAGAGTGCCCGATGAGGGTGAAGCAGCGCTTAGATTGATGCCGTTTTGTATGCTGTATCTAGAAGGAACGGCTGCTATTTCAATCTGTGTTAATTTCTCCATTCCTCCTATGCTCATTTCCGAATTGCCGTTTTCTCTTTGGCTTTCTTCGTGTTAGTTGCCAATGCAAGAAGTTTCTCTTGTTACTTCCAGCTCCTCCTTCTACATCACGCAGGCGTCCTGGGAAACCTTGCCAAAACCTCCTACCAACGCGTTAGCTGCTTTGACTTGTCCACCCAGAACAGTCCAGTAGACGTGCTCATCGCGGAAACGATAACACTTCACGCTGTGCACAGTGTTAACCGGATGATATAACGTGGGTCCAGATTCGTGATCGAAACCGGCGGTTCCGGTTACCACATGGTCATTGAACCCCATCGTCTTGCTGCTGACTTATCGCCGTTTTTCATTCCTGAACGTTGCGATTAGCAACAACAGCACGCTATTACTAATGCCAGGTATTCGATACTCTGCCACGCCAGTGGATGCGCACCACCGATACCGTGGATTTATCCCGCTGGTGAATAATCATCAGTCACTTTTTACTAGAAATTTCACACGTCCAAAGCATGTGTAGTGTAAAACATCAATAGAAAAATAATAGTGCAACCTATACCCGTTTACCTTTGCCTTTTTTATGTACTTGCACCCTGATCAAGAATCCTCTGCTTCTTTTCGGTGATTTTTGAATTTGTTTTTCTTAAAGCTGACTTTCAATAATCAGATGTCAGCTGACGATTCTTCCGCTAGACGTCGAAAGCGCCCGCACTGCTATCCAGCTGTCACCGATTTCAGACCCAACGCCAATTGTACGTCGATTTTTTCTAGAAGCGTAGCGTTGTTCACCCCCCCCCCGGTTGAACGTTTTTTTTAGCCCAATTCGTTTTTTATTTTATCTTGTTATTTGTTTATTTATTCACCTAAACACATTGGCGAGCTAAAAATAGAAATCAAGGAGGTCAGTAGGACAGTCATAGATTTACTGAAAAAGAATATTTGACCAAAACGAAAAAAACTCGGATTTTTAGCAGAACATTTAAAGTGATTCACAATAAAAACCTCATTAGTAACATATTATAGGAAATACACCAAGTGGACTGTATAGCAGACCGCTAGATAACGGAAATATTTCAAGTTCTACATAGTAGCAGAGGTGAATGATGTTACAAGCACAGCTTAAAAAGTTGGATTCAGGTAGTCACTTATAGGAATCGAAAAGAGGTCGAAGCTGGATAATTTAAGGAAGGAGGTGCAGAAGCGAGCTCCAAACTTCAAGCAAGGAATCGTGTTCCAGACGTTCCTTTGAACTGGTACGTACCCAAGGGCAGCTTAGGAAGAAGGTCAGTGAGAGTGGAAGTAGTAGGCCGATTTCCTAAAAAAAAAGTAAAAAAAAGAACAGAAGACATGTAGACTATTCAGAGGAGAATATTGAAAAACAGCTAAGATCGCTGTACTTCAACTATATGTACAGAAGTAGGCTACACTTTTTAGTGGCTTTCGATGTCGTACCTTTTTTCTTCTTCATTCGTTCCACATCGTTGCCTTCAAATTCAGATCCTACATCTGGGCAGTGTTTATGATTGACAAACCTGCTCGTTAACCCAAAAATGTGTAAAACCCATCTGTTAAATAGGAGCAATTTTTTGACGCTTGGCCGTAGTACATTTGGGGTCTATTCAGAGGTACATAAACTCACTGTTCTTGTCCTCCTTTTCCTGTTTCTCCTATGCATACTTCCTACCTCAGGTCCTCTTTTTCATTCGGACGCCTATTTGCTGAGGAAATCTCCTTCGTAAAAACTAGTTCTTCTCGACTAAACCGTGTTGTGTTACTGTAGGCCATCTGGACAGCTTCAGGAACGTCGCTTCGCATCGGAAAAAATCATTTTAATCTCAGAATAATTAGCCTAGGAACCAGGTGAATGTCTACCGTGCCTTGATCCAAGAACGGACTTCTTTTCTCTAGAGGAATTCAAAACTTTTCCCCTTGTGCGCGTCTGCTAGACGTGGAATGAAGTTGAAATTATGCAGATAATGTTTCCGTAACGTTTCATACAGCAGCTGATAAATTTGTTGAGTTTTTTTCATGGTAGGCTCTTGCTTACTTGCTCCAGTTAGGATGTACATCGGATATTATTTAGCCAGCGTTTGCTTGTTTTAGATCGGAGGCAGACGTATAACCTCCGGGAAAACTTTTCGTTTCATAATCTATCATCAAACGCCGATAATCGTTCTCGAGGTTTTCGCCGTAGGCGAAATTCCGCGACACTAGGCCTTATTTCTTCAAAAGCCTTGATTTGGCTTTGTCATTTTATTCATCATAACGTTCTATGGTCTATCCTAACACAAAACATTTCTTTGAAATGAATATTGTTTAAAAAAATTAGTTTCCATCAATTTACCCATTTAACCGGTTCTTCTTTGTAGGTGTCCCTATCATTTCTGGACAGTGATTTCGTCGCACTCATTGCAAAAATCGTCCTCAAAACCTTCACCATTCAAATCAGAAGCTCAAATCGCTTAATCCCATGTTTTTTGCCGTGCTGAATTTACTAGTATAGATTCGGAATCAAGTAGCATCAAGCAAATCCTTGAAACAAGAAATTTCGGGGTGTCCCTATCATTTCTGGACACAGTGTATTTCGCCTGTACAGGTAACGGTTTACATGACCCCGGAGGGATGGAAGGCTTGATTAGCACGTGCGGGGATCGATCGCTCGACTGTGCGTCAGTAGCGCCTTTTACCTGTACCACACTCACCTGTTGTACGGCGAAAATAAGTAAAAATGTAAGGTGAAAATGTTGAAGGAATGTTGTAGAACGATCGAGATACTAGTGGGCCTGTGGCGCTTCGTTTCTGCCACATTGAGAGCTCGTCCTACTGATTTGTCTGTTTACAAAATGAACAATATTTTGTTGTTGAAGAGTGCCCGATGAGGGTGAAGCGGCGCTTAGATTGATGCCGTTTTGCATGCTGCAGCTAGAAGGAGTGGCGAACTATTTCAATCTGTCAACTTCTCCGTTTCTCCTTTACTCATTTCCAGATTGGCGCCTGTTCTCTTTGGTTTTTTTCGTGTTAATTTCCAATGCGAGAAGTTGCTGTCTTTACTTCCAGCACCTCCTCCTACATCATGGAGGTGTCCTGGGAAAGCTTACCAAAAACTCTCACCAACGCGTTAGCTGCTTTGGTGTATCCACCCAGAACACTCCAATAGACGTGCTCATCGCGGAAACGATAGCACTTCACGCTCTGCGCAGTGTTAACTGGGTGATATACCTGGGTCCAGATTCGTGATTGAAACCGGCGGTTCCGGTTACCACATGGTCACCCAACCCCATCTTATTGCTGCTGACTTATCCCCGTTTTAATTCTTAAACGTTGCGATTAACAACAATAGCATGCTGTTACTAATGCGAGGTATCCGAGACTCTGCAACGCCACTGGATGCGCAACACCGATACTTTGGATTTATCCCGCTGGTGAATAACTATCAGCCACTTTTTATTAGAAAATTTACACGCCCAAGGCATGTGTAGTGTATAACATCAATAGAAAAATAATAGTGCAACCTATACCCGTTTACCTTTACCTTTTTTTATGTAATTGAACCCTGATCAAGAATCCACTGCTTCTTTTCGGTGATTTTTGAAATTGTTTTTCTTTAAGCTGACTTTCAATAATCAGATGCCAGCTGACGATTCTTCCGCTAGACGTCGAAAGCGCCCGCACTGCTATCCAGCTGTCACCGATTGCAGAGCCAACGCCAATTGTACGTCGATTTTTTCTAGAAGCGTAGCGTTGTTCATCCTCCCCCCCCTCCCCGGTTGAACGTTTTATTAGCCCAATTCGTTTTTTATTTTCTTATATTATTTAATTATTTACCTACACACATTGGCGAGCTAAAAATAGTAGTCAAGGAGGTCAGTAGGACAATCACAGATTTACTGAAAAAGAATATTTCACCAAAACAAAAAAACTCAGATTTTTAGCAGAACATTTGAAGTGATTCACAATAAAAACCTCTTTAGTAACATATTATAGGAAATACACCAAGTGGACTGTATAGCAGACCGCTAGATAACGGAAATATTTCAAGTTCTACATAGTAGCAGAGGTGAATGATGTTACAAGCATAGCTTAAAAAGTTGGATTCAGGTAGTCACTTATAGGAATTGAAAAGAGGTCGAAACTGGATAATTTAAGAAGGAGGTGCAGAAGCGAGCTCCAAATTTCAAGCAAGGAATCGTGTTCCAGACGTTCCTTTGAACTGGTACGTACCCAAGGGCAGCTTAGGAAGAAGGTCAGTGAGAGTGGAAGTAGTAGGCCGATTTCCTAAAAAAAAGTAAAAAAAAGAACAGAAGACACGTAGACTATTCAGAGGGGAATATTGAAAAACAGCTAAGATCGCTGTACTTCAACTATATGTGCAGAAGTAGGCTACACTTTTTGGTGGCTTTCGATGTCGTACCTTTTTTCTTCTTCATTCGTTCCACATCGTTGCCTTCAAATTCAGATCCTACATCTGGGCAGTGTTTATGATTGACGAACCCGTTCGTTAACTCGCAAATAGAACCCGATTGTTGGGTATAGGAGCAATTTTTTGACGCTTGGTCGTAGTACATTTGGGTCTGTTCAGAGGTACATATAGTACACCCCGGCGGAAGGCTCAGCCTAATCGTTGCAGCAATAGTCCGCAATCTATCCCTTATGTATTGGACACTCTAGTCATCACCACATTCTGAAAGTTTCCTCTGAAACTCACTGTTCTTGTCTTCCTTTTCCTGCTTCTCCTCTGCACACTTCCTACCTCAGGTCCTCTTTTTCATTCGGACGTGTTACACTCGACATCGACGTGTCAGAAGAAAGCACTTGATTTGTCCTTCTTTTTCATTGACGATGCCGATGAAATGTGGTTGATGGAAGAAAGGTCGTTCGGGGTTGTTTTCCGGATCTCTTCTTTTTCACATCAAAAATCACCGTTTCTCGCCTATTTGCTGAGGAAATCTCTGGGTCACCAGACGACAACTGTCGTTTCGTCGTTGTTCAGTGCAAAGTGATCGCCGGCACTCACTCCTCCGGTTACTACGCTGCGATTCGCCCAGCGCAAAGGTCACGACGAGAGTAGTTGCCTAGTAATTTATGTGCATATACAGTTCCCATTTTATAGAAGTTGTCGATTTGAACCACAGCTCCTAGCTCTGCTTCGAGAGAGCTGAGACCAAACCGGCTTTTTCAAAACTTTGTCGTACATTGGTCATTTCTCCTTCAATGATAGAGCCGGCACTATTCTACTTATGGCATTCCCGATTGGAAGAACTTCTTCCAACCAATCTCATCTGAACTTCGCCCGTTCGAGTTATTTGGAGAGTTGATCACGACCCTCACATGCGGTTTTAGAATTTCGACGGAGGACTGCTCATGTCGTCGACCTTGTTAACTAGGGTTTTCCAGTCGGAGTCACAGAGTTAGTTGAGACATTTTGGGTTATTTAGTACACTGATCACGGATCTGATGCTCATTTCACGATTTCAGCCCGAGGACCACTTCTTCTTCTTCTTCTTGGTCTACTTCTTCGCCCTCTTCAGCGTTTATCCCGCTTCGAAGCCCACTTTACCAATTCCTTGACCGAGCAGTTAGGCCGACAACCACCTACATATGTCGCTAATTAGGCTGATCAAGCTGAAATCAATGATTTCGTGGAAACTTCGTCTAAAAGCTTCATTTGGTGTGCTGGTTACGGATGCTGTGTTCGTTTGCCGAATTTTGACCTCTTTCGGAAGATATGTACAAGTAAGCATCCCCAACACTTTACTATCCTTCTCTCCTGTAACCAACACTGCCGAAAACCTCTTTACACAAATTTTCAACCAAATCAGTGATCACTGGTGAGCCACTCCCGCTGACTTGTGGTTCGAAATTGAAAAATTATGGCCAAATTCTTAATCAGCACCCGAAAACCCACTCGGGGAAGATTGAAAGAGATTTTGAATATCCGACCACTGGAGGGCTATAAGTTGGGTAGTGCCATGTTATCCGGTCTTGATTCATTTGGCAGCCCTTCCATCCGGATGTTTTCGAGAATCTTTTCTTAATCTCCCAAATTTTTGAACCGCTCATATAACCTCTGGGTATGCTCCAATTCCTCTGTTCTAGTAATCTACGTATAATCTTCTTGCGCTGAGTTATCGTTTTTCTTTCGTCTTTTCGTTGCGATTCAATATGTCTGTCACAACTGCTAGTGAGGGTTCGGCGTTTCGACGGACAAGTCAAAGGTGAAAAGTTTTTAGTCGTTTTCAAGCCTCTTAAGACGACGAAAAGGTGGAAACGTTAGACCGCTAAATATTAATTCACCTACTAACATCGCTGGGCACAGCATCTACCTGTGAGAATCGTTTTTCACATGCTGCTAACCTTGACGTAACATTTACAGGCTAGATCTGGATGAATGTCGCACTGATCAACTCCGATACCTTTGCCTTTATATTTACTCGTTTCTGTTCGCGTTTTAATTCTACATTGCTCTCTTTAGTAATTCTCTCCATTTATTTTGCCTTACTCATTCTGAAAGCCTGCTTTAATTCAGATTTTTCATTTTTTTTTTGTTTCTGAGGTTTGGTCATAACAGTAATATAGTATTACAATTCATTCAAAGTGTATGTAAAGAATCATTTCGGTTTCATTCCAAAAATATTTGATCACCTGACTAGTTGTGTGGTGTGAAGGACGCTCAATGAATTCTCCGTCGAGCTCTGATCTGAGCTTTCAATTGTACACCTAAAATTCTTATTTTGTCGAGTTCTTGGTAATCGAAGGGCGAGCTCATCACTGTTCTCTCTTCTTCAATTCAGCACATTCGAGTTCAAGCCTCCGTATTTAATTCCAAAATAAACTAGATTCAAAACCGGGGCCAGCTCGTAAAGCATCGCCTTTTTCTATTTTGCTGGACTCTTGAGTGATATCAGGGCCATTTTCGGCTCTTGGACGGGAAGTCTTGATCAGTCTCTGGTAAAAGTTCTCAGTGACCACCGTGATCAGAGGAATAACAGTGATAGTAAAATTATGTTGCACTTTTGGCCTGGCAGTCTACATCCAGTGCAATCTGGAAAGCTTTGTGCTGCTTAGGTTTGAGCTGCTGTTCGATTTTGAGACCTTAGAGCTTTTGAGACCGCTTGTTAAAATTTCTGTGGGCCCACCTTCCATTTTTTTCCAAAAGTCTGGCCTTCATTTTATGAGGGATTGTTCCAACATTCAAGTGGTAGTCGTATTTGGCATCGGGTGCTCTCAGAAACACGAAACCGGGAAACATTCAACGAAGGTAACTTTTCTATTTGGGTAATGGATAACACTGTGCAAACATAGGGTAAAACTGCTGTGCCTTGCACCAGAATCACCGGTTATACTGGTCCGTACTCGTGCCAGAACGATTGGTACGCAAAACCCTCTGATTAGCCGGCAAAGCTTAGACCCCCTTTATCATTTTTTTGGCGGATTCTTGAGTCTCCCTTCAAGATCGTAATGAGAGAATCAGGGATCCGTTCTTACCATCTATATCAGCGCCTCCTTGGATTTGTAACCTTTGATTACGATTATTATAGCAACGTTACTAGTCTGATGTTTCGGTGCTGTCGTCTTGATCATAACCTGAAAAAGGCAAGGGAGCATTCGGTAACCGCCTCCTAAATTTACTCATATACTTACAATTAGATGGCCCGGCATCTCGTAAGCGAGTGGTTACTAGGATTGCCCTGATTCACTGAGCGCACGGTCCCGGCACAACTTCTATACCAGCGGTAGTCCTCTTTTTCTCATAATATGACTGGCCCATTGATGCTTGGCTTTCGACGAGCACTCTGCAGGGTCTCAGAAAAGGGACATCTGCCTCACATCGAAACTGCGAACTCCGGCTCGGTGTTGTGAAAGTTGGGTTAACCTTTAAAAACCTCTCCAACGCTCTGTGAGTAACTTAGCGAGGGCCTCTAAACGCTATTTCTTTGTGCAAGAATAAATTCTAGAGGAAGCAAGGAATCAGGAGCATACAACACTAACCTTTAGAAGCGCCAACCATTAGAGATGTCAGGGGTGATCCTACAAACACCTTAGCAGAAGTGTGTAAACTCAAACCCTCGGTCGTCATGTCAAACGGCCATGCTGGGACATACAGTCTTTGGCGGTCTATTTTTTATAGAGAGCGAGATAGTGTCAGTTTTGGGGGTCTCTGGTGTCACAGTTGTGCTGCTAACGTGTTGTCTCTCCTCTGAGAACGGAGTTGGACCCTCAAGGCATGAAGGAGATCAACGACGATCTGTAGGACTTTGCCGTTGAAAGAATATGTGTAGAAAGGCCCTCCGACGAGGGATCCTGGGGTTCGGGCGACCTTGCCGGAAGCGGAAAGGGTCTCAATGTTTGGATCCAAGGTGCACCTACTAGTCAGAAGCGGCCAAGTGGTCTACCAGATAAAATGGCAGGACTGGTAAATTGATACCTACTGACCATTCAGGTCAAATGGTCTAGTCAAGGCACGGTCCTGTGCAGTTTTGTGGCCTGTAGCGATTGACGAAGTGCTACTTTTGGGGTTTTCTAGTGTTGCAGAGGTTCTGCTGCTGGACGAGTTATCTCCCCACGGGATGAGGGCTGGCCTTCTTGGTACAGAAGAGTCCCGCAGCGGGGATCCCACACCCGGGTACGACCCTGCCGAATGGGGCCGGTGGCGGGTGAACGGTGAGCGGACGAGTTCACCCACAGGTTGACCTTAAACCCGACCTCGCATCGATCTGCCGCCGCCGCTGCTGTCAGCCGTCCCTTCAATTTTGGCGCCCTATCGACGACAAGTAAATTCCTTCCCATTCAAACTTTTCTTCCACTTTCCTGCACTTCTATTTGTAGTATTTGTCAGGAAAGGCTTCCTATTACTTCGTTTTCACTTATTGTTCTGCCTTGTCGTTTTCGTTCCTACGCGATCGTAAATGTTTTTTCTCCGCGCCGAAATCGCCCGAGCATCGCTGGTCTTTCATTAAAAATTTAATGTGCTACTTTGCAGGATGTCGGTTCCTCCACAAATTCAGAAGGTTCTCGATGATGTCGACAAACAACTCCACGGCGAAGGTCCGGTGAACAATGTTTTGGCGACGATCGAGCAGAAATCCGGTGTGAAGAGACTGCATATTGTTCTCGGTGGGTATATTTTTGGATATAGTAGTTTTGGGCACCCAGGGTAAATGGCTTTTGTTTTGCTTATGAAAAAAACCTTTTCTGGTTCTGAAATGGCAAAAAGAAGATTTACTAAACGAGCATGGTTGCAACCAAGAACTGTTCTAGCTAGTGTTCGAGTTCTGAGAATTCGAAAGTCTTTTTTTAAACGATTCAGCCTGTCCGGTGTATTTATTTATTTTATTTCCTTCAATTCTAGTGAGGGAAACATTCAATTCCAATGAGTAACGGCCGATTGGGACATTGTTACTAGTAACACTTTAAAAAATCATTAACAGTGTAACATTTTCAGCATAGAATGGTGGGTTGGAAACAACTCAGTTAAGTGGGCCCGTTGCAACTAGTGCTCTCATATTTTTTAAACAAAATGACATAAAGTAATCGGATGAGGTTAAGAAAGTCTCCGTGGGGTGTATTATTTCTGAAATCCTGGCAAAATGCCCCAAATTGTTTGCGAAGTTTTTCGATGAGAAAAAAAGAAAGGGAAAAAGTTGATTAGTTTTATTTTTGGGTTATTGTACAGCTCTCTGAAATCGGTGTAGTTTTCGTCGCTGCAGATGTTATCGGGACCTTGACTGAAAGCAAAAATCGATGATTTTCACTGTCGAGAGAGTTCTCTTAGCATTTCAATCTAGAATGGGCCTTGTTGCTCAACAATGCTGAGATAGCGAACAGAACTGTGAATTAACTACGCCAGTAATCATTGTTGCGAAGTGCGTGAAAGTAGTTGTTAACTTTTTTCTGATCGTTCGATCACTTTTTACTGGAGTGCGGTTGCAAAAGAGGTCGTGCTGTAAATGAAAGGGCAGTATTACGCATTGAATTCTCTCAGCGAGAGTGCTCAAATTGTTGTTGTTTCAAAAAATGTAAAGCCTACAAATTTATAGGTAGTAATGATAATCCGTTGATTAGATATAGTTTGTGGATTGTGCCTAACTCTGGTGTTATTTCTACGACTAGGTTTTCAATATAACTATTTTCAGCTGTGGCAGGTCTGCAAGCGCTCTACCTTATTTTCGGTCACTTTGCCCAACTTGTGTGCAATTTTATGGGTTTCATTTACCCAGCGTACGTCAGGTAAGTCCAATCATCCGCTGTTTTTATTTATACTTACTATTTATATTCTAAGCTTTGTTACGTTTCAGCGTGAAAGCTATTGAAACCGCCACGAAAGACGACGATACTCAGTGGCTGACATATTGGTGAGATTTGCTGTTGCTGTATTGAATTTTAATTGTGTTCCTGACTCTTTTAATTTTCGCTGTACCCGTTGTTTGCCCCGTGAACATTTTATTTAATATCGTTTAAGGACTACATTCACTGAACAATGTAACACACGATAGTCCGTAAGCACCTGTTTAATTCTAAAAATGAGACGAGAAGGATGCAAGGCGACGTTGCAATGGGAAGTTCAGCTTCCCAGTCTGGTAAAACTTTGAACCATACTCCAAAATTAGTTCCAAACGTCTCTTGAAATTCCTTCTGCTGTCGTGCTTGTTTTGCCAGATTCCGAACATTTCCGTACTTCTTGAGAGGGACATAGTTTCCAGAAAGGTTTCCTTGAATTTGAGCGACTCAAGTCCCACGTACAGGACTAAGATTCGAGAGAATAAGAGACAAGTAACCGAGGTCTGTTATTCTGTTATGAGCTATGTTTAGATATGCTCCATCGACCAGATTTTGATATTGAACGTGCCACAGTTACATTTTGAATTTGAATCGCATTTGAAGCATCATTTGAATGTAACATGTCGATTCAGTTGTAATGAATGCATACGTCCTCCCATTGTCACCTTTTTGTTAAAAATAGCCAGCCCTGGGTGGAAAATTCGCGGCAATAGGCCAAAATGACGTTCATTATTCACCATTTATTTTTGAGTTATTCTATGTCTAGTAGTAAACCTGCCGATAGCAGCGGTAGTAGGTTAAATAATCAAACCAAGGGTACTAGAAAAAAAAAACTAAAATGTGAAGATCATAAGTGCCAAAAGTAGCGAGGTAAACAAACCTGATACAGCAAACAAAAAGTAATCAGTTGAGTGTAGAAGCTGGCTAGCAAAACAGAGTTTTATATGTTTTATGTTTTATGGAAATTGTCATAACATTCTATTTATTTATTTATTGGGACATGCGATATAATCACATCACCAGATTTTCTTTTCTTTATTCATAGTTCTTACTGGCGATTCCTCATCGTGAGAGTCCATCAGTACTCTAGAGGATTGAAGGTAATGTTTCAGGAAAGTGCGTTAAATGGGAATTTACTGTAGTGTACCATCAATCAAACAACGGTTTTAGGGTTGTTTTCGCCGTGCTTTCTGTGGTTGAGTTCTTCTCTCAACAAATTGTCGCCATATTCCCGGTGTACTGGTTGTTCAAATCGCTTTTCCTTCTCTGGCTCTACCTGCCGTCGACTATGGGAGCGACTAAGATCTACCACAAGTGGGTGGCCCTTCTATTTGACAGTGTCGTTTGTCGAATTTCATGTGTTTGTTGAAGGGCCATCAAGCCTATCGTTATGAAACATCACACGTCGATCGACCAACGTATTGGAAATATCGCCGACAAAGCAAGAGACGGTGAGTCAGGGGTTCACCAATACGAAAAATTCTCTGACTTTTGTCACAGCAGAGTTCTCGCCTGGGTTTTAGGAATTCAATCCTTTATGCATTTAAGTATCAAGGATTGCGACCAGACAAGTTTAAGAGTGTCTTACCGATTTCTCTATTGCATTGTTCTTTTTGTGCGTCTTCTATAGTTCTTTATTTCAGTTATGAAGAACGCAGCTCACGAAGTCAATTCTCATCTAGACTAGAAGCGTCACCTACTCTCTAGTTCCAAATGTAATCGGCAGGCGCCCTGTGCTCCCGATCGAGACCTCATATTATGTTATTTTCCAGTTTTTTATTTTGTGACTAGTTGTTTGGCTAGTGTTGTTCGTGTGCTAAATGTACTGTTTTTCATTAGAAGACTTCTCACCTGTTCTGACTATAATCGGTGCACTACTTTCTGGGTAGCGTTTCTGTAGCCTTTAGCCGTACCATTTTTTGTTTTATTTCAATAACACCCGTCGATAAAACTAGTTTATTTAAGTCTCGATTTTCTTAAACAGAACAGTTGAGACCGAATATCGGTAAGAGGTCGTTCTCAAACAGAGCGTCAGAGTTGCAATCTATGGTTTCAGATTGTAATGGCATGGGATGTGGAGGCGGTGTATGATTGATACCGACGGTCGGAGTAGTCTGCCACGCGGGACTTTGTAGAGTACAGTAATTAGAACACAGCCGTTTATTTGGAATTGCGAATACTTCAGGATACAACGGAAGGTCGAATGACGGTGAGGGCACCTCGGAGCTGAGGAGGAGAGCGCACGGGAGCGGAGCTGAAGACAGAGTCGGAGCTGAGGAGGAGAACCGCACGGGAGCGGAGCTGAAGACGATACTGACTAGATCGCCAAGACGGTCCTATTTGTACTACTCCTAATAGGCGGGATAATGGGCGGAGAGATTGTTCTGGAGATAGGCAAGAGCCGCCCTCCTTGAGCCGCTCGCGCGGATGGCACGCGACGCATAGTAAAATCCATGATATGGATACCGAGCGAGTCATCGACATGGGGCAGTATAGCAAGCAAGGCAGGATGCATAGAAGTCAATAAATCAGCATGATGCAACATTAAATCAGCATGATGCAACACTAATACCAGAACATGGGAGCAACAAAATATCATTAAAGCTAATCGAATAATGATAGAGGAATCTCTATACTCCCGGTTCTTGAGTGATGGCGCTGGCGCTTGGTTTACCGTTCTGCGGGTGCGTGGGAGAGTTGGGCTGAGGGTATATGTGCATGTAAGGAAATGGATAGTTAAACGGTTGTGATAAGGTTCCGAACTAGGAAACGGTCGAATTAAGGAGTTTGACGTGTCCCTATCTGTTGGTGCGTAAAGGACGGAAGATATAGCGGTGAAGGATGTTGACCGATCCTCGTAGAATATTCCTCAATATTAGGAAAACCAGGCTTACAGCCATAGGAAGTAGGCGACAGCACACTAGTACAAGTCGAATCCCACATGTCCAGAAGAATAGGTAGCCGATGATGATTGCTACCGCTAAGGAAAGGGCGGTAATAGCGATCATCTTATATCCCGAGAAGATTGTGTCCACTCTGTGCGTTATATCTGGGAATACGATTTCGTTGTGGATGGTGCTTCTCCGCATCGTCTCGTGAATGGTGCGAACCCACTGTAGTATTCCCGTGAATTCGAAAGTCGTCTCCTTTTGGCCATATGTTACAGTACATTGTAGCTTCAGTCGAGCTTGCGTGTGAGTGAATCTGATTCGTGACGTAACTCCTTCGGGTGAACATGGAATAGTGATGTGTTTGTCATTGTACCGTACGTTGGCTCGTGTTGGCTGATTGGCCCTTGTGCAAGTAACGTTTGTTACTGCTCCTTGAACGCACTGAACTCTCAGAAAGCCATAGGTCAAGTAGGCGACAGCACACTAGTACAAGTCGAATCCCACATGTGCAGAAGAATAGGTAGCCGATGATGATTGCTACATAAATATGAGGATGCTAAGGAGCAAAGGGGCGGTAATAGCGATCATCTTATATCCCGAGAAGATTGTGGTAGCATCCTTGGGCGATCGAGTTTGGAATCATGCAAGTCGAATAGCAACGCGATCGAGTGTGACAAAGGGAAGGTACTCATAATGCCACAGATTTCCAACTTTGAAATATGTGTAGATACAATATGTGATGCCTATAAGAACTCAACAGAAGCAATAGAGTTCATGCTGCCCACATCAGCACTCAACCGGCCCAGTGTAATCTCACTGCGGTCTGTTCAAAATGAAGACATTCTGACAATCACTAAAAATTGTGAATCACCAGAATTTTGCCTTTCTTCCTCATCAATGATGAGCTTAAGATTGATAGGCAACCCACATTGTTGGCCGTTAGGCGCCTTGCTTTCTGCAGCGATCATTATGTATTTGTTGATTACGCTCGCAATGGGCATTATTTGGAGTGTGAAGCACGTAATGAGCGGTCGAAGAAATGCTCGGGTCAGTGCGAGAACACATAGTGATAGGTCATCCACAGCGCACCCTCAAGAAGGAACAAACATGGTATCATTCACTCCAACACCGCTCTATGTTCCGAGCATAGTTGCAATGAGGTCTACTACCTATACATTCCTCCGTGGGAACGATAGAAAATGTAGGAGATGAAACATCATCTGTGGAAGCACCTGGAGGGAACGTTGAGATATCATCCTGTTAGCCTTCATGCGAGAACCCAATGCGGGGACCATGTGTTCAGCATTGAATGCGGTCCTTTACCACTCAAGTCCTATTGGACTTCGAAACGGCAGTAGTAGAACAACGATGACAGTGATGGCACTTTCTACGTTGAGATATCACGTTACTTGCACCCAATCACTCCATCTTTACCAAAAAAGGGAAGACTGGCACTCTACTGCACGACTTGCAAATACCGGACCTCACGCCGCTCATAAATTTAGTGAAAAGTGAGTGGAAGCTAGCCGTCGGCCTTGGAGGCCTGGTATTGATAATAGCAGGGGCAACATACATGTTTGGACCAATCGTTATCGTGATGATCTTAAAATACACTTTTAACCTGGTCAAATTGGTTGTGACTATCGCATGGACTGTGATAAAGCTAATAATCAAGCCATTATTAGCGCTCATGAATATAGCGTGCCAATTCAGGAACACTGACAGTCGTGTGTAGTAGCCAAAAGATCAAAGAGGCTACCTGTACAAAGCATTATGTATATCTTTGTAAAAAATATAATGCCGATTCTAAGCGGCAATCAAAAAAAAAACCGCCACAAAGTCCGCCAGGCACGCGTGCAATAATAGGGCTGTGTTATCATATTAACCCCTCAGGGAATGTCTGTAGGCGCCGCAGAAAGACTGCCGCATCTCTGCATAGCGTATCAATCGTAAATCGGTCGTGTCGTGAATCAGCATAAATAACCCGGGTGAAACGGGAAGTTCATCCATGTCTACTATGATGTCTGATTTCCACGCTGCGCTTGCTGAATTAGAAGGTACTCCGGCCCAAGGACCCATTCTGGCTGCCTTCAAAGCACTGGAGGACAAGATTGAGTCCTTATTCAATGTGGTGTCTAGCAACGGCGGTCGACTAGACCGCTTCGAAGCTGCACTACATGCAATTTGGACCAGTTCGAATCCTAAGGTGGTTTGCGCCCTCTGCAACGGGGAAAATCACTGTGCAACCCGCTGCACGACCTATCCTGACCCCATTACGAGGACAGTGCAAGCCTCGAAGCTTGGGCTTTGCACAAAGTGCCTGAAAGCTGAGCACCCAGACGATTGTGGGCAAGCCTGCAAAGCTTGCAGACTTCCACATCATCATGCACTTTGCCCAGGCAAGAGAGTGTTTGCTGGAGCAAAAAGAAGAAAGCACGGGTCTGTTCTCTTTCATCCATTTCAGCTACCTCTTTAATTACTGTATTGTAACAAACTATGTTTTTTCATGTTAATAAATTATGCTTCAGAAATTCCTTCCACCACGAGATGCGACAACACAACAATTCAACTAAGTTCAATTCACCCACCACCGCTCGTCATCAACGCAATTCACACGACGACCGGCACTAACGATATCTTATTTGATCTTTAATTTTTTTGTTTACTGCATATTTGTAATTATTGCGTCTGTGAACAAGCAGCGTAATAAATTGTATGTATATTAATATTGTGTTCGAGATTGCTCTGGGGCGCGCGGAGTGTCTCGCTCTGCGTGACCCTAACGCTACAAATCATAGGAAATATGTGATACCATGAATTTCTGGGTATCATTCGGAAGGGCTCAAACAGGAGCGTGCCGACTGATACTCGTAGGTTCAGCCTCCCGTATCATTCGCCTGCATAAATAGCAGGGTAACGAATGATCGGGGCTGTTTGTTGGTGAATCGTTGCTGGAATAAATATTCTAGCACAAGTTTCCTACCCACAGTCTAGCGAGCCGTACCCCTAATAAAGGGTACAATTCCCGTGAATTCGAAAGACGTCTTCTTTTGGCCACATGTTACAGTACATTGTAGCTTCAGTCGAGCTTGCGTGTGAGTGAATCTGATTTGTGACGTAACTCTTTCGGGTGAACATGGAATAGTGAAGTGTTTGTCATTGTACCGTACGTTGGCTCGTGTTGGCTGATTGGCCCTTGTGCAAGTAACGTTTGTTACTGCTCCTTGAACGCACTTGTAGCATCTGATACGTCCTTAATAGTTGTCGTGACGTCTCCTTTGAGACGTGAGTAGGATCTCAGCCGTGACAAGTGTAGGAATTTTCGCGGTTACTCCAGTGTTGTTGAGTGCTACAAAGGAAATTCACGGTCGACGGACAGGTAGTTGGTTCCCAATTTGTTATATAACTGATGTGATATTGACGTGTGGACAATTACAACGCATTCGATTCTCTGCCGGTTGGCAGTTGCATTTGTGTTGGAGGAGCTGTCAGAGAGCTAAGCGTGATTCGCATTTGCTCGTGTCGTCGTGGCACAGCTGGCTGTAGAAAGACTGTAGATACTTTTCTCTTTCCATTGATGAATTCTGACTGGATTTCCAATTCGACTTTCTCCTTCCATGTTTGACAGCGAAAGATCTCGTATACATCTTTGTCTGTTGGGACATAGTAGATCCTATAGAAAAGACAACCACTGCTCCAGTAGAAACACCCACATCCGGGCCCTCGTAATTCCTGCAGCGTGTAATTCCTGGGTACTTGTTTCCTTCAGAAAATTCCGGAATCTCGTCGGTTGTGGTCACGTTTTCGCACTTGAGTCCCATGCAGCTTCCTGATTGTGCACATTGGCATTTGGCATCTATCACTTTCTGAATGGTATTCCTAGTAAACAGTACCGACTGTTTCTCGCAAGTCACGTGTAAGCCTTTCTATAGGAATCTGTGTTGAAGCACAGTGGTGTTCGTGTTGACTAGTCGAAGACAGGCTTCTTGATTGTACGTGTTGTATAAGATTGAACTGTCTACCCAACAGTCAATGTATGCAAACACGGAAACGGAGATAGCCGTTGCACGAGAACAAGTATCGAAAATGAGAGTTTATTAACAAAACAATAACGCGCACTGAACAGAACAAGATAGATGGGTCTGCGAACGGAAGGGAGAGGGGGTCAAGCGACGGGATTGGTGAGGCCTTGAGGTACTTCTCCAGAACCCCGTGAGGCCCCCAGGACGCCTCCCGCCGGGCGCGCCAAATCGTGGCGCCGGATCAACCCAGAGCCCCAACGTTCTCCGCGGTACGTTACAACATACTTTTGTGATCATCATCGATTCCCTCTTGCTTATTAGTGTGTCCGCCGCTTCAAGGGTAGGCTTTGACCAACCCTGTCTGACAGTTGAGCTACAGTTTTTCCGTGAGTTCTACGAAGCATTTCCCTTTGTTGTATTGCTGTTGGGAACACACTTTTGCTTCCATCGCAAACATGTCGACTTCCTGACAGGCTGTTGCTAGGGCAGTGACTACTGCAAAGGTGATAGCCATGAGACAAGAACAAGACTGAAAAGTACTTCTCCAGAACTCCGTGAAACCCAAAACAATAACGCGGAATGAACAGAACAAAATAGATGGGTCTGCAAACGGAAGGGAGAGAGGGTCAGGCGGCGGGATTGGTGAGGCCTCCAATGACTCTCTGGCGGCGCCTGCGACGATGACGAGAACAAGACTGAAAAGTACTTCTCCAGAACCCCGTGAGGCCCCCTGGACGCCTCCCGCCGGGCGCGCCAAATCGTGGCGCCAGATCAACCCAGAGCCCCAACGTTCTCCGTGGTACGCTACAACATTCTTTTGTGATCATCATCGATTCTCTCTTGCTTATTAGGGCGTCCGCCGCTTCAAGGGTAGGCTTTGACCAACCTTGCCTGACAGTTGAGCTACAGTTTTTCCGTGAGTTCTACGAAGCATTTCCCTTTGTTGTATTGCTGTTGGGAACACACTTTTGCTACCATCGCAAACATGTCGACTTCCTGACAGGCTGTTGCTATGGCAATGACTACTGCAAAGGTGATAGCCACGGATAGAGTGTGTAGGAATTTTCAATATTTCTCGCAGGGTCAATTCGTCGCCATTTTAGTCGGTGATACAATTGTTTGAGACATCTTCCTATACCGACCAGAAAAGCAGGACCTATGATTATAAGGCTTCCCATTAGTCGGAATGGTTTTTCTATGGTCAGTGGGACATAACAAATTGTGTACAGTAGGGCGACTGACATGTAGAGTACGAACATCCAACTCAGAAGGGCAGCCGTTGGATTGCATTCTGGATTCAACATCGTTCCTGTGCAGATCCAGCGTTGCACGTTTTCACAGAAAGGCAATCCTGGGCAGGAAATTCGCACAAGTTCCGTCTATCATTTTCCATTGGACCTCGTGATCGTGAAGAGTAACTTCTGGAGGAAAGTAGAGCGTTTCGTTTGGAGGTGGATGGTGTCGAAGAATGCAGTATCCTTCGAGCATATTTCGTACCTTTTTCTTTCTTGGTTGATAATGTGTACTCCTCCATGTACGCAATGAATCGCGGCTTCTGGAGCAGGGGATGCGGATGTCAATCCCATGATGCAGAGGATAGTGAGCACTGACAGCATTATTGCTCGAGAAAGATTCGCCGTAGAAGTGTTTTATTTGTACCCCCAGCTATATGCTGTGGTCTTCGTCGAAGATTGTACTGGTGTCGTGGTTGTGCTGCGGGCTCCAACCTGCATCTGCTCTCGGTCTTTCTCTGGATGGTGTCGAAGAATGCAGTATCCTTCCGTGCATATTTCGTACCTTTTTCTTTCTTGGTAGATTATGTGTACTCCTCCATAACGCAATGAATCGCGGCTTCTGTTGCAGGGGATGCGGTTGTCAATCCCATGATGCAGAGGATAGTGAGCCTTGACAGCATGGCCGCTCGAGAAAGATTCACCGTAGAAGTGCTCGTTTTATTTGTACCCCCAGAGATGTATAGTTAAGATGCGGTTCATGGTATTTGTTAGTGCCAACCGTTAATTCCGTAAGTCGTCCAATATCGAGATTCTCGATTTGCCATCCGTGAGCGACAGGTGTCTTCAGTTTGGGTCGACCAAGGCCGACGGATCCGGCCATTTTTCCCAGCTTGCTCCGGTTAGCGCTGTCAACAAATTGGTGTGAATTTTTCTCGCCTTGGTCTGCACGCCAGCCTTCCTGACTGGTGGGGTGACTGAATTTCCTGCTGGTCTGACGATGACTGTGTCGGCAATTGATCTGGATGAACCGTCGATTACGACGAACATCATTTTGGTGGGTCCGGGTACACATACTGAATCGGCATAAGGTGCGAGGATGGTGTTAAATTGTGACTCTGCGGTGTATCCTAGGCGTTCGGCTTCGCTTGCATCTATCAAGGCAAAGTTCAGTGTGCCAATTATTATGTACTTGGACAATCCTTGCCAGACTCTCGTGCCCAGAAAACTCAGCACGAACAGCCAGATGGCGGGGTCTCTCAGCTCGTTCGCAGCCACAGGAATGACAGACACACTTGCAGAAAACGTGGCACTCGAGACTCCCTGCCACCCAACTACAGAGCACTCCCCGGTTTCGATGGCTATAAACTCGTCCAGGGTGCAGATCATCGCCTCGACTTCTTTCGTCTCCCAGCTCGAGACCCTCAGTGGCTATACATATCTCGAGCAACTCTTCACAATGGTGTCTGGAAGTTGTCGGTATCTCCTTGGGTAGAACAAGGCATCTAGGCCACCTGGCCAGCAATGTCGCATCAAAAGCATGGTTGGCGCGTCTTCCTCGTATGACGCTCCGACTACCGACGGGCGCATCTTGAATAAGTTGTATATCGCCGCGTTGTCGACTCTGCCAGCGGCCGTCACTATGTTCATCATGGTACCGGAGAGTTCTGTCGTGTCCTTGGTTCTCAGCGCTGCATCGTAAACGTCGCCAAATTGAGTGGTTGCCACAGGTTGATGTTTCCGCGAGGTTTGACCTACCTCCACTCGAATCGCAGACACGCGTGGATTGGTGTATCGGTATCCCGTGTCTCCGCCTGGACTTTGGAGGGCTTCCATTAAGTAGTTCATTTTGTAAATATCTTCTAGATTCCTCGAGTGTAGCGAGAAATTGAAGGCATTCCAGAAATTGTTCCATTCCCAAATCTTTCCGCTGAATTTCGGGATCGATAACGACGCGAGTTGAGCTGGAGGTACTTCGTTATGGCTTGACGTCGTTGTTGCCATTGAAAGTTCCTCCAGTGCCATATCAACGTCGGCGAGAACAGCGTATGTGCGTAGAAGATGATCCTGTGCTGTGGACGAGTTTGTCGAGACTCTCTGGACAGCAGTGAGTTCTGGCGTGTCACTGTCGAGTGCGTCCGCTGCCTCCGTGTAGGCTATTAACGCTTTCTCGACCTGAATGATGGCAACTTCGATGCTTTTCTTGAGCTTTATCAGCCGTAGTTTCTTCTCTAGAACGTAAGCGTGTCTGAGTGCTTCGTCAGGCGGCGGTAGCCCTCGTTAGGAGTCTTTGTCTTGCGAATAATGATGTTGCTATGCTGCTAGTTCTTGATTGCTAAGTGTCGCTTGTGATCGTCCAGGTCCGTTGTCAGTCGGCCGATACACCATGTAATGGCATGGAATGTGGAGGCGGTGTATGATTGATACCGACGGTCGGAGTAGTCTGCCACGCGGGACTTTGTAGAGTACAGTAATTAGAACACAGCCGTTTATTTGGAAGTGCGAATACTCCAGGATACAACGGAAGGTCGAATGACGGTGAGGGCACCTCGGAGCTGAGGAGGAGAGCGCACGGGAGCGGAGCTGAAGACGAGACTGACTAGACCGCCAAGACGATCCTATTTGTACTACTCCGAATAGGCGGGATAATGGGCGGAGAGATTGTTCTGGAGATAAGCAAGAGCCGCCCTCCTTGAGCCGCTCGCGCGGATGGCACGCGACGCATAGTAAAATCCATGATATGGATACCGAGCTGAGTCATCGACATGGGGCAATACAGCAAGCAAGGCAGGATGCATAGAGATCAATAAATCAGCATGATGCAACATTAAATCAGCAAGATGCAACTCTAATACCAAAGCATGGGAGCAACAAAATATCATTACAAGCTAATCGAATAATGATAGAGGAATCTCTATACAGATTCACGCGTGGTTTTTACATCGTTCTTGATTTTGCTGCCAAATAGCTTTTGCAGGTGAGTTTCGAAACCTCCCAAATGAAAGAAACGTAACGAAGATTAGGCCTTTCACAAGAGTAAATTGGCACGTCATGCGCTGGTGTACATATATAAGTTATGACCATATGAGCAAAACCCCAAAATAGTGCAGGTGTAGCCTACGGCTTTGGGTGGCTGTTCTTTATCATGCTTGTAGATTCTGGTATTTGTTAGATAATTCTTTGAGATGTGATTTGAGCTTGCTCGGAGAGGGTGTGATTCCATTGAAGTGCAAGAATCATGGTATGCTACGGTCTAGGTGAGGCATTTCAACAACAACTACGATGGAATCAAAGCTGTCGCTTTTATTCCACGATCGGCTGTCCCTTTTATTCTAATACCTCTGGAGTTGGTAGCGGGCCCCTCAAGACGTCCTTGGATCAACAACTTTCTTCAGTTGAGCTCTTTTTTCATATCGTTCTCTTGTGTTCACGGAAATTGTCGATTAATTATGCGACTTCAGTTCGGGGAAGTAAAGCTACGAGCCCTTGAAAAGCCGTTATCTGAAGAGACTCAACCTTACGTCCAGTTTTTCCTCATGGACTGTATTGTCTTCTTGATTATTTGAATGTCAATAGAATCGCCCAGGTCGAGTTGAATTCCGCTAAACACGTTTCTCCGTATCTTCTCTTCACCAATGCCTGTTTCTGTTTCGTCGGAAAACAGATCTTGAAGCTGAATGTCGCATATCGACCTTTCTTTGGTTGTGACCGTCTAGAGGTGTGGAGACAAGCTGTTGTCCATCCATTCTTGTTGGGGACAACATTCGCTTCATCGTGGTAGACAGAGTCCCCCGCTGCTCATCTGTGTTTAATAAGCAGCTGATCAAGGTATTAGGTGATCTTTTAGCGTGTAATATGCCGTGCATTATTGCTGGTGACCTAAATTTTCCTGATATTGACTGGAGCAATTGCCCGAGGTTAACTCGCATGAGTTCTAGCGCAAAAGGATTCGTCGAGTTTTGTGAAACTCACATGCTTAAGCAGTACGTTCGGACACCGATCTGTAGGAATAACTTCCTTGATCTTGTTCTTTCTAATGACCATAACCTTATTTTGGATTTAGTTGTTCAGGCGCCTCTCGGCTCTAGCGACCATTCCACGGTGATGTTTAAAATAAGATCCCATATTACGCGTCCTACAACGATTCTTAAAAGAGATTTTTCTGCTGCAAATTATGATGATATTCTGAGTTATCTCTACAACGTCGACTGATTTGGCTCCTTAAATAATGTCCAGAGTGTTAACGATAAATATGAACTGTTCATTGCGATTCTAGAGCACGTCATCGATATATTTGTACCCTCCAAGAAGGTGAACCGGAGCAAGACTGTACTTCCACCTTACCCCCACAGGCTCTTAGCTAAAAAGAATCGAGCTTGGCTTTTAGCTAGACAAACCACTACTACCAAGGACTGGAACAACTACCACAAAATTGCTCGAACTTTTGATAAAAAGCTGAAAAAGTTCAACCTTTGTGTGGAAAAGCGTGTTGTAGACTCAGGTGATAGGAACAAGTTTTTCAAACTAATGAACTTACGCCTCAAAGGGAAGCGAACCATTGGGCCGCTAGTGTCCCCTTGTGGTAGCTTTATAACTGATGATAAGGAGAAGGCGGAGTTGTTGGCTAATGCATTTTTGGAGAACTTCGATACTCCGAGTGCTGATGATTTTGAAACCCCTTCTGCTAATTCTACAGTAATGAGTGACTCAGTTTGGTTCCATAATGACAAAATGCTCTCCATGCTGCTGAAATGGCCGCGCTCTGGTAGTGAGACACCGGATGGCATACCTTTGGACTTCATTAAAAAGGTGGCCCATGTTATAGTGAGTCCACTAAAGTTCATTTTTAATCTATTTCCTATAACTGCTGAAGTTCCGGTTCGTTGGACTCAATCGATAGTAACACCTGTACCTAAAAAACCTCCGTTTTCTAATCCCTCCAATTTTAGGCCCATCAGTATAACTTCGATTTTCGCAAAGTTGTTTGAAAAAATTGGGAAGGAGCATATATTGGAGCACCTCACTCAGCACCGTGTTATTTCGCCCAAGCAACACGGCTTCCAGAGTAACAAGTCCACGGTTACCGCAATGATCCAATCTCTCGATTGTTGGACTAGGGCCATCGATCAAGGCAGTAATGTGGACGTAGTGTACTTCGACTTTAGCAGAGCATTCGATAGAGTCTGCCATGAAAAACTGTTTTACAAAATGTCTTCAGTGGGGATTCATCCCCAAATAATTAGTTGGGTTAGATCCTTTTTGAACAGTTTTAAGGTGCGTGTCAACAACTGCTTTTCTGATGATAAATATATAAGTTGTGGTGTTCCCCAAGGAGGGGTCTCATCACCGATTCTTTTTATTCTTTATACGACGGATCTTCTCAATATGCTTTCCACGCATCAGGTTGAATTTTGTGCGTTTGCGGACGATCTCAAGATCTATGGGTTAGCGGATAATGCTATGCAAACAAGTGCCCTTCAATCTGCAGTAGAAATTGTTCAGAGGTGGTCGGTACAGTGGAACTTACCGCTGTCAAAGGAGAAATGTAGAGTGCTACACTTGGGCAAGAAAAATAGTTGTCATCATTATACGATTGATGGCGAGGTCGTGGAAGCTGTTGAAGAAGTATTAGATCTAGGGTTCCTCGTCTCCCGTGATCTTACGTTTGATAAGCACTGCAAAATGATAGCAAAAAAGGAACTCAGGCAATGTACAACATGTTTAGGGCTCTTACAATCAACGATCCTGTTGTACTGCTTCGAGCTTACAAGGTCTACGTGAGGCCTATTTTGGAATACGGAACGCCTGTGTTTAATCCCTATAAGAAAAGAGTATCTTGGCACTAGAAAGGGTTCAAAACAACTTCACTAGAAAACTAATGTTACGAGGACTGGGGTTTTCATATGATCAAATACCCCACAGTATCGAAAGGAATTTTAATCTTGGCTTGAAAACACTGGAGCATAGAAGGAAAAGAAACGATTTGATACTTTTCCACAAAATTATTCATCATGATTGCGGTATCAAGGCCTCAGACTTATTGAAATTGAGGACAACAACCACGAGGAGAGGATGTGTAAGATATGATCCTGGTAGAGCCAAGCTTACTTGCAGACGGAACTTTTTCACCCATAGGGCCTGCTTAGCTTACGGTAACCTGAGCAAAAAAAGTGCTATCCCACTTAGGTTATCATCTTTTAGATCATTTCTTAGTCGCTGCTCCAACCTTTAAGTTGTAATCTCAAATGTTTTCCGGTTTTTGCTTAGTTGTTTATCTGGCTCATTTTCGCTACTGTGTACGACTTTCATTAATCTTTCAGCATAATTCAGATATTTTTAGCATTGTCGATATTTGTACTATATCGCGTTCGTTTTTTTTGGTTTCTTAGGTCCCAGTGTTATAACCCACACGAGTCCACTCGTGTATCAAATAAATAAATAAATAAAATAAAAGTCTGAGGAAAATTTCCAAGTGCACATGGGCTCTCATTCTCTCATTTGAGTGGCTTCTTCACCGACAACAGTGTGACAGTAAATAGTTTCAGAATGATGGCACCGTGCTTTGGCAAACAATACATAGCCGCATAGCGGTGCTCGAATGTAACAGTTTGACCGCTTGCCAAAGATCAAATATCGAAGCATACTGCTGACACAAAACATGTTATATGTGCCGTCTACTGTCCCTTTCTTTTTTCCTGCACTCAAAGATACCACGCTGCTTCGCTGACTGCATGATCGATCATTTAAGAGCAGCCCACCTCCGGTGTAGAGTTCCTGCTTGGTCAGTGGTAGACTGATGACAGTGTCATTCAGCGAATGCTCAGACATAGCACAACTACACTTCTGAAACGTGACAGCACCCTCGCATTGCCATCCAAGGGAAGGTCGGTGGCCTCTTCGTGTGCTCCGTTGAATGACTGGGTAGTTCTCCTTCTTCCGATGAATTCTTTCTTGATTTCGCAGTTAATGTTCATGGAACATCTCCTGTGAACATAAGACTTTGTTTCCACGAGGGAAGATCTGTCAAGTTCTATGTATCACCCATCGCACCAGGGTTGCTGCATGAGCTATTTCTAATTCCGATTAGCACGCAGAACAATCTTCGTTCTAGTTTCGTCTAGGTCTGGCAGCGCCGTCTGTAATGGTACTTTTCGGGAAAATGCGATGACGAAATCGAAGATTCCAGAAGAATCTTCCATCGTCATATATACCCTTTTCGATCCTGTCGAGCGACGCTATCAGCCACTACAGTTGGCAGCGAGCAGTTTTAGGGAGACAGTATCACCTCGCTTGGAGCTGTTCTCTATACATAGAGATGTGGATAGGGCACTGGAATAGCCGTGTTGACGTAGAACAGTGGTGATAACCGTCGTCTAGCGTTCCTATGTGGGGCGAGTCCTCTTCCTTGATCGACTAACGTTGATAGGAAAGCATTCGCTTAGGCACTGTCCAAGGCAGTTATTGTCCAATGGCTCGTACGGCGGTCAATGGGTTGTCTAACCAGGAACATACGGGAGCACCCAGAAGACAGGCACACGAAGTCGCACCCCAAAACGAACACCTGGTGAAGTCCGTATTTTTTTGTAGTCAACTTTACGCTCGTATGGCGACGTGGAGGACAATCATTAGTTTACTTTCATATCCGACAAGTTCGTCGTGGATATGTATGTTTCCACAACCAGGCCTCCAAGATATGGTGAGGATTACTGATGTCCTTCTTGCTAGCCTTTAGTAAAACGTTTAGTGCGAAATCGTTTGTACGACCGAGCGTGCTCCTCTCCCTCATGTGTAGTCTGTCCGTTTGGTAAAGAAGGGGAGTGCGTGACATCAGGCCCTGATATCAATGCCTGTGAGCTCGACGTCAAGCAGTACATGATCGTCAATTGACTAGATAACAGGAATGACAATGAACAAATCCACCGGTCAGACTTTCAAACTTTCAGAGCAGCCAGATACTCTAGCGGAGTGTTTCATGGAACTGAAGAAACTTCATAACTCATGCACTGTTCAGGTAAATATTCTGTTCTCTTATTTGCTGAAACGGTACGAAACAATCCTTTCCTTCCTGCTTGAGCAACCTTTTTTCCTGAAAATCACCAGCGTTATCAAAGAAGTCAAAAACGATCAGATGGCAGAAGTTTTTGAACACTCAATGATACTGAGTACCATCAGGTAAAGGTAAAGGTAAAGGTGTCGGCGTTGATCAGTCCCCGAAGGACGCGCCGCCGCATTCGTGTTCAATTCAGAATCGTAGAGGCATGGTGAATGCGTGTTTGGCCTATACAATGACCTGCGGGGGCCAGCCGCTATGCCAGGTCAGTGTCTTTACCTTCCCAGACTAGTCTGGTACCAATTTACCCGACCCCGTAGGGATGGAAGGCTATGTTATAGTCCCGTCGTCGATCGCCGACGGATCGATCGCTCGACCGTGCGGGTGACAGCAGTGCCTCTTACCACTGCACCACGCGGGCCCGAGTACCATCAGGCTACACAGAAATCTCTCGTTCTTCTAAAAAGGACCTCCTTCGATCGTCACCTTTCCTTCGAGATGAGCTCGTACGACCGCCTTCGATTCTTGAACCCCAAGCTTTAGCCTGCATTAGGGGTCGTGTAACTGATAATATGCCAGATATGCAAGGAGAAATACGTAGGAAAAATGGGCAAACAGCTGTTCATCAGGATTAAAGAGCACTTGGATGACTCGAGAAAGATCACGACATCAACGCAGGGAGATCACAAATTGCTTCGTCATGAGGGTTCTCATATAGATGTAGCGGTGTCCATTTTTGTCCACGAACCCGATATAATGGCACCTCGACCAATTGGAGCGTTTCGGATGTTAGGATATTATTAGGGCCCAAAGGTCACCCGACAAGAGGAGATTATAGCGATCACCCAAGAGCTAACTCCGTTCACCAACCTATGCAGCCTTCGAATGAAGTCATAGTTCCATCTGAAGTCTTCAGATCGGGAATTTTATTGTGTGGTTTCATTCACCCGATGAATTCTACAGCCGAGCAATATGTAGTGTGACTGGTGGTTGACTCAACCGCAGAGGTTGGCTGTCATGATTTTATTGGTCACAGAACCTGCAAATGCCAAGACGAAATGTTGTTCGATCGGGTGAGTCTCGAAAGTCATTGACTTTCCAGGTTCTGATGAAAGCAATAGCCGAAGAAAAAGGTTCCGAACAACTCCGGGTGTCGCTGAACAAAATCTAAATACTGAAACACGGCAATCTGTTAGTTAGTCTGTTATATTTCGAATTCACTTTCCAGGTAGGCGCAATGATGGCTACTATTCTTCGTAGCCTACACTTTTGTTTAGCAGCTTCAGGATATCAGGCATCGAATGGCATCCCGAGAGTGCATTTCACACCTCGCAGACGACAAATGACAGAGGACCAGCACCATCGTAAAATGACAGCGATTGGTGTGAATTATTGCCTATAACTCCTGCAGTTCTTCTGTACGATTCATGATTCACTGCTGTTAGTTCATGATCATTTTGTAATTCTCTTTGATTCCTGAAATGTAGTATTATAGTTCTCCAAATAGGTACACTTGGTTCTCCCAATCCCTGGTTACGTAGGCGAACGGATCTGTGGAAGTGTCATTAGGACTACTGACATCTAGCCTGTCTCCGTTACCGCAATTGACAGCAACCAGCAAAACGCTCGTGGCTGGTTTATGCTATCTTTATCACCTTGGTCTGAAAGTTCTGCATTGCAGCCAATTCCATTTTGGAAAATTCGAGTCACACTCAGTTTCCTTTTACGTGCTAATCGCCTTTTACGTCAAAATCTCTGCTCCGTCTAGCAGCTTCTTTGTGAATCTCTACCCAATGAGAATTTATCCGGGCTACATATGTATAATAGGGCGAACTGCTTTCAGAGGTCTAGTAAAGCGAACCCTGTCCAAGTGGTGTCAGTGCCAAAGAGGAGGAAGGCATTAATTAGTTGAGGAAGTTACTAGAAGGTAATTTGGCGCTCTGTGTACTTCTAGAAGGTATTAGGTCGTTAAGTATGAAATGGCCGATTTCGATTCGAAACTTTGCCTTATTATTTCACAAAGAAGCGGCACTGTAATCAATCGAAATATTCCCCTAAACAGTCATTATACCTCTGCCATCTTAATGATAACTTGCTAATGCCGGAGGCATAGAAACCTGAAGGAAGAGAAGCGATGAATTCGCGCAAGTCATTTTCCACATCCTCTTGAGAACTGAACTGTTTCCCTTGCAAGAAGTGGTCCTATGCCCGAATCATGTGGTAGTCAGTTGGTGCAAGATTTGGCGAATAAGGTTCGCGAATGAGAACCTCCATGTTCAACTCCCGCAGTTTACGCAACGTTGTTCGTACAACATATGGTCTTGATTTGTCATGCAAGAGCATTGGCTTGTCTCTGTGGGCCAATCTCGGGTGCTTTAACGCAAGCTTTCTCGTTGTACCACCCAACTCGATACAGTACACTTCCGCTGTTATCGATGTGCCAGGTCTCATGAACTTGTAATGGATGACTCCATAGATAGTCCATCAAACAGAGATCATCAACTTTTTCTGGTGTATGTTCGGTTTTACGCTGTGTTCCCGAACCTCATCTTCATCCAACCATCGTACTGAGCGCTTGCAATTGTCATACAGAATCCACTTTTCATCATAAGTAACGATGCAACGTAAAAATGGTTCAGATCCGTGACGAGAAAGAAGTGAAAGGCAAGCGTCGAAGCGATACCACTTTTGCTGCTCGTTCAGTTCGTGAGGAATCCACTGATCTGATTTTTCCACTTTGCCAATTTGCTTCAAATGGTCCAGAATTGTGGGTACGGAGACCCCGTGGCTTGACGCTAACTCACGCGTAGTTTGAGTGGTGTTGCTTTCTGCTGAAGCTTTCAGAGCTGAGTTGTTCACCTTGGATCCAGGTCTTCCACAATGCTCGTTTTCGACATTAATATCATCAGAACGAAATTTCTCAAACCAGCGTCGTACTGTGCGTTCACTAGCAACATCCTCGACAAGTACTTCGCTGATGTTCCGGACGGCCTGTGATGCACTGCTTCCGCGAGGGAACTCGTATTCGGAAATAACACAAATTTTAGGTTTCTCCGTGGCTTCGAAAACCTCCTGCACAACCTGAATTTGGAAGCAGCAATGAAAACCAAAATAGGTTATTGAAACATTAGGAACATACCTTCACAATAGAAGGAAAAACTAGAAGCCCACAAACGAACACACCTAAGTACGAACCTTGAAACCTAGAGCTTGCGAAATCGGCCATTTCATACTTAACGACCTAATAATTTGGCGCTCATATTTGGAATTTGGGTTGACGTAGCACCGAACAGACTGCCCCAGGATGATTCTATTTTCTAATTTTCTATTTCTTTTTTCTTACTCTGAAGAAAAATTTTCGGACTTGCGTCGAGCGATGGCGTTTTGAGCATAAGGTGCGAAGAAGAACAGAGCTTAATCTACATCCTTTAAAACTTGTAAAGCAGAGCTTCTGCTCCAAATAAGTATGCATCATTTTCCACTATCCGATGTGTCCTGAAATTACGCGTCCAACATCAGCGTAATAAAACGGATGAGAAAGAAAGTGGGGCATGATATATCGGCACAGTATTATCTAAAACGTTCCAGCACCCCACTGCATTTTTATTTCCTCCGGGAAAAGTGTTGTTACTGTCGAAAGTTCCCTCAATCGCCAAAATACAGTGCACTTCCCCAATCAGTTGTCGTAGCCAGCGAATCTGAGAAGGTCCATGACCGCTGTGTGCATACGATACCTGATCAAGGATCTGATCACGTCATTGTGTTTTTTTTAATAAACTGACGAAGGCACGATAAAATTTTGTGTCCTACTATCTTCACGTCCATTTTTATTAAGTTGATTGTGTGGAATGTAACATTGCGGCAACCTACATTTATCTGTGGTTACCATGAAGTTTATACTGCCACTCAATTTCTGTTCTTATCAACAATGCACATCTGAAGCTTTTCCTGCAAAAAATACAGGGTGCGTCAAAAGTCTTTGGACTCATCGTCAGATAATTGGTCGCCATAGCGGCTATTTTGAAGCAAATGAAATGAAATTTATAGCGTTTATTACTTTAGACATTGTACACATAAACATAGTTAGGCTTCGAAACGGCCTCATTTAGCACGAACACAGGCCTTAAGTCTCTTAGGGAACTCATCTACAGCGTCGCGCAGGACTTTTTTATCAATTTCTTTCCAGGCTTTCTTCAAAGCTCGTTTGAGCAACTCAATGTGACTGTGTGGTGTTGGTCAGGCCTTGCTCTTTAATATAGACCAAGTTGTTGTACGCCGTGAACTTTGGGATACGTAGAGTTCTGGTAATGTCCGCGTCTGAGCGCTTTCCATATACAATGATCTTCAAACAGCGAGTCCAAAGACTTTTGACGCACCCTGTAATATCCTTATAATCTTCCTAAGAAGAACGCAAGACGCAGTGATAGGAGCAGCACACGGGTAAATTGGTATCAGACTGGTCTGGAAAGGTAAGGACAATGACACGGACAACAGCCATTCCTTGAAAGTCAGTAACCAAATGAGTATTCTTCGCATTTCTACGATTTCGAATGGAAGGCGAAACCCTAGCGTGCCCTTGGGACTGAGCTGATCAACCACCATTACTTCACGATTTCAATAAATGGTGCGGAGCGAAAGAAGCGTTAGAACGTATGGTAGCTGTGGTAATGATGGTGCTAGGATCATCGCAAAAGCCGCTGCTCAGTCGGCATTGGAACCCGCGTTTTGGGCCTATCAGGAGGACAGTGACGTTAGAACACTACACCACCGAGCCGGCAGCTTCTCCCCGACTGCACCCCCATTTGCACACCACATCACCTTCCTTACAATATGAACGTCTTTCTAGTATATGAGTACTTACCAGTAACTCGCAAAATCACAGTAATAAAACCAAAATTGCATGGTGATAATAAAAATGCCTTCTGCTTAACTGGCACAATGGTACACGATTTTCGCGATCATTCTAGCATCGTCGTTATTTTTATTTATTTCTATGACGCACACGCCATTGCGCGTAGAAGCAGCAACCAATCAGCGGCAACAAAACAAATCAGAAAAACAAAAAACACAAAACAATTTTTCTTTGTAAAGTTACTAAAACACTCCGAGAAAGCATATCAACTAAAAGGAGATTAACAACGAGATTGAAACCTAACATTGAGCCAGCGGAGTATGCTTACTACGCCAAAACCGATAGAGAAACCAGTTTGTTGAGAGACTTAAATGGAAGTCGTAACCAGCCTTTAGCAATAAATTTAGAAATAAACGGAATAACCCGGAGGCTGAAAAAAGTCGACCTAATTTTCGTCCTCACACACGGCTTGCGGATTTTAAATAGACCCTCTCTGGTAGAAACGTTATAGGTGGCGAAGAAATTTTTATAATTCAAATTTGTTTTACCAGTGAGTATTTTATAAGCCATATCATTTTTAAACCTTCTACCTTGCAAAGAATGTAGGTTAAACATTTTGCGCCTTTCTTCATCATCGGGTACAAAGCGATAATCAACTCTACCACATCGCAGCACAAGCTTCCGAGTAAAGTTATTTTGAACACTCTCCAATAGGTTTATGTCCTTCTTTAGGGAAGGACAGGAAACTGTGAACCCACTCTCCACAATGGGACGAACATAAGTTTTATATGCCTTGACCAAAAATAAGTACGGGCGAGGGCTTTGGTATGAAGTACTTTCAAGTGTGGCAGGAAGCTTAGTTCACTCGAGACCAAAAAATTAAGGTCGCGAACTTCGGAAACACATTCCAATCCAACATTCCCAATAGTATATATAATATCCAACATTCCATTACATCATCAGTTTCTAGTATGTGAACGGCAAAAGTAAAGGTGCCGGCGTTGATCAGTCCGTAAGGACTCGCCACCGCAGTCGCCAGTTCCATTCAAATCGTAGAAGCATGGTGAATGGGTGTTCGGTCTTTACTATGACTTGCGGGACCAGCCGGTCTTTACCTTCATAGACAAGTCTGGTACCAATTTACCCGACCCCGGAGAGATTAGAGGTGTGGTTAACCGCTCGCGTCCATTTCTAGTATTCTTAGTAATAAACCGCAAAATTCAAACTAGAATTTCACGTTTGAACTTAGTCACTGGTGTTGTGGCGACTACACAGCACGGTGTATGGATCTGGCCGATTGGAATTTCCGCCTGCTATGAACAGCTGATATCCGCTCCGCCACGCCTCCACCCATCTCGTGCTCGTCGTCTCACTCACATCCACAGTTGCAACAATCACCCACAAGAAATGGCCCTCCCGTACGGGCACTTTATCGATCGACTTTGTCACCACCTTTTATTTATTCTCTCCTATTCATCAGACTCGACCTTCACTACCATAGTGATCATTCGTCTTATGGATGCAAAGTTCACTATGTCACCGGTGTCCGCCTTTTAGTGATTGCGCTGATCGGCGCTCGATCCCTTATCACCCGGTATCCGTCGGCGTTCTCGAGCGTTGTCAATTTCATTCACTTATTGAATCCCATTCATCACTCCGTGCTGAACTTTTACCTACCTTTTTCCATTCGTTCACTGATCATTTGCTAGATTTTTGTTTAGATGAACTTTGCTTCACGTGGGCACTGACAATAATTATCAATAATTTGCCGAGCAAGGTTGCTTGGGTTTACGAACAAAAAAAAACAACTCACCCTCGTTGTTCCTGATCTACAACCCCATCCGTGACTAATTATTTTTTGGAATTATTTACTGCTCGCATGGGTGGGGGAAAAGTTTGTCAAAATTTTCTTCGAGGTGTGACGCTAAAGAACTAAAGACATAGCAGGGGTTTTGATCAGAGAAGATTCGTCGATAGAAAGTTGCAGCTACTGCAGTTTCAGAGGTTATTCTAATGAGATAATAGCAAAAATCACTACTCTGGACTATCCGTTGCCCTGTGTTACACCAGCGACCCTCTTTTTATGGAACTGTGAAGTTGTAAGAGATCAAAGCTTCACTAATTTCTATTTTCGCCTCTCGTGACCTGGGACGCAGTAATACAAATTTTTACAATAAGTTCTGGCTCGTCTGAATTTTTGGGCTTTTGCACGAATTTTTGGGTTCTGCATTAATTGTAGCACTTGTTTTTTATTGAGAATTTTTTTAAGCAACTAGATCACCGAAATTCTCGCACAAAAACATTTCTCTCTAAATTCTTACAAGGCACGCTTAAACCCCTTGGGCAAAATGTGGGCAGCATTGTGTCGCGGTGTCCAAACAGGAGCATGTTCCTTTAACGAAATGTGTATCACAAATCTTGGTACCCTTACATACTTGTTAGGGTTAATATCTCTACACCTTGCACTGTTGCAGTGAAAAGTATAGTCAATAGAAATTGCTGCGAAACATTAATAATGATTGTTCAATTCAATTTTCATAGGGAGGGTAGATTTGAAAGCAGATTATCGATTAGGTCGTACAAACAAAGAAAGGGTATTTATTTCCTTTGAAACGTTTTCGCGAACGAACTCGAACTATGGAAGGTGTAGAAGCCCAACACCCATTTCAAAACTCGATGTTGATATTGTGAAT
Organism: Nippostrongylus brasiliensis; assembly: GCA_030553155.1. Taxonomy (NCBI): domain Eukaryota; kingdom Metazoa; phylum Nematoda; class Chromadorea; order Rhabditida; family Heligmosomidae; genus Nippostrongylus; species Nippostrongylus brasiliensis. The sequence goes on from CP130732.1 coordinate 26,616,484, forward strand.
TGTCCTCGTATATATTGCAGCCGTTAACATTCTTGAGAAGAATAACGAATAAAGAGTAATAACATATTATCGATGTTGTTGTTATCACTATTCTCGCTTTGTCACTTTACTGGTGGCATCTTGCCCGAACGTGAAATTTGCAATAGAGACCGCAATAATATTCTCTAAATCTCATTTAATCGAAAGTGATGGTCCCTGCTCGTTTTTCAATTCGCTCAGGGTTTTTTCTCGATTTCCACCTGCTTTTATGTGGATTCAATGTTTCTGCCGAGAAGTCTCCTGAGCGAAGATCACGATGTTTCCTTTGTGTTGGTAAGGAATGGAAGCAATCATCCACACCGATCAACGTTGTTCGAGCTGGTTGAACTGCTTCGATGGCTGTAGTTTGTTGGCTCACAACGAGTTTAACGGCTGTCGTTTAGTTTAACGATGTTCTGAAGTCGAGGTTTTTCTCAAAGTAGCAGATCTTACAACGGATAGCATTACCATTGGACTCCATGTTCTGGTTCATTAACCTTTCAATGTTACATTTGTGTCGGCCTCGAAGGTTGGATCAGATTAGCGGGCAGAGTCAAAAATATAACGCATTTCTGCAACAATTCCTAAGTAACATCTTCATTATAATTTGGCACGTAAATATTTTCTTACATTTTTTGTCCTTCGAAGTTTGACAGTGGAATATTTACCTGCTGGCCTGACGTCTCAGCCCATTAGTCGCCTTCAGAAGTCTTTACACCACCACTTTTTTGAGTTCAAATGAGTTTATTGTGCCTTGCTCTTTGCGACGGAGTAGTTGTAGTAGTTTAAATCAGTTTCAAAAGGTTATCAAAGTTTGTCGCATAGAATGGTTGGTTGTAAACGAGAGCGAATGAGTCGTCATTTTTATTCCTCTACCCTTCTGCTGAGTTGTTAGGTGGACATTTCAATAGCAAGATCTCACTCTTCGATTTCCCGCCTTCTTTAGAGGCCCGAACGCAGTTGGAGGTAGTCAGGTAGAGATTTTTTTTACATTTAGAATTTTTATTCTCAGCCAATGCTTTGATGTTTGCGCAAAAAAAATGAAAAATAAGGAGTGAAAAACCATCATTTTTCATGAACTACTCCTTCTGAGGAGAAAATGTAGAATCGATATTTCGAGATTAAAAGGTGGAAGATTCTGAGGTTTTCGAGTTTTTAGAGGTATTCCATCCCACATTCTATTTCAGGGTTTCGCCGTCCATCAACTACATTTGCTTACGATTTCATTTTCAGCGACTTCTTCGAAATCTAGTATGAATTGTTCTCTGTTACCCATAGCGTAGGTCTTGTGGGTATAACAGTTTCAGCATCTCCAAGCAATTGTGCTCCTCATAACTCACATTTCGTTACATGCTCTTGTGTTCTCTGCTCACGTCCCGTTTGAGATCGCTCTTCCTACTTAGAACTCGCACTTTGATAAGAATTAGATGGAAGTTTTTGAAGGAAGCATCACTTCTCCAAAATTCTAAATGATGAACTTCGATGTGAAAAAACTTCCCAAAATTTCTCTGATTTAAGCCTTCTTTCTACAGGGTGATCCACATGAAGTGTTACGTGCTTTAGGAAAGCCATTTTCTGAAGTGCACCGAAAGCAAATTTGGAAGACGAGGTGTTACGCTGGGCACAACAAACTGCTAAGAACATCTATTGGACATTGCTGCAGGATTGGGCACCAGCCCATCGTGCCAAAAAGACTTGGAGTGGTGTGAGGCTAATCTTCCGGATTGTTGGACAAAAGAAATTCAGCTCTCATACCTGCCCGATCTGAACCCTATGGGTTTCGCCATCTGGACGATTCTAGAGCAAAAAGCCTGCTATTCTAGATGTGGATCACTAATTTCACTGAAAAGAGTTCTGGTGAAAGCATGGGACGAAATTCTACTGAATATGATCGCACGCATTCTCAAAATTTTCTGAAAGGGATTGGACGCTTGCATTGGAGCCAAAGGTGGCCATTTCTAATGTGATGCGAATTAGACATGTGACATAGAGAATTTTTTTTTTGCCTTCCTGAGAAATGTACACTTATCTTATTTGTTTCGTTCAACGAAGAGTTGCATGTAGTTTTTTGTGTAACACTTCATGTGGATCACCCTGTATTCCAAAGCTTTTCATTCCTTTCTATTTTGATAAAAATTTGTTTGTTAATTTTGTTTCGTCCCCACCTAAGCCATGCGAATTTTGCGAACTTTCTTTTCGGATTGTCCCAAGAGCGGATTCTCTGCCAGTGAGTTTTGCCCATTTTACTAGGAAGAAACTTTTTGCTGAACAGGATTTTACAGAGTTTTCTTTGCTTTGGTGGTTTTCTTTTTGTTTGCATTGAATTTTCTATACCTTTTTTAGAGCTCTCTCGCTCTTCTCTCCACGTAATCTCCCTCAACTAATTTCTCTCATCATTGCTATCTTTCTCTCTTCCTCCTTATTGTCTCTTCTTTGTTACTTTACAGCTCCACATTCATCTCGGTGTTCAATCTGCGATTGCGGATTGATTTCTTTCTTGTCCACTGTACCTCGATATTGCCGCGAACTTTAATTAGCAATTTGAGGATTGATTTTCCCGTTCGTTCTTTCACAGTCATTCTCTCGAAGTTTCCTTTCGTTCATTCGTTTGCTCAAAGGATATGACTTTTACCGATTGTTCTCAAACATGGCCAAGTGCTGCTGCATCACTGCAAACGCCCAAAAGTCCCAAAAGTAGAGCCAATTGCTGTGCTGCAGTTGCGCTGCATCCTCTGCGTCTCTGCCTTATAGCTGGAAATAAGTGTGCTACTTTGCCGCCAACTATGAATAAGCCTTTAGATCACCCCAAATGCGCTAGTAGAAGGAACCGTGCATGTCGCAAAACCTCCGCGAGTAAGGTCTTATCCCCCACGGCCAGATTAACTCTGCTCCTATCTACTATCGAATTGAGTGAATCACAATACCAGAATATTAAACCGATATTGTGGCTCAACCTGGAAAGAAGTAGATTCTCCGATCCGCAACAAGGGCCGATCCATGACTGTACCTGGTTCGAGGTAGCCACCCTATAGGGAGGGTGGGCTGAAGGAAGATCAAGTCAACTTTTCCTCCATCGTCAACTTTCCTTGCTTCCGCATTTCCGCCACTTGTCGTGTGATCTCTTTTTGCTCCACTAATACACAATCCGAGCTCGACGCATCGCCTTTTTTCATTTCGCGAGAGAGGCTCGAGCACTGTGTTCAACGCTGTAAAGTGTATATCGGTTTTTGTACGGCTCTGAATTAATTTCAGCACGTGGACCGACGACTCGATCGACTCTGCCCCTAGTTGTGTATGTTGTAGCTTGTGTAGTGCGTTTTTTAACGAAATCGTTCTTTTCGCTCAACGCCGGCCGCCCTCATGCTTTTTACCGGTGGCACAGCGGCGAAGCCGAAGCGCGATGAGCGCAAGGAGAAGAAATCCGATCGAGGTGAGCCGTACGTTGGAGAGGGTTCAGTTCCACACATAAGGGTAAGGTAAAGGTATAGGTAAAGACGTTGTCGTTTATCAGTCCTCTAATGACGCGCCAATTTATTCGTGTTCCATTCACAATCGTAGAGGTATGGTGGATGCGTATTGACCTGTAGAATAATTTCCCGTTATCAGCTACTATACCACGTCGGTGACTTTATCTTCCCAGATAAGTCTAGTACCAATTTACCTAACCCCGGAAGGACGGAATGATAGTTAACCCGAGCGAGGATCGATTGCTCGACCGTGCGGATGTCGAAAAATAGACTAGTTCCATACCTTGTTAGCGAATTCTTGTTTTAGTATGTAGTAAAAGCTCTAAACCATTTTTTGTGGAGATCAAGCTTTTGAACAGGCATGTTCACATGGAATTGGCAAGGTATGTTGCCAGCAAACCTTGCATTACAGGAAATTGTGGTCTAAATGGCTATTCTGTCCAAATCAGCGGAAATATGCTAACTCAGTTCAAAAGACATCCGAAACAAAAACAAAAAGCTGAAGCTCATATAGTCACTTTTTGATCAAAGAAATCGATGGTGCCTGTGAGAAGGCCAGCAACAAAGGCAACCCGACGATCTGAAATATGTGCATGAATCATTTGAGCCCATTCCCTTTCTTAATATTGAGCCATAGATTTTCTGCGGTGGTTGAAGAACAGCTTAAGCACTCTGCAGGATGATATGTGTGTGGTGTGGTGCGCTACGCAGTAATTCAGCCGGATGTTCGCGTCACCGATGCTTCCGAGTACCTCAGTGATTATCACATTGATGTCGAGATTACGTATCCGCTTTTCAGTCAATCAGTGCTTTATTTTTGGATTAGGGGATACGAGGGAGGCGGGGGTATAAGCCTCTTATACAATAATGGTATAAATGTGTGACTTTGATCAGTCCCTGAGGAGGCGCCGTCGCATTTGTGTTCAATTCAAGATCGTAGAGGCATGGTGTACGCGTGTGTATACAGTAATGGACAAAAAATGTGTGACTTTGATCGGCAGTGACCGCGGTGATCGATTAGAGCAATGCGGCCGCCGCAAACGTCGCGTTGGACGAGAATGCTCGTCGTCGTGTGTTTCGCTCAATTTCATTTATAACGGTTAATTCGTCGCTCGGGTCTGTTAGGGCCCTTTGGCCTACACAATGGCTTGCGTGGGCCAGAACACGCTATACTAAGTCAGTGTTTTTACCTTTCCAGACAAGTCTGGTACCATTTGACTTGACCCGGGAGGGATGGAAGCGCGGGCGAGGATCCATCGCTCGACCGTAACGGTGTCAGCAGCGCCTCTCTCCACCGAACCTCTCGCCCCACTGATTATGCAACATTGACCGGGTAGTTAGATTTCATGTGTATGGGTATGCCGTTGCTCACCGAGTGCCGAACTACTTGATAGAGATTAGAGTGAAATTACGCGCTAGGTAAATAGGTAAATAGGTAACGATAACCCCAAGAACCACCATGATGTCACTGATGAGGAACAACAATTAAGCGAAAGAAAAGCAAAGTTTGTAATTCAAAATTTTGCAAGATTAAAATAAGGCAGAATACAGGTCAGGCAAACCAAAAGAACTAGTCTAATCAAAGAATGGGTTGCCTTCAGCCGAACGTTAGGGATACTAACCTATAAACGTTTTGTAAGGTTTTATGAACTATTTTTCGATAACGTCCGAATAGGGTTAATGAAGATTTTACGATATATGCAGAAATTAATTAGCGGAAAAAAATAAATTTGGGAAAAGAAAAAACGGTTTTCAACATGATACATGTGTATCTCCGATCGGTGACTTTCCAGAAATGCTAGCATCCCACTGGGGCAGTTCTGTAGGGTCCCGTTGGTTGTGTGCTTTTTCAGCCTGAAGAAATTCACTCAAATTCTCGAATTTTCAGACGATAAGCACGAGATCCAGGAAAGCGTCTACGTGCGCTGGGGTAATTCGTTGCTGGCGAACGAACCACTGAAGGATTTCAGAGACCTGTGCGATGTGAAGTACATGAGCTCGATCGCATCCATTGCCACTGGCACCGCACCGGTATGTTCACTCTCGCCTATTTGACGAACTGCGCGATTCTATCAAGATTTTATTATAAAACAACGTTTGATTGAATTTTATCATATTTGAGCTCGACACAAGGTTGGTATATCATGGGTATAACATAGCGACCTTGTTCCGAGCTCAAATACAGAACAAGGAACAACTGTACGATGCCAAGGTCTATACAGAGTCGTACCTGGAGAATTCTCTTATAGATAATCTTTTTGTAAATAACCTGTGGGGAAACGAGAGAGGCTACTGTCCCCGCCCCATTTTCAGTTACTACCTCTGCATGAAGGCTACTTCACTATGGGTTCGTTGCCCAATAGTTCCAATTGTTCACTAATAACAGTTCTAATAAAATTCGAGTTCCGATCAATATGTCTGAATTGTGGGAGTTGTTATTCCCGGTGGAGTTTGTAGGCAGTTAGATCGCCTTGCAGACCCACGAGGCAGAAAATATCCAGGGTTAAATTTCGCAGGCGTTGAATTTCACCGAGTCACAGTCTTCTGCTCGTTCGTTGGGGTATCCGATTGATCACGACCAGACGTCTAGAAGCTGACTGTCTCAAAAAAATTCTGAGCAGGAACAAAGAACCGTCCAGAAATCATTTCTTCAAGTCTAGGAAAAGGTGTGAACTCGCTTTTCAAATGTCAGGTGCCCTTTTAAAAGGTAACATCAAGTGCTGTGGAATGAAAATATTAGGTTGTCGATAAAGTTTCGAGCCACTTTTGCAAAAACCTTTAAATTCATTTCTCTCTTTTATTTTCCTTGAAATCCAACATCTTTATGCATCATTACCATCAGCAACATCTTGTTATTTACCGGATAAATTTTGAACTCTCCTTCTACAGAATTTCTGAAGTTTTGATAAGAAGAATTCATCAAGCCCCGTTTTGAGGTGCTCTCACTCGTCGAGCTGGTTCTCTAGTAACTGAATGGGGAACGAATGGAGCAAATATTATTGTGTTGGGGCAAGGTTCGTCGTATGTCCTGGATGGGTCAGAGTCCGCCATCGGAGATTTTGAAATTTTTTCCAAGTTTCCTTCTCAATAGGTGAATGCGCATCATTATGACTGAAGAAGATTTTGCCATAGTTTCCACTAACTGCTGCTCCGTCGCCATCGAAGTGGCGATGTTAGACATCGTTGGTGACAGTAGCATCTGCAGGTAGCAGCTTCTAGCGAGTGCCTCATTTGCAGTTCAGCTGCAGACCGATCATCTACCATTTCGGGTGGAGTTGCGGATTTTGAAATTTTTGCTGGTTCACAGCAAGTGAGTAGCAGGAGATTTGACTTGCGATTGGTGCACACTACCCACTCCTTGAAGCCATTAACCAAATTGCCGGGCGAATGAAAATTTCTATGGAAAACAAGGTGGTTGTGCATGCGTCCGTCAGCATCTGTAGATGGTGACCACTAAAGCGTGCTCAACTATGTCCCCTATTTCCGGTACTACGCCGGCCATCCTCTAAAGCCGGCTCCAGAAGAGCCAATAAATCCACAGTAGCTGCCCTCCCCGGCTACCGTTGTTCCTTAAAGCCAAAATGGTCCCTTTTGAACATACGAAACCAAACTTTTGCGACGTTAACAAAGTCAATTGAAGGACCTATCATAATTCGTGAGCCATTAACTGAGCTTCTTTCAATGCGTTGTTTTATGAGCAAGTAAAGAAAAGGCAGTGCAAGATACGTGCAATCAATATCGATTTTCTCTGCAATACCTGTAGTGCTGAACCACGACGACTGTAATATATGTAGCGCATAAATCATCTTATATAAGGGTTATGGAGGTGAGGACTCGGAACTCGTTTTAAAATTTTGGTGAGCGGTCAAACTGAGTGGCTCGAAACTTTGTCGACCACCTAATAAATAAATGAATAGTTACCTAGTGGTTTAAGGGCACTAACAGTCAAGACTTAACAGATTGACAAAGCATCAAAAAGATAATGATCAGAGACTTTTTGTCAAGCCTTACCGTAGTCAAAAAGAACAAAACAGCTGTTTTCAACCCACTTTCCACTCTGTGTGACCAGTTAATTCCTCTTGTTCCTTAGAATTTATCGGCCGCTGTTTTTTTTCGGCTCGTGATCGATCTGACCCGAGTTCAATCCATCGTTTATCGATTTGTCTCCGATTCGGAGTTCAGTTGGTTCTGATCAGCGAGGATGGATGACTGCACGAGTGGCCCTCCTATTGCACGTTTGTCGTCCGCGGTGATTTTACACAATTTCTGCCGGGTCCAGCAGTGAATGAATGGCTATCGATCGGCTATTCGAGGGGTGGACGGGGGCCGCTTTATGGCCGTCTGGGTAGAATGCCAATCCCAGAAACGGGAGACTTCTCGAGAGGGGATGAAAAAAGAAGCAATTCGTCGAATGTTGCCACTTTGGAGGCAGAAAGTCTTCACCATTAAAGGGGATTTCTGCTTCTTCCTCTCAATAGAGGCTTACCCACCTATATTGAAGACGACAACACTGGAGAAAATTATTTCACATGAATTCCTAATGCAAGTTGGAACAACCTATAGCTCATTTTTGAAATTTTCTTTGGATTAAACAAAGTTGTGCTAACTTTTGACTTGTAATTATTTGACCTCATCCTCCCCTGTCGCTAACACAAATAGGAGTTCTGTCAATCTTTTGAAATGAGTGAAGTGCTTTTGATGTTTCGACGATTTTGGTGTTAACCTGTTTATGCTTTATCCTGCTTTTTATGCTTTATCCTGGCGAGAACACCTCAGTTTATTTTATTTTATTTTATTTTATTTTATTTTATTTGCACTGTTAGGTGCGCCAAATAAAACACTTGAATATCATGAAACAACGACACCGTGCCCAATCTCGAATAAAAAACGTAGAATAAACAAGTTCACCTCTCATGATGCCTGGTTCGAGTTCCCTTGCCTCGATCCTGTACATCACGCACTGATTTTTCGCAGAAGAATAAGAGCTTCGAGATTCCTCTGAAAAAAAAAGCAAGACTCCTAATTTTCGAAGGGTAGGAGTTCATTCTGCAGTCAATGCATGTGACCGTAACCACGATTCTGATGGAGTCCGAGTTGAGTTCTACCTTACACGAAGGTCGTTGATCTTCCACAGAATTTTGTCATAATTTCTCTTGAAACGCTGACGTGATGTTGCTTATTTTAGTATTTGAGATCCAAATTTGATGCTTAACGTGTGATTTCGGAAATTTGTGAACAATCTTTTAGGAGATTCTTTCTCTCTTACCTTCACTCGTTTACTATATTTTTTGATACCGGGTCTAAACAAAAAGTCAATCAAAGTTTCGCGAAAGAACAGCCAGAATTATCCTAAGCGTTGGAAGCGTTGAAATGCAGTCGTTTAAAAAGGCACTACACACACTGGTAGGAAGTTCTCAATCCCCACAGCTTTCCATACATTAGTGTTTTGGCCGACCGTTCGAATACAAACAAACAAGAGATGCCTCAGACGATTACTAAGCAGATTAGCGGATTATTTTTTAAGCACCCACAGGCGGCGGACCGTGGTGCTGTTCTCTGGCCCAGGTCAAGTCGGATGAGGGCGTTGTTCTGATGGAACGGAAGTGTGATGTTCTTAAGGCTGAATCTGAGTTTCTAGTTCATGCGTTGTTTTGCGACGTCAAAAATTTCCATCGGAACGAGAACTGCACAGAATCAGCATAGAACAATGAATGGTCATCTTTTATTAGCAGTTACTACACACAATTCTGCAGTACGACGCTATCGAGCATGATCAATGGTCTCGTTCAGATGGTGTCTGGCAATCGTCTTGACGACTGTGCAGCGATTCTGGCGTGCATCGGCGACACGAAGACGTCGCCGATCGAGTTGGCCGACAGCCAACAGAAGGCTGTGCTTTCAGCGTGGTGGAGTCTGGTGAACGCGTTCTGGAAGAAATTCGGTCCCGATCCAATTCGCGACGATAAGGTTAGTCGATCATTCGATAAAGTGCTTGAATTTTATGAGGAGATTTTGGTCCACATTCTTCGTAGGCATTTTTACGAATGCTTAGAAACACCTACAATTTGCTAGTGTGAAAAAGGCAAATACATATGAACATATGAACATTCTGTCGCTTATTGCAACACCCACACCATTCATTATTTTCCGCGAAACTGCGAAGCATTGGGCTTTAAGGTAAAGTCGACTTTATCTACGGCTTCTGGAATTGTCACCTTTAATCGATCGCGTTGAGGATTTCTTTCCAGTGATGACGCACACAAATGTCAGAATTAGAATTTCACGTTAAATGTAAAATGCTTTCAGCTCAACTGGTGCAGTGCCGAATCCGGCTCACCGGCTCAAGCCGTCATTACGGATGAGTGCTGAAAGTAAAAAGCCTTAAGGAAGGTTCTAGACCGACGTAGTTGGGGAGAAGAGATGTTGTTTCAGTGGTGTAGTGGTTAACGCACGGCCCTAGTTAGGCGCGGAACGCGGTCTCGAATCCCGCTTCAGATGCAATTTTTGCAGTGAACATATAATATCACCACCATTACACATCATCTTCTAGTGTGCATTATCTCCGAATTTTCCGGGATCCTTCCAATGGAGCAATTAACCAGCTTCAAAACGGTATAGAGCACTATATTAACGTACATCACATTCAGTAGAAAATTATCAGGACAAGACAGCATCGAAACTTTTGGTTCACCATAATAAAAGTTAAAGGAATAGGCATTGATGGTAGGCATTGAGTCCCCTAAGGACGCGGCGCCGCACCATTTCAGCAAATTGGTAACCTATTCTATTACCTTATTTTGCGGATGAGAATTTTGTGTATTGGAAGCCGTGCAGATCAGTGGCGTAACCATAAAGCGTCACATCGCCACGGATAGGCCTGGAACGCGGGTTCGAATCCCGTCAGAAGCGCGGTTTTTGCAATGGTCCTACCACGATCAGAACACATCAGAACAACTACTGCGATTACGGACATCACATTTTTTGATTTTTTTCAAAACTTTTTGCATACCGTTGTATCACACAGTTGTCCACTTTACAATTCACCACTGACATGACGTTCTGACATTCTGACATTTTTCCTCGTCAAAGTCAGTTAATGGCTGAAGGTGGATGTATGAACTGCGCATGAAATTTATACTCTAGAGGAATGTTTTGTTAATGTTAGGTTTATCGCAAAAGTCACTACTCATTGTCAAGCGTAATCAATTCTTCATCGTATTCTCTTTTGACTGAACAAAAGGACAGAATCGACGATGGGAAATGTTCAAGGACTTATCTGCCATGATTTTTAGCTCAGCGAGGCGATGAGGCAGTGGTGTGTGGAGGTGACGAAGGACTACGAAGCGGTGTCCGTGTGTGATTTCACATCATCATGGCGGGATGGATACGCATTCAATTGTCTTCTACATAACTTCGAGTCAGTTTTTTCGCATTTTCGATCTTCTTTTCGAATTAGTCAAGTTGTCGCGTAGAAAGAGAATCTCCGTAGTATCACGGTAGTTTATTTATTTATTTACCATACCATCAGTGGAACACAATCACAAAAAAAAAACTAAGAGATGAGAAAAGAATAGAAAAGAGTTAATGAATTATATATTAATTTTAATATAATAAATGGCGGAGTGATTATAAAAGGATAGAAATCGAATCCTAGTCAAATTGAAAACTTCGAAAGGATAATTCCTCTAGTGGCAGAAAAAGAGAGGAGAGAAACACTTGTTGAATCCCATTTATCCCATGCGGTCAAGCTCTAGTATGTAACTCTGCCTGAAATGTGAAAAAATTATCTCTTCTTGTCTACATCTGAAGGTAAATCTTATCTAGAATTGCCAAACATTTCTTTATCTTTCCTGGAGCTATCTACTGGTGTTAGTGAACAACTGGTTTTACAGAGTTCCCGTCTAGGCTCCGTGCTTTGAATGAATGATTGATTTCGAAGTGGTCGCCCTCCAGCAATCCTTTGCTGAACTGTTTATTTGTTTATTTATTTATCCATTTTAGTTATTTATTTTTGAATAACCAGAAGTGACTCACCCCACATAGAAAGAAGGTGGGGAAAGATATTGACCAGCACTAAGAACAAACTAACTAATAGAATGAGATATGCCATAACGCAGAGAAAGGAAAAACATATTTATAATGAAAGAAAATAAATCGAAAAAGGAAATGAAAAGAAAAGGCTCATAAATTTATCCTTCAGTCTTGTACACTGTTGTGCAGGATCAGCACCAAAAAATTCTGACCTACCTATTAATCTGTCTCAACAATTCTTGATCTACACACAGATCATTATCAAAAATTACTGATCGTCCCATAGATCGGTACCAATAATTTTTGATCCACCCTTTGATCAGCACCAAGACTTTTGACTAACCCATGGTCGTCACAGAATATTTTTGGTCTACCCATAGATCGTCCCAAAAATTTTTAATGTACACATATATTAGATCGTCACCAAAAATTTTGATCGAACGATAGATCAACTCAGAAAATTTTGATTCACCCATTGATCAGCACCAAAATCCTTCAATCTACCGCCAATCGTTCGTTTAAAAATGTCGAAGGAATCGCTGCCAGAAGTGAATTAATTATATTTTACCCTTTGGTTTCGCCATGAAGTTTAACCTGCTGTACAAGCACGAGATCCTAGATTTGGGATAATACGCAAAGGAGCGGAATCGCAAGCCGGGACCCAGTGGGGGGAGAATTTTTAGTCAGGCGATAACTTATTTAATCACCCTTCTTTCGGATTATTTTCAAAAAAATATCCCAAAAGGCCTTCTGTGAAACTGTAGTACTACTCTTAGTCAACCTCTTCAGCGAGAAATTGGTGGATCTGGACAGAATCGCCGAAGTGACAGCGATGGAACGTATCGAGAACGCGTTCGCCGTTGCTCAGCAAAAGTTTCAAGTGGCCCGACTCCTTCAAGTGAGAGGTTGGTCCCATTCTGAACTATTTGTAACTGTTTTTATCGTTTTTTCTTTTATTATTCACAACAGTATTCTCAGTTTACTCTTACGTGAATCAGCAGCACCGGAATGACTTTGACCTTTCCGCTGTTCACACAGCCTCTTTCGGCTCTCAGTGCCGGCGCCAGTTTTCCACATCTGTGATCGTTGCTGCGTCGTCGTCCGGTGTTTGCTCTATTTTCTGCCTGAGGTTTTTCTCTGTTTGAACGCTGCGAACGCGGACCAGCCATAACGACACCTCTGGACAACCAACGAAAAGTTACCACGACGAAGTGTCTTGCACTCGGCTGTCGTCTTTTCACTCAGTCACCGCACCACTTAATTATCCGAGGAGGAAATTGGCTTTCGGAGTGAATCTCCTTCTGAAACGATTCCTCCGCCTGTCCCGCAGATTTTTTTCTGCACTATTCACTTTCATGTTCTAGCTTATTCTCTTCAAAGCTACAGATCTAATAGAAATTTCCAATAAAAGTGTGAATAATAATTCAAAATTTTAGTCTTTAATCTGTATAGTGCTTCTTGGTGTGTGTGATGATACTATCTAAAGATGTGAAAAGGAATTCTGAAGATTAAATTGTCTCTTTGAGTGAATCTCCTCCTGAAGAGATTCCTCTGCCTGTTCCGTAGGTTTTCTCTGCACTATTTATATTCACGTTCTAATAAAAAATTTCCAATAAAAATATAATGAACAACCCACAATTTTGATTTTCTGACTAGTGCTTTTTGCACTGAAGAATGACCAGTTCCGCTTTAACATTCATTGTTTATTACTTTATTACTTATTACTATTACTGTCTTCATGTTGTTTATTTCATGCGTTACTCAGCTAAAACGACTTGTTTGTTTGGCGAAACTTGGAATGGACGAGCAAATTGCAGCTGGTTAGATGTTCCATTCTCTCCTCCTCTCTTCACATCTCTCCTCGTTTTCATCTTACATCTTGAGAACCAGCTCATTTCCCGGCCACCCACTCATGTACTACTGGGGTCCTTTCTTGACATACTTATTTTTTATTTACTTATTTGCTTACTTATTTATTACGCAACATAGTGCGCCAATAGTAAAATGAAACATTACAAATTGAACAGACCCTGCCATAATTGAAAAATAATCCAAACGTCTGAATAACTTCTGGAGGAAAACTTCTCTTTTCTACGCGCTTAGCTCCTCTACTTTCCCTCCTAGATGCTGAACGTCCACGGCTTTTAGAGCTTTGAAATGTATTTCTTGTGTCTTTCTAGCAATCTCTCAGCCTAGGATAATCGGCCAGCTTGAAAGTTCTCCATAGGATGGAAGGAAACCTGTGAATTTGGTGACTACCTTCCGAGTATTTAACCTTGAAAGCGACCTGTTTCTCTCATGCCTTTTGCTCAGTTTTTTTATAGATACGTTTTTCAAATAAAGACTTCAGTTATCGGGCATTCTAGCCTCCTTTGAAAATTTTCTATTATAGTCTCACCGTTCTTGGCCGTCAGAAAATTTCTGGACAAATAACATCTAACTCATGTGCTTGTAGTAGCTTCTCGTCTAGGTATTAGCCACAGTGGAAGGAAACCCGTGGAATTGGTAACAAGCTACTAATTCTGGATTCAGCTTTCATTTAGTTTCATTTAATTTCTCTCCAGTCCCTAGTGAGGTAAGCACTGAATATCAGTGAGCTACAATCGACTGGATGTTATAGTAACACCAAAAACTCTTACCTTTGTAGCATCAGTAGGACATTCAAGCATAAAAAGAAATGTTAATAATAACCAGTAAGATGGACTTGTTAGAATAATTCTTGCTAGAAGCCCTGGGGAAACAGTAAGCGACGATATAAAGCAAAGATCGAGTTCAATGAGGCTTAACGCCAGAGGTTAAGCAAAAGATGGTTCATCTAGAACTGGTAATTTGTAGTGAGATGCCCAATCATCATTTACGCTTGAGAATCCTACTGAGCGACTACGTTCGAGGCCACCCATGCAGTCCAACAGCGGCCGTCTTGCTCAGATTTCTTTCGGGTGTCATTTCTTTTGGTGTGGACGTGCTTGATGCGGCAGTATCACCGACGACGTCCTTCGGCGCCTCCACCATCACCACCATCACCCGGGCCGGTCTGATTTCCCCTGTCCGTTGAGATGTCATTCTCCCAGTGCGGCGCCACCCACTGCGCGGTTGTGGGAGACACTCCCGACCGCAGATCGCCCAACCACCGCCGACCCGTTCGATTTGCAACCGCATTCGATCGCTTTTTCTCCGATTAGCGTCTGCGGCTTTTAGGTGTTCGATTGCTACGGTTCCTTTTCCGAGAAAATCCCATTCCTTGAGGCGTAACAATCGTCTCTATCTGTACTGTTAAGGAGTCGTATTTTGGAGAGGTGGATGAAACTGTTCAAAGCGGTTGTAGCAACTCGAGAAACTAGGGTCCATATCTATCATTTATATACGCGCTACAAACCCGCAACCAAAACCTGAGGTATCAACGGGCACCTGGGTTTTGGTTAGGGTCTATTCGAGGTCTTGCTCCTCTTCTAGACTGCTTTCTTGAAACCAGCCCAACAAGCGAACAAATGCTTTCTTAGACTTGATGGACACCCATGCGTACCTTGTGGTCAAAATGTCCTTCGTTGCTGAGAAAGTCAATAATTGTTAGCCTTCGATACGAAGGAAATGTAATACCTTGGTGAATCTTGAAACTGGAGCTTCCTCCAGAAACGTCGAGAGAGCTTTATCGGCTTCTTCCATCACTTCTACATCTACCAGAGTACGTGAAATTTTGATTGAATCAGCGCTTCTGCCAATTGAGTTACGTTAATAACACCGTTCGATACAGCAATTCATCGCGTCGTTTCGCGGTTTTTCTGCGGCCACTCGCGAGGAGAATTGCCCTTTGTTCATTCGCTGGTATCATTCAAGCACTCTGTGGACACTATAAGCTGTCGACTAGAATCGTGTCTGGAACAAGTGTGGTTTGAAAAGTTCAAAGGTAAAACGAAAAGCGTAAGACGAAGGAGGAAAGTGATACTAGTCTTTGTCCATCGCGTATCACATTTTATCCTGGAATCCAAGCCGAAATTCTTTGAAAGTCGGAGGTGGAATGTACTAGTAAGTATATTTGACCAGTTTTCACAGTAGCTTACCGTAATCAGTCACAAATGTAGAAGAAAAGTTGGGCTAATGATCCAAAATAATCGTGATGGGTAATTTTGTACGCTAGGTCTCATATGCATGTTTTATTCATTGTCTATTCATTGTCCCGGCACTCGAATTGCCCTTGATTTCCCGTATCTTCAAGACACGTAGCCGCTACTCTTCCGCTAAAATAGAATTCTGCTCTCAGTCCCTATGCAGAATGTCACTTTCTCGCCTTTGCTCTAGGTCGTTGCAAAAATCTGAAGCTTATCGTGATCTGCCCACACGTAGATTATGGATGACGCAAGAATTGCCGCGGGGGATGGATCAGGATGACGAGAATAATTAGTGTTCCCTATTTGATATAGGACAATTGTAGAGCGGCTTCTCGAAAGTGTTTGTGGAATGAGTAACAACGCCCGATTCGTTCTTTGCCTTCTCCTGAAGCTCTGCCGAAGAACTAACGATTATGGCTGCATTCCAAATAATTATTCTCTTCCACTCTCCTCTGCTCCGTTCGAAGTGCTCGATTCTGCATGAATGGATCACCGGTAATAAACCACAGCGTTCATAAATTTGAGGGCCTACTTCTGCCCCGCAATTTACTGGGCATCTTGGTTCGATCGAGGCGCAGTTAGCTGCTTCCAGCATCGTCGTTGGCCACTTAGTCAAACCATTCACTAGAAACTTCACCATGTTATATTTAGTAGTAACTCCAAGAAATGGAAGTAAAAGTACAATTTTTTTTGAAAAATGCTTCCAGGTTGGATGTTGACTGATTGAGCTGATTACGAGATTGGTAAATATTTTTATTAGGCTAACGTTTTGGCGCGCTTCGCATTTGAAGGGGTCCGAAAAGTCCAAAATCATTCAGGAAATTGCTGGCTCTAAACTTGCCGTATCTCACTGAAGAGAATCTCAGAGGAGAGGAGTAAAGGCCATACATATATCATTTACTTTAGGATAAGCTGATTGGAAAAGCCGAGGTGGTCCACTCAGCCACAATTTTTGAGGTGAGCTTTCGAAGCTTTCGTCTGAATTGGTGCTATTCTGCTTACCAGTTCATACCGTTGTTGCACTGTTACCAAAAAGCCGCATGACTTTATGGCCAATCCAGTTAGAAAGAGAGCGCGCGTATCGGCGGTGTAGCATTTCAGCGTAACAGGCTACGGATAGGTCCGAAACGCGAGTTCGATCCCCTCCTGGGTCTCGAATTCTGCAATGGACGTGGAATCATCACAGCAACTTTGACTTAGACTAGACATAGCAGTAACCCACAGAGCGCGGTAACAATGAAACTATCATCCAACCATATCAGTTTCTGTCAACTTTTGCGCCATAAAATACAATATTGAGCAATCGTACGTACAGTAGCTCGAGCGTTTCACATTAGAAATTCTTCTAATAATCTCAACCTCTATTCGTGGACGCCGACAAAGTCCTGAAAAAAGGCTCCCAATGTATCTTGGAGGTTCTTAAAAATTAATCAAATTAAGATATGTAGAGACTACACGACACTTGCCATTATATTTTGAAGTGGTGAATACACAATGTATCGTGACTTATCGATCGTCGGCTGTTTCGTTGTCTTCCAACAATTTTCTCATTATGTTCAATGATCGTCGGTTCATCACTGTGTGGCCAAAATATATTCGTTGATTTTCGCTTTTGACGAGCTCGTTTCAAATTTCTCCAAGTACATATTTCAAGCAAATCTTTCTCTATCAAACAGTATGAGAGACTTTTCTGAATGTGCTAGAGCTAAAAAATATAAGGAGTTTTTTAGGACATACATTTTTTGTCATCAAAATTTTCACTTTGGCGGCGCGTAACTTTTTACGGTGGAGATGTTCAGAGTGGCAAAACATTTCAGCGAGACAACCGTCATCTCCCCTATACATTACTTCTTTCACAAAAACATTTTGGTCAAAAAATCTCATCATTGAGAAATATCATAAATTTTTGAACAACTTCAACCCTACTAGGGTGATGCAAAATTTGAGTCAACTTTAGAAAATCTGCTGCTCTTTTTTTAAGAGCAAAGACTGATACCTCTTATCTTGTTGATCAAATGGCCTAAGCAGTGGACATCTCTCAAAAAATTTATCGGATTCATCATTGATCAGATTATCGATAGCAGCTTGTCTTAAATTAGCTGGTTCGTAAGGTATCACCCTTCAGATCAGAAAACGATGTCCGATGAAAAACAGCGTATATCTGTTGTCTTGCATAATGACGTAACGTAGCTGTCGCGGTAAGACACTCTACAGCTGAATTAGGAGACGCGCGTGGCGCAGAGGATGGAGGCGTCATCAACGCTCAGAGGTCTGAAGTTCGATCACGCCCAGGGCCAACTTAGCAATCCATTTTTTCCAGGTGTAGACTAGTTTGTTATGTTGCTAATTTAACACGTTGACGACCGTGTGACACAATGCTGCGTCACACGTATTTGGCCGCGTGGGACCGTGTGACGCAATGCTGCGTCACAGTTTCGAAATTTACTTTTCTGACTTATCCCTATTTTTTGAGAAATATTTGTCTGGCCACTATATAGCTCATAGTCAGAAATCATTGTAAACCTCGTGGTCCGTAAAAACAATTCTTAGCTTCTGATTTATTGGAATTTTTGATTGTGCACTAGATTTCCTTACAAGTGAAAACAAATAACGGTTATTGCAAGAAACAAATAAATGCAAACAAATACTGCTTACTGAAACAAACACATAAATACAAACAAACACTGATTATTAGAATAAACAAATAATGAACAATAAACTAACAACAATTTCCTTTCAACCTGGATAGGGAAAAAGGACATTCTAAAAACTTCCAGCTGTTATTTTTCTATTTTCATTGCAAAACAAGGAATAGTCACAATCCGCGAAATTACAGGACTGTATATGTAGTCTGTAGTCTGTCTGTGTAGTCTGTATGTGTAGTCTTGCTTCGCTGATAGTTTGCTATTAATTTATTGCAAAATTGTCAAATTGTAGGGAATATTGCAGCTCTTCTGCTTGTCGATTGTCTTTCGGTCGCTACTGTAGGTATGAGGTGGGGGATACAAGTCTGCATTTCTACCATCCCAGACAACCTTTCCACAATTTTCCAGACCTGGAAAAAATGGATGGCTTAGTTGGCCTTGGGCGTGATCGAACTTCAGACCTCTGAGCGTTGATGACGCCTCCATCCTCTGCGCCACGCGCGTCTCCTAATTCAGCTGTAGAGTGTCTTACCGCGACAGCTACGTTACGTCATTATGCAAGACAACAGATATACGCTGTTTTTCAACGGACATCGTTCTCTGATCTGAAGGGTGATACCTTACGAACCAGCTAATTTAAGACAAGCTGCTATCGATAATCTGATCAATGATGAATCCGATAAATTTTTTGAGAGATGTCCACTGCTTAGGCCATTTGATCAACAAGATAAGAGGTATCAGTCTTTGCTCTTAAAAAAAGAGCAGCAGATTTTCTAAAGTTGACTCAAATTTTGCATCACCCTAGTAGGGTTGAAGTTGTTCAAAAATTTATGATATTTCTCAATGATGAGATTTTTTGACCAAAATGTTTTTGTGAAAGAAGTAATGTATAGGGGAGATGACGGTTGTCTCGCCTTACCTCGACAAAGCGTTTTTAGTATGCTACGTAGAAGTTTTAAAAATGCCTTCTAATTCTTCACAGCTATAAATAAATTCAAATCCTAGTGTACCGTTTGAAAGACAATTGTTAGCTCTTCCAAATGAAATGTTTTGCCACTCTGAACATCTCCCCTGCAAAAAGTTACGCGCCGCTAAAGTGAAAATTTTGATGACAAAAAATGTATGTCCTTAAAAACTCCTTATATTTTTTTTAGCTCTAGCACATTCAGAAACGTCTTTTATACTGTTTGATAGAGAAAGATTTGCTCTATCGAAATATGTACTTGGCTTTGTTCATTCTCCTTAATTTGCTGAGAACGAGCTCGTCAAATTGGAGCGAAAATCGCAGCTCGATCGCGTGTTGAATATATTTTGGCCGCTACTGTATGTCGAGATTCACGTTAATTTTCTCGTTAATTTACTTTATTCATTCACCAAATTTACGTACTATGTACTGCTATTTATTTTTGGCGTGCCCTGAGGGGACTGATCGACGCCGACACCTTAACCTTTACGTTTTACTTTTAGTCATTAAATTTATTTCATTATTCTATTTTTTCCTGTGTTTTACACCATATTTACTGTTCATGCTGCTGATTCCCGCACTGCACAAATAGTTCTACCTTCAGAGTGAACGAGCGACTTTTCATTTGTACATCTTTTTTCGTTCTAATGTGTCTGTGTGGAAGCAGTAGGACATAAACTTTTTTGTTATTTTCCTTTCTTACATTATTTCAGATACCACAGAGCTGTATTTCAACGAATTGAACACTGGACATCAAGATGCCTTATTTGAAGTATACAAAAGATTTTCTTTCTCCCTAGTCACAATATCAAGATAGGACGGTGAAAACTGGCGGTGGAAGTGCCGTACACTTTGTTATGGACCCCATTCCCGCAGCGCCATGAAAGAAAGTGCTAAACATTCAGCTTGAAATGCTAATCGACGACGACTCAAACGGAAACTCGCCTTCCAGGCTCCCTAGGTATCGATGAGAACCGGCGCTTCGCTCTTCACCGGGCCATTCAAAAGCGCAGCGCACTCCAACGACCCGTGCCCATCTGTCCGGTCGCTGAAGGACAACGAGGTACACGATCTGTTGTCTGTTTCCGGCGGCATCCGTCCGACGAGGGTAGGAGGACAGTCAGCCTTCCAAAAACCCTCTAAAGGCTCCAAGTTCTTTCTTAGTCCGTACCTCGGCATCGATGTGATTAATTTAACTTCTTGGGGGCGTGGTAAAGGTAAAGCTTGGTAACTTGGTAAAGCGGCGGCACCCGTAAGTCATTGTATAGGTCAAATGCGCATTCACCATGTCTCTCCGATTTGAATGGAGCACGAATGCGGTGGGATTGATCAGTGCCGACACTTTTACCTTCACCTTTATTAATCTCTCTCTTGCCTCACAAGTTTCTTAGGTGGAAAATTTTCATTTAACGGCCTAATGGTGTGAATTCAAGGTGAAAATGTTGCTTTTGATCGGCCTTTTGTCCATTTTTTGTTTGTACATCTAAGCAGTAAAACTAGGATCGAATGATTTTTGTTGAGCCAGTCTGGCTATTTCCTAACCTCCAACCGTGTTTGAGCCTGAGAAGACGTCTTTCCACTTAACAACCTCGTGAGGCAGGAAAAATAACATAGGCGAGATTTTTCATTCGATTGATTCCTATTATTTGTAGCATTTGTAAAATTTTCCCTCTTATATTATCTCCTTTATCTTTCTATCTAGTGATGTTATTAGATCGCACCGCCGCTTGCAAAAATCACAAAACAAGGAAAATCTTTATTTTTAAACGTTGTCTAGAGAGGTGTCAATACGAAATATCAAGTGCTGGTATGCATCCCCAGAATAAATTAGTACAATAAAGTAATCACATCGATGAGGAGGTTTAAAGGCGATGGAAGTTGAAGATTCTTACAAAAACCTTTTGAAGGCTTTGTCGAAGAAAGGCAGGAGGCCAGGGTGGCCCTGGAAGGGGTCCGACCGGCCCCCACCTGCTCTCGTTGTCACCCATAACCTCTTGATGACCCGTAACCCTAATATGGCATGCGAACGCGTCCCACGAGAGTCGACGTAATCGCCTCCCCTCCCTCTCTGCCCAGCCTTCCCGGCCCTGTTTCCGGCCTCTTAGCCGATCTTTTTCTCGTTTTTAGGCAGTTGAATTCAATAAAAGATCAACTCGCTTTCGCTCTTTTGATAATTGGAATTTATAAAAATTATTCTTCGATAAAGATGTCCTTGTGCTACTTTTCCACAAACCATTCAAATTTTATGACTAGAAAGACGTTTCCTTTTTCATTTTTGCAACGATAACTCCGCATCCGCAGCTGTACTTGTGCTGTGTTGATAATTTGTTTTTGATTTTTAAGTTGGTTTGAATTTTTTATGAATAGTGTTTTTTGATTTGTGCGGCTAGCCGCGCCGACAAGGAAAAGAGCAAAACACAAGAGGCGAACCTAAAAGGCAAGAAAAGCATAAAAAGACAACACCTAGACCAAAAATTTTCTTCGGCATTAATGACTTCATTTTTACTTATTTCGAAATTGTTCTATACTTTATACGATTTTCCTCCCTGAGACTAATTCTGATCGCTGTTTGTAAATTCGTTTCAAATTCATGTGGCTTGGTCTTTTTTTCCTTCTCTACCGATTTCCTCAGAAAATGTCGTTGTGCCACTCGAAATTTCAATTTCCAGTTCAGATTTACACTTCCTCTTCTTATTTTTTTCCTTTATTTATCCTCCGGTTCATTTTTATTACGCTGTTTCCTCCAGAGATTGTTGCAAATTTCTCGAAGTCCTCCAATGTAATGATCTTGCAATGCTTACAATCATCTTGCAGTATTTTTGGTTGTTCGTTGAATCATCCTTCATTCTTATATATTTATTTCTATCATATTTCTTTTTCGAATTTTTCGTTCTCTATTCTTTTGCCTTTACAATCACAACAGCTAGATTCAGAAAGATACGAGCCCAAGTGATCTCGCTATGTTGTACTTATCAATTTGTTTTTATACCAACTTTGAATATTCCGGACTACAAATCTTTTGGCGCCTTTTTGGTAATTTCTACAAATTCTTTTACACGCAATTCAAAGCAAAACTGAAATCGTTGTTTATTTCCTGCTTTTCACACTTTACCGAAATCAAAACCCGAATACGTTTCGAAGTCTAATTTCCAAGGCAGGTGAGGTGGAAGAATTAAAAAAAACCCAAGTAAAGGCTGCCGTGGCTCTACAAGGCTAGCAGAATTTTGAGAAAACTTTACCGCTACCGCTTCTCCTTGCCTTTTTGTCTTATTCAAATATAAGTTTAGTCTTCAAGTCACACCTTTTTAATTTTTCTACTTTGTTTATTTGTTACCTGCATTTTTACAAAATGTGCCGTTCTCAATAGGTTGGTCTGTTACTGAATCAAATCCTCGCAATCAACCTTAACGACCACTTTAAGCCACCATAGCTCTCATCGATAACGATCGATCAGGTCAGTGACGCAATCAATAGTCGGCACCGGATCGATGCTGACAGGGTTAGGGTAGCCGTCGTGCTCTTAGATACCTCGCTAATTCATCGATTATAGATTAATGAAGGTCGCAGTTCGGTGATGAGTTAGTGGAACCAGCGGGGGTGAATGATCGTCTGCAGAATTTTTACTTTCATTCATTTTAATGGCTCAGACCGCTAGTCTGCAGGTTATTCAGTAGACGGCGGTTACCAGTTAAGGGGTTGATTAGGTTTCTCCGATCAGCGCAAAACAACGGGACGAGAAGAAACATTATCAGTTGTTATCAGCAATTAGGACGTGCCCCAAGGTATCAGCTCAACTGGAAAGCATTCCTCTAATTTACGAACAAATCTGTACTTATCTAAAAAAACGATAAACAGTAGTAGAAAAGGCATTTAAACAAGCACCAAAAGGACCAAAATATTTTCAGCAATTGCGTGTAGTTCTTTATTGTTTCGTTTTGTCAAATCGTTCTGTCCGTTTAAGTAATTTTGATAGTTTATATTCCTTACTTTTGTTTTCTTTTGTCTGTTTCACTTTGGTACATATTCAGACTGCGAAATATTTAAATAAATAAATGAATATTGAGAGAAAAACAATTGAGCTGTTCGATAGCAGATTTTTCGTCCAGTATACTATATTAATTTTATTTATTCCGGTCTTTACATTACGCTGTTTATCGTAACGGCGCGGTGCAGCGTTAAGATGCGCTACTGATATTCACACGGCCATAGGATCGGTCCTTGCCCATGCTACTTAATCCATCCTTAGCTCAGGTAAATTGTTACCAGACTTCAACAGAAAAGGAAAGGCAGTGACTTGAAGAGCGACCAGCCCTCTCATGATACTGTATAGATCAAATTCGCATTTTAGCATGCCTTCATGATTCAAATGGAAAACGAATGCGTGGCGCGTCCTTAGAGTGCTGATCAATGCTGGGCAGTTTATTTTTACCTTTCCACATTCGTCTCTTCAGGCCAGGTTGGGAAACCACTAAAATTTACAATCCCTGTTCATTCATTTCCAAATCGTGCTAATCAAAATCGATCTGGCGCTCGTACTACAGAATTGCCCTCTTTGTTTGATCATTGTTGTCTCAAAAGATCACCGTTTTCTTATCAGCATCATGGAGCGACCACAGAATACCCGATTACTTTCTAGTTTGCCCATAAATTATGCTTATCACCTTAATGACACCCGTGATAGCCGCGTTGTTGTTCAACGACACGATTTTCGCCGTTGTCGACCGCGTGCTGGAATCATTGTTAATTATTACCTTCATAGATTGATTGCCGAATAATCATTCTGAATAGTTCTATTTCGGGAATCTTTTTATTCATACAAGTCTTTAGACTCCAACCGAGAACATAAAAACATGGCTTAAGAACCTATTTTTTAAACCTTTTTCCTTCTTTTTGTTCACGGCTTTCCTCGTTCTTTTTCATTTGTTTTTTATGAAAATCACGATATTTATCCTATCCGGTTCTGCTAGGAGTCTTTGGATGGACTGGACTGGAACTAGCCAGGTTGAAGAATGTCAGGAAACCAAGGAAACTAAGGCCTGGTTTTTTAATGAATGGTAAGATACACTAAATTTACCGTGGGCATTGAAAGAGTGGAAGTATTTTTTTCTGCCAGGAGCCTTCAATATTTAGAATTAAATTTGATATCAAACAATATCAAACAAAAACAACAATATCAAACAAACACATGGATGCCTATCTGTGCTTTATCCTACACATTTGAACGCGTCTCTTATGGAAATAAAATAGATGACTAAGTATTAGGGTGACCCAAAAGTTTATGTGCACTTCAGATTCTGACTTCCTTTATTCACAACTCTAGAAAAACAAATAAACGATTAATAAGGATAGCATGGTTGAGCAAGATTTTTTAACGGACGATGGCGATGAATTCTGCGTAATCGTGATACCCTAATCGATTATTTAATTGTTTTTTCTTGGCTATGAATAAACGGAAGTCGGAATGCATACGAATCTTTGGGGCACCCTAATGAATAAGTAAATATTTCTTGCAAGTCATCTGAAGAAGCCAATCTGACAGTATTCATTGATCCTTCTTTTTTACTACATTTTTTCCAAAATGCTCTTTTCTATTTTAGTGTGTAGATCTACACATTGCGATAGTTCTGTGGTGTTTTCAGTTTTGAAGAGCCTGTTGCACACGTGTGGTGGATACGAATTAAATGGTTGGCTAAAACGGCTGTTTCGGTGTGCTTTCAATTCAATTCTCTTGTTTGCCAGCCGTGTTGCTTCTAATTGTGGTGGTCGCGGGTTAGCCAGCCTGCCTCTTCCATTTTTTACATTGTTTTGGAGGTCCCTGGACTTTATATTTTTTCACCACAGTTTGGCTACTTTTTTATTATCCATCCTTTTTCGCGAACACCATCCTCAGTGCCGGTGTGGTGCTTGCCACTGTGTCATCATAGTTGTAGAATGTGGTATTTTCGGAAAAAGCCTCGTCATTCATCTAGCTCTTCCTATTCTTCTGACTCAATAGAAATAATAGAACGGTGAAAATTGATACTAGAATATGATGTTGTTATGGTGCTGCTAGATATGTCCGAAAAACCGCATCTCAGGCGGGATTCCATTAGTAATATAATATAATATACATAGTATAATAGTCTACATAATGGTAACCCTCAGAAAAGCGGTAATAAAACTAGAATTTCAGGTCAGGCGAAAATTGAGCTTCTATGTTACCCTTTCGGAACGACAACTGTTTGTCGATCATGCGCTATCGGGCGGTTGACATGTGTTTCGTGACTGCGTTTATTTTCCATCTAAAGTGACAATTCCTCGCTGATTCCCTCTACTCTGAGAGGTGCAATGCATTTTTCAACTTTTTTTCTCTAAAGTTCCCGTTCCGTTGGACACGCTTGGTGAAGTGCTACAGACTCTCGCATAGTATAGTGACCGATCCCCGCCCGGAATAACCAAGCCTTCTATCTCTCCGAGGATGGGTAAACTGGTATCAGACTTGTCCGGGAAGGTAAAGATATTGAATTGGTATAGCAGCTGACCTCCGCATACCATTGAAGCGCATTCACCATTCCGCTACGATTCTGAATGGAACACGAATGCGGCGGTGGATCCTCAGAGCACTGATCAACGCTGGCACCTTTACCTTTACATTCTACCGGGGTTTTCGCAGGTTACTACCATTTATAATAGACGTTAGCTATAATTGTGCTACATTCTAACGAAATAATAGGAGTAAACTAAATTAAATTAAATTCCAGTGGAGGGTTTGAGCTCGTGGGCCTATTTCACGAGTTTCGATGAGCCTGGCTTTACGATGCCGTACTGCTGTGAGACAGTCACCGCACCGACCGCTTTTTGCCGATCACCGGAGGCCGGTCGTACCGAAGGCTAACTAGCTGTCTGGTGGGCTGGCTGCGTGGTGGTGGTCGTCGTCGTGGTTGCGACGGCGACGTTGTCGTACATTTCGTTGCATTACACTCTACCCATCGAAAAACTCATCCGAAGAAGCAAACCCGTCCCCCCCCTCCCAGCATCTTCTCTCAGCAGGGGTTTGGGCTCGCTCGGTCGTGGACCAATACCCGTCCAGAAACTGACATGAAAGGAGCAAAGTCCTCCGGGTCTTTTCGATGTTTTTGTAAAAATCAAGTTTCACCCCGTCTGGTCGTCGTCTAAACTTGCGGCCAGCCTCGCTGTGAGCCTAATTTTCATCAGCAGTCATTCAGCAGTTTTTCTAACGTTCTTCTCCCGATCCCAATTGCCTATTCTGATCCCTGAATTGGTGTCCGCATTCTATGCAAGTCCCAGTTGAAAAAGTACGAGAGAGAAACGCAATCTCATTCGGATTCCTTGCCACCTATTACGAAGAATGCGAATTCGAACGATCTCTCCATCTTTTTATTCCTTTTTGCGTTTTTGGAATTATTCAGGCTTTCCTCAGTTCGGATTCCTATCATTTCTCGTTTTCGCTCTTCTTTCAGCCTGTCTTTCTCACTTCTCGAGAGTTTTCTTATCGTGTCGAGCTTGCAGTCGAGCTCATTTGGTAACATCAGTAAGAATTGTAGAACGTAGCATCATATAGCTTGTGAAACAATTTTATTCACTTATCTATTACGACCGCTTTAGACAACAGTGAAATAATGAAATGCATCTGATAACTGACGGCTCCGCAGATATGATAGCCAGACCGTTAATAAATTAAAATAATGAATTATAATCTGAAAATAAAAAGATATAAGTACTCTAATAATCTGCCTGTTCCTGTCTATTTCTTTTGAACGTTTTAGCTACTTGGTCTTTCGTATCAGTAATCCTAAAAAATCATAGTCTGTTTCACTTACGGCTGCTTATAATTAGTGCACGTTTTCGTGGCATAATAAATAGATAAATAAGGAAATAAATAAAGCTTCTATGCATTCCTATAAGATTTCTGATCTTGGCGTCCGGCTGCTGGAAGATCTTCAGTATTTATTTATTTATTTATTTATTTATTTATCCTTACATCCACATGGATGTGCAATACGACCAGAATTACTAACGACACTGATGGAACAAAAATTCTCCCCCATATTTTTCGGAGAGAATGTGCAGAGAAGAACCTTTCTCCTTACTTTTCTTTTTCTTGTTCCTGGTCGACTACCGAATAGCTCAATTCTTTGAACTTACCCGCTTTTCCTTCCTGTTGTCATTACTCCTGGCCGGTCAGCTCTTCCCGCGTATTTGGCGCTGTTTTGCCATTCGGTCGCGTCAAATTCGCCCGGATTCAATTTGAAGCGTCGTTTGAGACAACGACCAGTTATAAGCTGAGATATTCATCGAATATATTTGTCGGTTTTACTAGGGTATCGAACGGATTAATAAGGTGACTTATACCCTGGTCAGATGCAGACTTCTTCGTGAGTCGTTAGGTATCGGGCGAACTGTGATTGATAGTGCTGTCGATGATAGCGAAGACAAGTGTAACGTCGTTGAACATTGCTACTTCTGGCGAAAACTGAAGGCAAAGCTGATGAGGACGATGAATGGTCTCTCATAAGCTCTCAACCTGCTTAATAGGCTTAGTTTTTGAGCGCCTTATCAGCAAACCAGGAGGATCTATCGTAGAAGATAAAAAGGAAGAGTGTCGGCGTTGACCAGTTCCCGAAGGACGCGCCATGCGTTCGTCTTCCTCCCAGAATTGTATAGGCATTGTGAATGCGTATTTGGTCTATGCAATGCGCGAGCCCGCCGCTATACCAAGTCGGTGTTTTACCTTCCAAGACAAGGCCTAGACAAGTCTTGTATCAATTTATCCGACCCCAGAGGAGTGGAACGCTAGGTTAGCCAGAACGGGAATTCATCGTTCGACCCTGCGGGAGTCATTAGCGCCTTTTACCACCGTACCACGCACGCCCGAGATATATGATGCTCTCGAAAATGCAGTCATTCTCGTCTTTCAGAGCTAAAAATTAAATGGAGCTCACATCAAGTAGTTTTTGAATACATGATTTTTTATTGATTTTTTCACATAACTTTTCTTCGTTTCACTCATTCTAGACCGTTTTCGTTTTAAATCGATCTCTATTTTATAATGTTTAATGTTTCTATGCGATGATCCGAGAGTGGAAGGGGAAAGCGGTGAGAAGTTTGTTTATTTATTAAAGTACGTATAAGGACGCGCCAAAAAAGCCACCACAAAAAATATCAAACTCCAACATAAAACAGCACCAATGTAAGGAGATGAACGCCGTAGGCTCGTCCTGCAACTAACTCTAATTAATTCCGCAATCGGGAGCCGAGGTGGTCATCGGAGGGTTAGAAGAAGCAAAGTTTTACGAGAAACATTTGAGACCTTATGAAGCAATTGATGAAAGAAAAAAGTCACAAAAAATATCCAAGTGGCATGTGAGATATACAGCCCCTCCAGGAAGTTATACGCAAGGACCAACAAAGCTTAATGTCCTGGAAGTGTAGTCCTATGTGCAACGCTTTCAAGTTGAGGCTCAAGTTGAGGCAGTAGAGTTCGAAGCGGACTACTGATGTAATGGACACTAAGCCTACGACCCTTGGGGTGGTTGCTCTTGAGAATTTGGTCTACGAAGCTTCGTCGTAGTACGACTTATGAAGAAATGGTAGAAGACCAGTTGATCTTACTGGTTCGCTGATAAGGCGCTCGCCAACTGAGCAGATTTAGATGGTGGACTGCTTCCAAGAGGCTATTCATTGCATTCATCGGTTTTGTTATTAGTTTTCTCAAGAAGTGCCAATGTTCAACGACATGATACTTGTCTTTGCCATCAGCGACAGTACTATTAATCACATTTCGCCCGATACCTTACGGCTCTTCAAGAAGTAGTAGTAGTGCAGCTGTAGCTGACAGGCGATTTTGTGCAGCACATTTTTAACGAGGCAGCTGAAACTTGGCTGCCTCAAAGTAAACAAGCCGCAGCTGAAGACACGGAGGGACCCGAAGGTTGGCCTTTTTTGTGCCTACGAGGGAGCGTAACCATCACAAACAAATGGGAAACGTCGCTTTCGATTTGCACCGCTTCGTTATTGGCGATTCGATTAGTTTTTACTGGCGAGAGACGGCTCCCCCCGTCTCTTGAGCGAGTTCCCTGTGCGTGTCCTGGGCCTTCTTCGGTCTCACCGCCGCAGCCACCCCTCGCTTCCTGAATCGAAAACATTCATTCAAATGGTTTTATTCTCTATTCTTCAGTCATGGCTATCCAATAAACAGAACTCCGAGTAGTTAAAGCGCCTATATAATAATTAACTATTATATGTGAATGATAATAATAGTATAATATTTTTATTATCATTAAAAATCGCAGCTGTCAAAGGCGACTCGTAATGATTTAACCGCTTCATGAGGTCATAAAAAACTTCCGGCCGTTCGCTGTTGCTCCAGTGCTTAATGTTATACTCAATACTAAGCTGTTTGATTCAAAAATGCTAATTACTAATTAATATTAATGTATTGAGTATGCTTCATATTGATGCAAAGAGAATTTGTAAGCGAAATGGCTGGTATTAAGTACTGGTGACTCTGCGGGACCACGTACCTTTTCCATGCTAAGTTAGTGCTAGTTCACTCGTTCTACTAAGTTTTTTTCCTTTGTTATGTTCCACTTTCTCCAAGTGGATTCTCACCTTGTTTATTACCTAGAATTCTATTGTTATCAATTACGTTCTCACAGGTGGTTATTGTCCATGTCCTTCACATTGTCTACTTTTCCAGGCATCGATTCTCTTATTTTGCTCTGCCAAATTGATCAGCATTAAGTTTATTTTATTTTTTTTAGATATTTTCCATTCATTTTGTGGGCATGCTAATTTAAGGAATATACCAGAGCCACGTCAGTGCCACTTTTGCCTCGGAATCTAAAAATTGACCGGAACGTCTCCAGTTATTCAAAAATATGAATGATTTTTCTTCTGAACTTTCAACGGAAAAACGGGAGGAGCAGAATTCGTACGTTGATTGGTGGCCTCCATGAGGGTTCTGTGGTTTCAAAGTTCTATTCCTTCATTGGCGTTGGGCTTTATGTATACATTTGCCGTATGATCTAAACGAACGCAACATCTGCCTGCCACTGGGCGGCAAAATTCGGTTCAAGGCTGAGATGAGATCAGAATTCGACGTCAGAGTCAAGTCATTGTCAGTGGAATATTGTGGAGAATTCGGCAAGAAATGCTCAGCTGATTAGCGGACGGAATATGCATATACCGTTAGTTCTTTGTGCGTTGTGGAGAAATGAGCCGCGAATTCCTTCGTTCTGATGCATTCATTTAGCCCGAAGGCATCCTGTTGGCAGATGGTAGATGCACAAACTTATTTATTTGTTCATTTATTTATATACTACATTATTCAAAACGTGCCTAAAAAACTCATTATAGCAACGACACAAATCAAAGACGAAAACCACTAGTGACGAACCGTTGAAAGAAAAGGACGACTATCCCATGTGCCACACAAGAACAAAAAACAACAGAAAAAATTTAACAACAAATCTGTGCTCGGTAATTAACTGGACAAAAAAGGGAGCGAAGCAAAAGAAAGAAACGGATGTTCTTTTTTACTATTGAGCTTCAATTCTAGGTTTACAGTACAAAATGATTCTCTATATATTGTTAGCGATACTGCCTAGCCGCGGAAATCTCACTTTTTCTATTTTTCTGTTTTGAACGGATTTTTAGATCTGGTGGATATGTGGCACGGTAGAAAAGTTCTTACATTTTAATGCCTTCTAATGCCTTATACTTATACTTAATAACAAGTTTGTCCGTTTCTTTTGAACTTATCTTATGGTAGACGCTTGCTTGCGAAAATCACAGGGTACGAACCTCAAGCCACCTATCAGGTCTATTAACGCACGGACACTAGCATCCATCACCTCGGGGTGATTCTCTCTCGTATATTCGCTACGTCTGCTTCATTTTTCTTTCCTGCACTTGTTTGCTTTAAAAATTGATTGGCATGGATCTATTATTGTCACTCTCTACAGCATTTTATTTTTGCTCATTTTTCATCACTTTTCATTTGAATAGAAGTGGCACATTCTTTGCGGATCCGAAAATAAATAAAAACTATGAAAAGGCCGAAGCGTGTGGACAAAATTAATTTGGTGCCTCTTATGGGCTGTTCTGTCAGCTGGCAATCCACCGCGTTAGGACTTTCCTTTTACGACTGTAGAGGCGTCCGATAGCCCATCGCTTAGTAAAATGACTTGAGCATCCAGCTGGTTCGTGGTCGTTATGTCGACCATTTGAGGAGGCTAATGCTGACCATACAATTCGCCCAATCTCTATCAAATGAGACCGTAATCAGAGGTCGTTCTCTGCCCCGTTCCCATAAAATGTTGCTCTTCTATTCCTCACTGAGTCACCGATGTCCTTTGAGGCGTTCGGCTGGCCATTGGAACGAATTGATACGACGAGGGGGTGGGGGCTAACCAAAACATATGTAACCAGCAGTCGGTGTGAAAATGGGAGACGATAGGCAACGGGGAGACAAACACTCGGCAATTTGGACGGCTTTTCAATCTGCCGTTCAACACGTGCAAAATTCTGCCACGTACCATTTGAAGATGAAATGTTCATTTCAAAAAAAATCATGCTATGTATTTTTTGACTGCAAAGGATAATCCAGTCGCTGAGATTGAATCCTACACGGTGAAGAGCTCGCTCTTAGTGGGTGTCTGGTGCTCAAGTGGGCCCATGAGGCTTCTCTTTTTATATGCTGATTAATTAATGGTTTTCGAGTATTTTCTAATATCAAGCAAGGGACTACTCAGTTACATAATTTGCCTTCTTAGTATCAACTTCCTGCCAACGATTATAAAGGTTTTATGCTGCTGTCTGGAAAAAATTCTAGCAAGGCGAAGGGTGAAGTCATAGGTGTTAATCAGTCCCTAAGGGCGCGCCATGCAATCGTGTTCCGTTCTAAATTGTAGAGGCATGTTGAATGCGTATTTGTCCAATACAATGACTTGCGAGGGCCGTCTGCTGCTTTAAATCAGGGTCTTCACATTATCAGACGAGTCTGGTACCAACGTACACGACCCTAGAGGGTGGAAGTCTTGGCTAGATCGGGCGAGGATCGATCACTCACCTGCGCGAGTGTAAATAGCGCCTAGTACAACTTCACCAAAAAAAGGGATTATAGTATGTGTAGTATTGATTAGGAGAATGGGAAGATTAATTTCTTTATTCCCAGCAGGAATAAATGGGTAACTGAAGCGAACAGAAGAAACTTGTGTTTAGTGTTTTGTTTAAGTGTTTATTTCTTTTCACTGAATCTTCCATTTTTCACAATCCAGATCACCAGTAATCATCGAAAATCAATAATCTGCGCGACTGCTAGGTGCACTTCTAAAGTGGAGAACTTTAATATCTCGAATGGTGTATAATCTGATGTCGTGAACACCTGCAAAAATGTTTTCGGGAGGTTGAAGACGCCACGGGCTTCGCTGCCAACCATATACGCGGCTTGCGGCAATGAGCAATGAACGTCAGCTGCATTATCCAAAAATAACCAAAAAGAAAAAATGCGAAAAACTTTTGATCAGCTACGCTCCTTGTAGGGCGAGCGTGGTGCAGTGGTAAGAGGCGCTGCTGACACCCAGTCGATCGATTCTCGCGCGGGCCAAACAAGCCTTCCATCCATCCGTGGAAGGTGAATTGGTACCAGACGTCTCGGGAGGTAGAAACACTAACTTGGTATAGCGGCTGGCCCCCGTAAGTCATTGTACAAGCCAAATACGCATTCATCGTACCTCTACGATTCTGAATTGATCACGAATGCGTGGTGCGTCCTTAAGGGACCGATCAAAGCCGAGACCTTTACCTTTGCCGTTTACGCTCCTTATTCCCTGGTGCTGCATTTTACAAATGCCGTCTGGTCTCATCTCAAGTCAGTCACACTTTAGTACAATTTCCCCCTGGTAAACATCGATTTCCGGTCGCGTTATCAGGGTCCGACGACGTCGGTTCGTTGATAGCCATTTCCGCCATCGATCAGTCATCTCGTTGATAGATACATATCGTCTGCTGGGGGGAAAGGTCACCGTCGGAAATGGCCTTTCCAGACTCTCTCTGAGGTCAGGACAAAATTAATAACTCGTCGTTCATCCCGTCGCATCCGTCGATTTTCTATCACATTTTTGTCATTTACCTTTTTACCTTTTTTGTCATTTACCTTTTTATAGGTGCACAGTTCTGAGTGCAGTAGAAATACAATTAGAGCAGCACATTCTATGATAGTATTTATTTCAAATGTAGAAATATTTGGTAAACGGCCTCAAGAGAAAAGGGGCGTTTACCCAGTAGAGCTACCCTTCATCATTCATCATCTTGTCGTTTCGATGAACTTGAAATTGTTCGGATGAAGATGAATTATGAAGAATCATAATATTTTCCGTGAGTGTTTTTTTTGTGTGGGGATAATTGATGAATTTCTAAAAGTTATTCCCCTTTCCATACATACATGTCTTATCTAACGACCACAGATTTGCGTTCAAGTTATGCCCATTCACACTTCTCGTACGGTTTTCTGTCATTAATTTTAAGATACTTTTTTTTTAGGAAATTATCCTCTTGTCTTTTCTTATTACACTATGTCTCTTTGAATCCAGAAAAAAATCAATTTTTTGTGGAAAGTGCTCCGGTGCCTGAGTGTGGATATCTACAAACGTTTTTTTTTCGATTATCCTCTTCTCAGAACGCGGCTGCATCATATGTAGCCCACTAGCGTCCTTCCTCCTACTCCTCTTGTCTTCGTTTACTGGGTGAAGCGGGATGTGCTTCTTGCCGCTTCATTGAATATTCGTTTCATAGCAAACAGGACAATAGTCGAGAGCGTGGCGCATTCCCAATGATGCAGCGGTGTTGCGTGCATCTGAATAGAGCGAGATTTAGTATTATCGTGGTTGGTTATTCGACTTTGAGATTCAGTTTTCCTGAATAGGTTCCAAATCTCTTTCGCAGCTCTCTGGGCACTAGTATTATTCTGTTATTTATTAATACTAGTTATATATAATATTAGTGATGTTCTGGTTATAAGTTATTTTATACAAGTTATTGCTGTCTACAAAGTGTTCGTGAAGAGTAAGACATATGCTGAAACTGACTTTAATAAATTCGCTGCTTTCAGAAGGGGGGGGGGGACGTTAGGTCCCCGAGTCGGCTCGGCAGAGGTGGTCCATGCGTCCTGTGGATACAATTAGTGGAGACTCGCACTGAGGCCATACTCGTCGCACGCGACGGCGCGGCGAGTGATGACCGCACCGGCCACCCATGCCTTGGTGACCCGACGACGACCCGATCACCGTTGACGGTCCATAGCTCGACCATATTATCAGGTAATCAATGGCTCGTTACCTGAAGGGGCCTGAGTGAGGGTGTCTCAGTGTTCACATCTATGGAAACCTGTATATGTTTCTACTCAGAATTTTACGCTCTTTCAAATGAGCTTGACCACAACTTTCACAAAACAACCCTAAGGACACAATATTCTCGTTTTCACTTTATTTTGAAAAAAAAATCAAGACATTTTCGGATAATAGATTGGCGAACGTGTTTCCAGACTAAAATTTTGCTGCCGATCCTACCACTTCAACCAGAAACCTTTTTGATGCTGTTCATGGTCTATATTCCATGAAAACAAAGAACAAATTCATTAGAAGAAGTTGAAAAGGATTTACTGTCGTGATTTTTTTTTTACAGATTTCGTACCTTTGGCACTTTCAGTAACAGTAATTCAGTAATTTTCAGTAATAGTGTGGTATAATTGAAATAATAAGTTTCATCATATAAGTTAATAAGTTTCATATTTCATATAGTTCGTCCAGAAACATGCTTTGACATCCTATTGCAGAATGTTCTTATATTTCGAGAACTCAATCCTCCTGTGTGATAGCGCCCGGTGAACCTGCAGAAAACAGACGTGAAAACTGTTTTTTGTCTGACTTGATGATTCTCTATTTATTCCATTGTCTTCTCTCCACGTCACGCCTACGGATATGCTTCGTTTCATCAGGTTTTTGAACAGCTAAATATATCAAGAAATGCTTCCAGATCCAAAATCGGAGGAGCTTTATTAATGTGGCGAGGGCCGGATGGTCACATCCCAGAAGTCTTTTCAGCAAACTAAAATGGGCTTTTTCAAGCAAAATCATAACATCAAGTTGATATGACATGTTTCACCTATAAAAGGTTTTTGCTAGGCTGGTGGTGTGAAGTGCTGAAATGTCCCACTTGCACCACAAATCTTTGCATTACGTGATGTATATGTTTACTGTATATTGAAAAGGTGATCATGTCTGGTATGTTAGAGAAAGGATGGAGAATTGATCAAGGTTTTCTTTAACAGGGAATAAATTCGCCTTACACGTTATCATAGATGCCATTTTCTCTACTTTCCGTGGAATATAGACCGTAAATAACATTAAAAAGTCTCTCGTTGAATTGGTTGAATCAACGGCAAAATTTTACTCTGGAAACAGGTTGCAGAATCTCTGGAAAAATGTCTTAATTTTATCAAGAAAAAGTTAAAATGAGCACATTGTGCCCTTAGGGTTGTCTTGAGAAGGTTATGGTCAAGCTTATTTGAAAGAGCGTAAAATTCCGAGTAGAAACATATACAGGTTTCCATAGATGTGAACACTGAGACACCCTCACTCAGGACCCTTCAGGTAACGAGCCATTGATTACCTGATAATATGGTCGAGCTATGGACCGTCGATGACGATCGGGTCGTCGGCGGGTCACCAAGGCATGGGTGGCTGATGCGGCCACCACTCGCCGCGCCGTCGCGTGCGACGAGCATGGCCTCAGTGCGAGTCTCCACTAATTGTATCCACAGGACGCACGGACCACCTTTGCCGAGCCGACTCGGGGACCTAACGTCCCTCACCCCTTTCAGAAGCGGTATCCATGATCTTTCATTGTTGACAAAAAGGCTGCGGTTTTGATGGCTATTACGATGTTTGAAGATGTTTCATTCGAGCTGAGTTACGAACGCATCAAAAAGCGCAATTTATTTGTACACATTCTAATAAATGACACTTCACTCCTTCATATGTTAGCATTCATTTCGACTGCTCTGTGGGTGTACTATGGTCGTACCTCTTGTTGGTGTACCAGCTCAAATCATTTTCTAGGCAGCACCACCGGACTGTGATTAGAGTTTTTCAGCGGCACGTGCACTTCGTTGCACTTGGTGTCGTCGCCGACTTTGATCGCCGAAACATCGGTGATCGATTTGATCGAATTTTATCAATGTTCACAAAATAGGAACTTCTTATAGAATTCATATCCTTTGAAAAGGTGGTTATATAGCAAGTGAACTTTTTCGTTCAAATTTTATCGTTGGCGTTTTTTTCAAATCAACATTCGTCGCATTGATTTCTCCATGTTCTCTCATCTTTGAACACCTCGGCATTGCTGGTGATTGTGTCAATCCCGTCTTCTTCTTTCGAGGTTGTTAGATGAAAGTTTCATTCAACGGCTCAAAGTCTCGACCTTTCCATCGCTTTCGGAGGCCTTGAGATTCCACCTAGTGCTACTAACACTGAGACGTAAGCTGAGTAGTAGAACTTAGTGGCCTCTGAAGATGACTGGATTGTCGAAACGTTACGCAGCTACTTGAAAGTGCCACCTAACAGATGTCGTAGGATAGGAGACAGTATTGGAACAATCCTCATAATGAATTGTTATCTAACTGTATGAGAAACTGGTATCACTTTTCAAAAACGTTACTGTATCAGGCTTTCAACAACGTTTTGCACAACTCTTTGGTTACCCAAACCCTTTCGAGTTTTCTACAACTCGTAATCAACGCATTTACCTCTTCTTTCGATATCCCACAATTAGTGGCAATGCCGGCATTCATCATTCTTGTCCCCTGAGAATACAGAGTTCACTTCCAAAAGTTGTAGTATGCTATAGACTTATCAGTCTAATCAGCCAAGATGGTACGAGTTTACCTTGGCTCACGTATTTTTGAGTCCTCCGCCACCCGTGAGATTCTCAAACTTGGGTAATTAAACCACGTCAAAGCCTCAAACTTGGGTTTCATTATCCAAGAACAAAAGCGGACTCACCGAAACTTTACCCGAACCGAAATAAACTTGACCATCTTGGCTGATTGGCTTCAGTCTAGCACATACTAATATATTCGATATGCCATGATTCGACCTGGGAATATTCACTTGTAAAAATTTCCTGTTTCAGATTTGCACAGCGAGCATTTGGACTCGCACTCGGTCGTCTGTTATCTGATGACGCTCTACCTGTCGCTCATCGGCAAAAGCTCGATAATTGCGCTTCAAGGCGCGGTGAGTCTTTTAACCATTCATCGGTGCTTGTTGTTTATAGCGTTCATTTATTTCACTTTCATGGTCTTTCGTTTTTCTTTTAGTCGTTAGAAGACAGGTGATGGTTTACACCTTCGCCATTTGCCTTCACACCTTTTTGTCATCTACATTATTTTCATTTCATGGTATACAGACCGGTTTTCGCTGGGGTGTTCACTTGGACACGTTACCTGTAATCAACAGAATGTCAATAAAGTTGTGAGAGATAGAAAAAGGAAGCGAAACTAGATCAAATTCTCAGTTTCTTCTCCTTTTTCCTACAGTTAACGCCCTGCTCTAATGAACCTCCTCCATTCCTCAAGTTGACATCGCTCAAGGAATTCAAATGTCGAAAATATTCATTAGCCTTCCCTTATACCAGGTGCTCTTGAGAACGCCCTCCCCATCGCATGTAGATTTTCTAGAAAGTATGGAGCAAAACTTTTATACAAATGGCGCGCGTGGTGCAGCGGTAAGGGCTCGTTTAGACGCCGCGCGACCAAGCGACCGACGATTGCAGGGGCGATGGCGTCATCGCCACCGCGTGACGTGTGCAATGCACAGCCAACGCTGTGAGCTCACGCGCAGCCACTGTACCGCACATGTTTCTGAGTAGGTGATGAAGAGTGGTTTCGAATCGTGACAAACTTATGACCAGAAAACATTCCGAAACTTTGTGAAGCAATCCAGAGGTGGATAAGGATGAAGTAAATGGGAAAATGAACGGGAATCGAATTCAAAAATTGGGAATGAGTGAAATAAGAGGTGTTCCTTTGTCAAATGAAACTCGAAAAATGATCTTCAAATTGATTTTAACTACGGCTTTTATGATGACTGAAACGGAATCCTCTCAATGAGAATTCGATAATTTTCAGTTTTAACCATTCTTTAGTGAACACCGTTATTTTCGGTCTCTCCCGCATGGGTAATCTGCTATTCTAATTCCTGTCCTCTAATTCCTGCAGTTTCTTTGAAGACTTCAGCCAGCAATAGTAGTACCGAAGTAATCTAAAGATAATGAAAGTGAAACTGCTACTGCTTGAATCCAAAGTAAATAAAATTATAAAATCACAAAGATAAACATTTCACAGAAAAGAGAAATAGGCAGCGTCAGGGCCTGGCTGGCAGTGAAGCCTTCCAGAATCTTCGCAATCTCTGATCTCTACCCGCCTAGTGAAAATACAAGCACTTCTTTTGCACAAGAAAGCACCACTCCGTCCAACACTACACCTCTGTGTCCGCGGCACACAACGCAATTCATCTCACGCCTA
This sequence comes from Nippostrongylus brasiliensis, assembly GCA_030553155.1. Taxonomy (NCBI): domain Eukaryota; kingdom Metazoa; phylum Nematoda; class Chromadorea; order Rhabditida; family Heligmosomidae; genus Nippostrongylus; species Nippostrongylus brasiliensis. The sequence continues at coordinate 26,655,300 of CP130732.1, forward strand.
CATTTCGGTAGGCGCGATCTGCTCTAAACGGAGCGCGTCGGCGACGCGCGGTGCGATCTATTGATTTTGCATCTTTTGCATTAGGCCGCGCCGCCCGCCGCATCTGGTCTAAACGAGCCCTAAGAGGCGATACCTCCCAGTCGAGCGATCAATCCTCGCCGGGCCTTCCCTCCCGCCGGGGTTGGGTTAATTGGGGTTTCGCTACAGAAAAATCATGAAGTAGGAGCTGCGGTTTTCATTTATTCCGCTATTAATGTAGCCCATTGATTAATTTACTGCCCCTCTGTTATCAATCACCACTTCTAGCAACCAGATGCTCCTCAAGTTCGTGATCATGCAATGTTGGTGAAGAAAAGTTGAAAATGAGTAGATTCTGGTGCAAATTTTCTTCCAAATACTAGTCGTTCAGCCTCTTAATCGATAGATGAACTCATCACTTTCCTATACTGTCTAGTATCTCCTCTATAATCGAACAGACATCGCTTAGGTCCATGTTTCATGCGATTTTCGAGTTGAAAAATTGAAAACTCGGCACCTTCTTGTGAAAATTCTCCTCCACCGCAAGTGTTTGTGTTATGCAAGCCGGGTGACGATGGAGATGTCAGTTGGTGCCGAGCGATGATGCGACCGATGGCAGCCAGTCGGGTGCCACCGCCCGAGGCATCGACTTCTCCCCATGTCCTCATCGTCTAGGAGGTCCTACTAAATCCTTCCATCATCCTCAGCCCATCGCACCACGTCTCCTCGTCCTTTCGTTCCTCCGCAGCCCATTATCGATGGTGCTTCTGATATTCGATTGTCTGCAGAATAGCTGAACGGTGGTTATCGAAATGGAAAAAGAAGCAAACAGCAATCAGGTGGGGATTTCTGAGCGGGCAGGAACAAGGGTTGGAAGGAAATGCCTCAAAGAGTCTGATTTGTATTCACTTTTCATTAATAAAAGGCGGCTTATTCGAGAAAGATCTTCATGTGCTTGGAAGGTGGACGATCTCAGCGTTTGTGACGGTGATGCGCTGACGAATAGTAAACATCCTCCCACCGCTTCACGTTTTCTGCTCCTTTTCTCATTCGAAAATTGCACTTCCGTCCGATTTTGTCTTGTACTCGAATTCGCGCCGATGTTGGTGGCTAGGGCATTAAGCCTACCTTTTCTTTTCTTTTTTTTCAAGTTAGAGTGTGATTTTAAGATTTTTCCTACAATTTTTACTCAATTTTCATACAAGTCTCCTCAGTTTTGTTTTTGTAGTCAATCGCAAAGACGAGGCATAAAAAAGAAATATAAAGTGATTAAATGATTGGCTGTTTGATATAACTGAAGGCGAGGCGGCACCCCTCACCGGTCTCGAGCTTCCTCCGAAATCCACATTCAAAAGATTGGCTCGGGAATGCAGGAAAGGTAACGAGAGACCTACGCCTGATTCATGAACATAGATCAAGGTTTCAGATCGTACAAACTAAGAACACTCGCTACATACTCCAAATAAACCCAGCCACACGTTGATGAATCACGCTGATGGGAGGCTTGGTTGGTCTGGGCGATGATCGATCACTCGAACTACATATTGTCCGTCCTGGATCGAATAAGAATGGGTTTTTTCAGTTAACGTGGAATTCGCGTTTGACTTCAAATGTTTTTTCTTTTCAATTTTTCCGCGATACCGTACTATGTAGGTGGACAAAAATGTGAAAGAACAAGTTTCTAATACTGGGCTTCAAGCCCATAGAGCAGTGATTAAGTAGACAACATACTGCTATGTGGAATGAAAATTGGTCGGCTGGTTGTTGGGTAAAAGAACCTCTAGAAACTCGTCAATGTATCAATAATACGACACTGAAAGACGACGTTGTAAAGACACTCGTCCCATCTTAACCTCACAAAAACGATTTTGTAACGACCAACGGCAATAAATGCAATAAATATTAACTAGCCGAATGCTAGAAGAACCCAGAAAATCAGCTCGCACTCTGCCCGATGACTTGCTTGAGGCTCATTATCAACTTACAGCACCTCCGGTATGACTATTCCTTCTATCATACTCTTTTGTTGGTTAGAGCTTAGGGAAAGGTAAAGTGGTCGGCATTTATAAATCTCCCGATGGTGCGCCATGAATTCGTGTCTCTTTTGTCTTTTTTTTGTTTTTCTTTCTTTTGTCTTTTGTCCAAGATCTCAGAGTTGTGCTTAATGCTTATTTGGTTTAGACAATGACTTGCGAAGAGATCAGTGTGTTCACTTCTCCAGGCATCTATTATCAATCTCTCCGGTCTGAAGGGAAGGAGAATTTACATAGCATGGACGAGGATCGATCGCTCGATCGCGCGGGTAGAAGTAGCGCCTCTTACCATTGTACCGCGCACGCTCTTTTATATGCTGATCACTTCAACCTAAGTCGGGGTTTGATCAGAATTTTTTGAGCTTTGATTCCCCTGCCTCTCTTAGCTGATTGTTTTTTGGGTTGGCCAATTAGAAATGCCCATTTTCGTGGATTTATTCAACCACAACAGATTTAATGAACTTTTGGCGAGCAATATATCAATCGGTAGAATTGGTGACTATTTTCCACCGAAGCGTAGAGCTTTTTTATTCGTGAACCGTTCACTATAGCATCTCGACGAGAATACGCTACATACCTGAGCGGTAGTCGCAATTGGGCCTCAGTCCCTCTTGACCCAATTTCGCTAGATAGACTCCTACAGCCGATCGTTTTCCATCATTTCTTCTTTTCGAAACTCACCCTTTCCCAACGTCGCTCGTTCTAACCTGGGCTATTCTCCTATGTTTCGTCTGAGCATGCCTCTGGTGTCATCTACCGCTGTTGTCTAGCGTAAGAGCAGGAACTGATTGGTTCCGCTCGCCGAACCAATCAATCTTTGGAATTTTCTCTTCGGAAGTGTCAAATTTGACGAGTCGGCATTTTAAGCCTTTTCGTTCCCATCGATTCGTTCGCTCAAGAACTATGTATACCCAACGACAGGTGCTCGGTTTTTCTCCACGCTGGATCCTTGAGTCTCCGGCGGACGTGCTCATGTCTCGAGAAAGTTCTCTGTTTATTAAAAGTGGTGCGGAGTCCCGGAACTGGTAATTTTTCTTAGCTTACGCTTGTCTAATGGTAGGATCGAAGTAAGCATAAAATTATCTCATGTCATTATTTAGTTTTTAGTGTGTCCACTATTTTGTATCGTTGGCTGTTTCGTTCACTTTTCCTATTATTAAAAGTAGAATTTCGGATCGTTCTGATGACCTTAATACAGTAGTAGATGTAGTAGCATCTCGAAGGCTTGGTACTTAGTCCTTTCCGATTCCACAGCTCATATCCTGATCACCGTTACCTACTGACCCAGCTAAGCTTTTAGCAGCTTTCATTTATTAATTCATTTATTCGGTTATTTTCCAATTTCGCATATACACGTCATGTGTAAAATTGGTATGTACAACAAAACGAGAGGAACAACGAGAAACAATCTACAATGAGCAATGCGTTAACTGTGAGAAAAATTATCCGTAAAAAGCGTATATTCGCACTTACTAAATTTGAAAAAATATACTTTTTAGAGCACCCACTACATAGTTGTTTACTTACAAAAACAAAGTGAACAAGTTAAAAAGCTTGGGGTCCAGATATTGAACGAAAAGGAAAGGTTTAGAGAATTACTAAAGAGCCTTTCATTTCGAACATTTTGTTGGTCATATTCCGTTCTTCCGTGTATCTCTTCTTCTTACTGGTTTTCAAAATAACTGTTTGAAAGTTTCTCAGGTTTGAGTGAGAAAACACCAACATTTATCTGGGTTTTTCGTGGAATATAACCCTTTCGTCCGAGTAGGGTGCTTTCAAACCAAATTGAACGTTTTAAATGTGCTGATTTATCTCTCAAATACCCATTTTGCTTTGATAAATGTTTTGCTTCGTTGGAAATACATAAAATTTTCAAAAATAAAAACTAATAAATTTAATCAGGAAACCTACGATTTTTGAAGAATCCGGTTAATTAATTTATTTATTTAGTACGCCTCATAATGACCACAATTTGAAAAGAACATGGTTACCTTAGTTCTTAGTTTTACTTGGCATTTTGATCGCTTAACCCAAAACTTATATCAATGCTCTAGCGATTCGGAGCCAAAAGATATGTGCACGTGATTTTCCGTTCCGTCAAAAAACTTTACCTGTGTGGTATCTCAAAATTTTCGTTGAGGAAGTTTCAGAAAATGAGAAAAAATTAATCTTTCAACAACAGAAGGTCAAGAGAGCAGTTTTTGCTCCGTTGACTTGAAATCGAGCACGGAATCGCTATCTACTGATGAAATTTCCTGTTTAGGAACCGTACATGATGGCGATGCCTCAGGAGAGACCAGCGCCTAGTGAGTCGATTTCCAGATCTCCTTTTTGTCCTTTCGTTGACGGCTTTTCTCCTTCTTTTATTCATTTTCATTTTGTTCATTCATTCATTATTTCTTGGCTTTCAGTTCTGCCGCATCAAGGAACGGCCGCGTCGAGTTCTGCTGACGACCTACAAAGGACCTCGAACTCTTCTGAGGTCACCACCTCTTCGCAGGTGTCTGTGCCGGCGCCAGTGAGGGCCCCTAGCCCTCCTCCACCTCCTCCTCCTCCGCCTCCGCCAGAGATGGACGGTTGGTTTTTCCTTTGAAATATCTCCTTGCCGTTTTATTTTATAGTTGTTCAAGTTGAAGTAGGTAAATCACTACATTTTCAGTCGCCACGGCGCAACCCGTAGCGGAAGGTAAGAGCGGCTTCAGTATATACTTTTTTCGATTCTTGTTTGCCTTTCGTTTCGCCTTTTACCCTTGCCATGCCGTTTTTTACTTCTGAAAGTATTATTGGAACAAGTTTGCACAGTTTTAGTCGCAGCGTCTCCTCAGAAATCCAGCAAACCTCCGCCCATTCCTGTCGAGCAGCAATGCAGTGAGTTTACCCTTCTCCTTGGTGTAGACGTTTGCCCACCGTGCTTACCCATATGTTTGCCGTTTTTCAAGTTCCTCCTGATTCCGTCGTTTTTCTTTTCTTTTTCTGAAAACTTTCTTTCAGCATCAGTTCCGTCTACCTCGCTCGGCGCTGCAGAACAGTCGCCACGAGCCAAGAAACACCCGTTGCAGAGCAGCGAAACCACCGAGGTTGGCCCAATATTCTACCGGAATCTGGTCCTTCTAAAACCAATTTCAGGGTTCGTTTCAGGCAGAAATGCGATCGAGAAAGTCCTCGTCGTCTAGTCAACGGTCCAGCAAGAGCAAGCGAGCCAGAAAGGAGGAACTAACGAGAGAATTCGAGAACTGCCTGGAGCAGGTGGGGTTGCAGATACTTCACAAAGCTTTGAAATTTCGATATCTCAAATTTTGAACTACTAATTTTTTGCCTATATGTTTCAATGTGTTCACACTTTTTGATGTGTTAATATTTTCTAAATAGCTGTGTTCCACCAATAATCGAGTGTGCCAAGATCAACATCATTTAGATTTTAAGAAGTTGCCAAAATATGTTCGTTTGTTTTGTTTAATTATTTGTTATTCTGCCCCGCAACATTCTTTTTTACATTCGAACCACTCCGTATATCTATACATCTTCCACTTTTTCGTGTCCGAAAATTCACACCTTCCATTACACTGCGGCAGAATTGAGAGACAATATTCGAAAAAGTTTTTGGCTTGGAAAACAGAGTCGCGGAGAGTGTAAGAAGTTATGCATGTCAATCATGGACATGGCTGGAGAAGAATTCATATGCATTTTTTAGTATTGTCTATGAAGTAGAGTAAAGCGATACTACCTACTTTAAACGAGCGGCGCCTCGCGGTGGAGGGAAATATTTTGGACCGTTAAGAAATCGTCTGAAAATGGCTCGTTATGAAACAGAATTATTCCTTCAATACGCATATTTCATTCATAAGAAAACAAAAACAAAGGAAAGAAAGGGAAAAAGAAAAATCGATGGGACTAATGGAAACGTTAAGAACATACATCACTCTGTTCTCTTATTTTTGACCATAGTTTCGGCAAATTATCAGGGACTCGTGGATGTATTAGGTTGTAAGGAAAGTTCTGTCCTTTTTCTGCATCTTATTTTAAAACGTCATAAGTCAGCTCAGGGCAAACCGTTTTCTAAAAACTGTTTGAAAGAACATGTCGTTCACTAGAGGACTCTTAGGAATTCGTGCCACTGGCGAAAAAATCTGAACATCTGCACCGAGTAAAATCCATGAGGGCGATTTCGACATCATGTTGGTTTCTAAATCCGCTCTTCCTTCAAATGCAACGTGGATGTCTAAAAACTGGCAGCGAGTTAGAATGTGGGTCGATGAATATGGTGGGCGAAGAAGAAGTTTCGATATGCAGTTCGCGTGAATTCTGGAGGGCCAACTCTGAAACGCATGGATGCGGTTTGTCCCGGAGAAGTAACGGGGCATGTTGGTTCCTAGCTTAGGCTCTCACCTTCTTAGTGTCATATGTATTTCTGATGTACATATCTTTCTTTATCGTTTGGCTAGGAGGAAGGAAGAAAAAGTAGGTCTAATAAAGTTGTAGTTGACATGATGAAGGCCACTACCTTCTTACTGTGGTTTCCGTCTTCAGAAAGATCTTGGAGCTCCAGTCGAAGTGAAAAAACTGTGTAAAGTGTTTCTTCTCATAGTATAAGATCCATTCTTCATCGCATGTTAGGAATATGTCAAAAATCGCTTCGTGAAAGCCGCCCTGATTGAATGAATTGGTAACCGTCACTGTCTCCAGGTGCGCGCTTCGGTGGAATTGTGAGCCAATAATTGTCGAATTTTTTTTACCCTCTTGGGCGGCTTAAGATGGCCAAGAACAACGGTACGGAAGAAGCCTAGATCCTCTGCTTTCACATGAAGTAGTTGTGGTGGCTTCTTTTTCCCCACATCCTTTTGGATACAAGGATTAACGAACAAAGGTCCGTCAAATGGCGCCCTCACTTCAACTGATCTGTTTTCTTCAAGGAACTTACTAAATCAGACAGCTATAGTATCTCGTAGAAGTGCACTTCCTAGGCGAACAAGGTTCAGATCAACAGCGCTTAACTCCACCACTCAGCAAAGTTTGGAGTGATTAAGTGAATTCTTTCAAAAAGTCATCTTAGCTTTGCCGTGTTTGAAGCTTTATAAAAATCAGGAATCGTAAGTTTTTGTCAAAAAAGTACTTCCATGAGAAGAAGAACTATTTATTAACCTAAAAAGCACAGCTCTTTTATTACCCGTCTTGCCGTTCGCATTTGATGTTCAATGACATCAGGGAAGTGCGAAAAAGGACAGAACTTTTCTTACAACCTAATAGAAGGGGAGACGTTGTAGAAAACCGTATTTATAGTCTCGAAGGAAAAAGAAAAAGAAAAGAAAAAAAAGAAGAAAAGAAAAACTCGAAAATCCTACTGTCCGGCCCCTTAGACACCCCACCTGAAGTTCGATCAGTGGTGGTACATCATTAAAGGGAGAGCTGTGACGTAAGCACAGCCGAAGTCTGTCATTCTCAGCTCCTCCTGCCCAATTAAGGGGCATCGTTTTCGACTGGTTTGCTTCAGATTAAAAATATGAAAATTAGATCATTTTTAGAAAGAAAACCGATTGTGTTCTTGGATTTTAAAATATAGAAAAGCATTCGTGACTTATTGCTGAACGTCACCCGCGTCCAAAGTAACCGCTCCGCTCCTCCACTATCGCTATGTAGATCTGAAATTTTCCGCTTAATCGAGTGAGCCAGTTTTTGCCTGATTTGAAAACTGATTTTCAGCGACTACGCGCTCCGTTCGCAGACTGAGGTAAACTCCACCCATGGTATAGAGTTGGAGGGATTTCAATTAAAAGTCTTAAAAGCCATGATATGACTACAAGCTATAATGTTCTGTTATTCCTCCAGGATTATCTCATTTTGTTTATAATTATTGTTTCTGGTAACGATTAAATTGGCTGTCTATTGCTGCTACAAAATATTTCCACGGGTATCCTGCTTACAGATTTTGAGAAAATAGTCTTAGCATATATAATAATAATTAACATACGATCCTAAGGGAGTGTTACCCGTCTATAGGTATGATTCCCGCTAATCTTTTTATCCTCTATAGGGCGAAAACGGAAGAAGGATAATATTACTTTTTTCCTAATTAAGGAGAATGTTACCCTAATTGCAGGATTTCTGAGAAGATCGGTTCATGAGCACGAACTACGTATTCTGTTGACTCATTTATTTGTCAATGATTGTGCCTACGAGGCGATTATCCTGCATCCTTTTGCAGGTGCTGACTTGGTTGCTGGAAGCCGAAGAAGAGCTGAGCCTCATGGAGGAGGTGGAAACGAACGACTTGAAGGCGGTGCGGAAGCAGTTCAAGGACTTCGAGCAGTTCATGTCGTCGCTCACTGATAGTCAGGACACTGTTGGACGGGTGCTAGCTAGGTGAGTCACTCTAGAACGTTTCTGACATTCTAACCATTTCTTGCTTAGCCCTAAATAGTCTCCTGGCGTTAAAACTAATGGGACCCAGCTCAATCGTAACTCTATGTTGTCCTTTTACTGCTACTGAAATACTTCCATGACGGTTTATTTCAATGAGTTTATCGGTTGTTACCAACCCTCCTTTTTACGATTTTATATTTCGCTAATGTTTCTACGAAGCGATTTTTTGTTTTTTACTAACATTATATCCCAGTCGGCTGTAGCTCATTGGAATTCAATGTGTGGCCCGCTAGGGACTGGAGAAAATAAGTAAATAAATAAATAAATAAATAAATAAATAGAAAAGGGTGGCATGGGACTGCTAGTTCTTTAAATCTTTACACCGTTCAAAATCACTTTCTTATCTACTAATTGCGCTGCTTTTGGAACTTTTTTGTGGACTTTTAGCCCTCCCTCTTGAACGCTTTGCAGAGCGTATTTTTCAAAAGGTAGTGCACATCTGATTCAGAGCTTATAACCGAGTTCGATAAGATTTTTAGTCGCATAGACTGACATTTTACCGAATATCGCCTTCTTAAGAGTTTAAAAAAGTGCAAAAATAAACGAAGAGTACTTGATCAAACATCGCCGCTACCTTTGCGAAAGTTTACTGATGCCGTGAAAGGCAACCGTTTTTGAATTTAAAATTGTTCGCGTTTCAAAGCGTCGAATTTAGAAAACTAGTAGATGTGGAAGGATCTATTCGTAGGGGTCAACTGCTATGCGGAAAGGCAGAAAGCGAGGAAGAACGTGCTGCTATCGAAGGCCAACTTCGCCTTGTGAACGGACGATGGGAATCTCTGCGTGAACTGTCGATGCGACGGCAGAACGCCCTGCAGACAACTCTAAACCAGTTGCAAAATAGGTAAGTCTTATCTGTCTCCTCGTGTCCAAAATTCGAAACTTTCAACAGAAATAAGTCATTTTAGGAACGAACGCCTCTATGTTTCCTATTTAATATGAGGACAGGTGTTCGATCTCATCGATATATTGATTTGCAGACAACTGGTGTTGATCGATAAATGGCTGAACGGGGTCGAGTTTGAAATGACGTCGTGTGAACCGTTGGCGTCTACACACGACGCGGCCATTCGTCAGATCGAAGCCCACACGAGACTCCAGTCGAAGATCCATGCCTTCCAGGATACCATCAACGACCTGAGCTGCTTCGTCGCCGTGGTCAGTTCGATCGATTTTCGATTTTCAAGTGGACGGATTCAAAGCTTCTCGTGATTTTATGTATTGTATCGAAAATAATGGGGTAGATCTCACTATCGGCTCGTCCAGCTAATTGAGCTGATTGATCTTGGTAATTTCCGTGTCTCACAATGAAATTTTCGGTGACGCTGTTTAGGAGTGCTCCTCCGGAGCACTCCTATACTATAGGAATAGATGTATCAAAAACAATCACATTGCTCTTGTCCGATCAACTTACCCTTTGAGTCTTTTTCAAACTCTTCCTGCATGGGTTTAGAATGGCCAACTGTTGATCGTGCGTTTCTCAGACCGCTGTCTCTTCTCTCTGACACAATTTCAAATGAACAACTGAATGAATAAATACATAAAGAAATGACTCTGAGATCAATGGGGTTCAGGTGGACGAAGGTGACTCATCGGATGAGAGGGTCGGGCTGCTGGAGCAGCGTCTGCAGACGATCGGCGAACGATGGCGAGCAGTCTGCGAATGGGCTGAAGTCAGGTGTGTTTCTTCTCCTGTTCGTTACTGCTTACATGAGCGAATGTCTCGAATGCGTTCTGAAAATATCAATTTGAAATTCTAAAATCTACTCATTTACTATATTCAATTTTTTAAACTTACTGCATGAATCATTGTGTGAGGATTTTCGATCCCTGAGAATCTGATCAAAGTTTATCACGGTAGTCATTTACATATTGTATATGTGGACTTCATTTTGATCTTCAGAAACCAGGTTCTTGATGTTTTTTTTCATAATTTCTGCTTATTGTCATATTAAACCCGAGAAAAAGAGTATGGTATATTTTTCAGAGCCGCTCAACTTGATGGTCTTGCCGAGCTGTGTGCCCACACCATCGAGGTGTTCGACACACTTAATGTGTGGCTCAAAGAAAGGGAACATGTGAGTTCCCCTTTTCTCTTGCGAACATAGCTTCCTTCATATCTTCTGGTGTAATTTATTGAGTGTCAAGATGAGCACCAAAGAGAGATTTGTCCTATTTATATATGTTGTTCTATTTTAGGAATTGTTGGGGCTCAAATCTGCTCACCACCTAGAGGATCCCGAGCAGGTTGCCGAGCAGGTTGGTTGTGTCTTATTCTTCATTAGTGTTATTCCTGTAGATTCACTATGAGCTTTACGCGAGCCTCCCATGTTAATAGTTAGTAAATAATGTTAGTTGGCGAACTCCAAGCTCTCTCATTTTTGAATCTTGGCATCGTTGGTGATGATTTCAATATGTCATTCTTCTTCATACGAGGTTGTTAGGTGGAAGTTGCTACTTAACGACCTCCCGCCTTTTTCGCAAGCTTAAACACTATTGATACACTAGACAGGCCCACCAAAACTTTCCAATCCTAGCATTCCTGAGAGGATAGAGAAAGAAACCAAAGAAATGCAAAGCCATCGTTTAGTAAAGAATGGAACCAGCATCGCACCCTCTGTTGTTCTTTTTTGTTTTTACTCTTATTTCCGACTGCAGTAGGTTATTCATGATATATTGTCATCTGCCTTTTCACTTGCGCACGTTTCCGTGCATTGATAAATAAATAAATAAATAAATGGATAGCTTCCAAGAAACTGCTTAGGTTTTAACTTTTCTGTGTGTTTACATTTTTAGTCTTTGTATTGACTCTATTTACGTTACTGTAGACTCGATGTATCTGACGCATTCTACTCTTACCTTTTCGGCGCTCTATTTGATACTCAATCTTCTTTCTCACGATTGTCCTAAACATCGTAACAAATAAACAAAAAATGTCAGCTCAAGTAATAATACCTACCCTGAACTTCCATAACCAATAATTCCACTGGTTCAGGTGCGTAAATTGCAACGAGCCGAGGCGGCTTTGGAAGCCGAGCATGGCTCGTTCGTGCGACTGTCACAGCTGAGCTGCGAGTTGGTGGCTCGTCTGGAGAAGGGCAACGGAGCGGCGGCGAACGATGTTCGACGACGACTCGACACCGTCACTCAACGCTGGGATAATCTTGTCGCTCGTATTGAGGAGCACAGTCGAATGGTGCGTATTTGCAACTGAAAATTGAGTAGGAGTCCAGTGCCCAGATTCGTCATTGGTAAACCACCGATAAACCCCGAGATATAGCCCGAACGGCGCCCACCCTTGTCTACTTATCCTAAACTTCCTATGTTAAATGCGATCTCTCCTCGACTCTGCCGTCCGGTTCTGGCTGCGCCGCGGTTTCGGAGACCGCTCCTCTGTTCATGAATTTGGGCCCGGAGAAGTCAGCCGGGGCAATGTGTTGGTGGAGAGTGGCCAGGAATTCAACGGTGCCGCCAAAGGCATCATAAAGTGTAGACACCTTAAAACGATAACGAGTAAAGGGAATGTTGTAGATTTAGGTGAATCAAATCGCCTTTTTTGCCAATTCGTACCGAACACTATGTGGCCAATGCTGTCGGCTTGTGTATATTCTAGTGTAGAGTGCTTCGGTGGATCAGTGATTTGTGAACATCGATTGAATTAATACATTTGGCTACGACACTACTAACATGATGCAAATAATATGGATAACAATATAGCAGATTACAACCGTACACCAGCACCCACAATGTTAGCATTTTCTATGGGAGCTCGATGGGAGCTCTAAATGAAACTTGAGAGGAAATGACAGGAAATGCCGAAATGGCACTGTCGGGTTCTTTTATACCGCTGATGTGGGCGAAGAAATCTTGTTGGTTACTGACTATGAGTGAACCTCGATGAGTGATATTGAATGTGTGGATATTCAGGACATCATACTCGTTTTTCGCGCAAATTTTCAAGCACTTTCTATAGTTTGTAGTTTTTCTAGTTTATTTTTATAGCTTGTTCAAAGCGGCAAAGCCGACGTGCGTCAACTGAAACATACAGCACCTCCGGCGGCCCACAGCTCAGGTGGAATGGAACAGGGCATGAAAGCAGATCGTTTCGTCAAGGCAAACGAGGTAGTTACATCTTAAGTCAGAATTTATCGGAGGATAACCTGCTGTTATTTTATTTACTTGTTTATGTGAGTAAGCGAAGGTGAGCTTTTAAGTAAACGAAGCTCTTTCACGGCTTAATTGCACTGATCACTAATGTTAGATAAATGCTAATGCGTCATCATTGACATTATGGTGACAAAATATAATAAAATAAGGAGCGAATATAAATTGAGCTTTTCCAGACGTCACTGAAGGTCACAACACTCGAAGCTATACAAGCGGAACGGGGCGAAACGACAAGTGACACCGAGGATGAAGAAGCAAAAAATCAGGTATAATCCCAACGTCTATTATCTCTAAACCTACGCATTGCTGTCGATAACTGCCCTTCGATTATTGTTAGAAATTGTTGTAATTAGTCGTGTACTGCTTAAGATTAATGACACTTTTTTATCTATTGATTTACATTGTCGAGTTGGTCAACAGAACCAATGTATCGCAGCGTCATTCTCGACTCCCATTAGTGTAGTATTTGTATCCCATTATGCTGCTAATGATTAACGATTAAAGTTGCTCAGTTCATCCTCTGCCAAGCTCCTTGCTGAAGAGTCCTGGTTTAGTGGGTGAACTATGTCATTACTATATGCCCGTCTAAAAATAGAGATGAAAGGGATATATAGTTATACTTCATGTCAATATTTATTTAGTCGCTGTCTTTGTTTTAAGATATTGATTGCTTTCTTCAATTTTTGTTATTCATATACTGATCCTTTCTTGATGTTAATGCAACAGTCGTGTTCAGGTTCTGGAGCGATTCCTTCGCCATGTCGCCAAGCTCACCGCCGAGATGGAGCCGCTACGTGCATGGTCATCGACGTTCCAGGTCTCCAAAAAATCGGATCAGGTGCTTTCTCTGAGATCCGCCCAGGTATCGATTTATAAGGGTATCGATTGAAGGTGCGGAAGATGATCAGCGTCTGCCAGGAGAAGCTGATCCAGATCAAAGACCAAGAGGCGAAGGTGAACCGGCTACAGCTTGAGTTGGAGCACATGCATTTGAGCTCGAATCTCACACCGGCTCATCTGAAGAAGGCGAACGATGCGTTCGAGAAATTCGCGAAGGTCCGGTCGGATTTTGATCGCTACTTATAATTCTTAAATGAAAGTCATTTGAAGGGATGGGCTCGAATTGTGACCAAGATCAGCGAGGCAATGAACGTCCTCACCGGACATGACGAGGGAGACGAGGAAACCCTGGTGGCTAAGGGAATTGAACAGTGGATTGAAGGCTGCGACAAGTACGTGAGATCGTTTTCAGTTCCAAAATTTGGCTTTCAATTCTTTTTTCAGAGTTTTATGCGAACTAGTGAAACTGCCCGTGGAAGAGAGGACTAAACGAGTGGCCAAACTACAACAACAACTACTTACCCAGGTGACGCACGATGTTTATTCAATCACTGTACCACTTGTATGACATAATTTATAACGAAAAAGCTGCAATGGTGATGAGTAGGTGATGGTTGAAAGGGTGTAATAGACGGAGTAGTTTCACCTGAAATAGCCTGAGGGCAAAGTTTCAATAACTAGAAGATTCAGACCTTTTATCTTAGGGAATCAAGTTCAGCAAGAATTGAGTTATGGGGCAGTAGCGATTGTTCTATGGGATCTGAAACGGTAAACATTTTGTTCACTTGACAACAATTGCCCCTTACCATATTTTTCTGAATAAATAAATATATGTATATAATAAATAGCGTTACAGGACAACAATTTGTCCTTTATCGAGAAAGATCCACTGAAAAAGGCGATCCTGAAGAAGGGTTTGGATATCGTTCGGAAGCGGATAGCCGCTCTTGCAGAAGTGCGTTTTTCCCCATTTCTATTGGAAACCGATTTTCTCTTTTCTAGAAAGAAGTTTCTTACTACTGCTCTTTTTTTCAGGAACCAACTACTTCCGCTGGAAACGCTGAACAAGAGCTGAACCAGGAGCTGGATGGCGAATGGTGTACGGTGGGTGATGTGGAGGCATTGGACAAGGAGGTCCAAAGGGCCGAACGGGCTGTGAACATCGCTCGCCAGGCCGACATGAGCAGTGACATCGTGGAGAAGGCCGAAACAAAGTGAAGTTTTTTTTTTCAAAATGAATTTCGCTCTAGCGAAGGTTCAACTAAATGTTTTTGCAGAAAAGCTGAGATGGAGGAGCGACGGCGAGCCACCCATGCTGCGCACGAGAAGATGAAGGCAGCGGAGGACGGCTTGCAGAGGTATGATATTAGCTTTATCAGAATAGCTTTATCAACTTGTGCTCTATCAGAACATGACCTTGAATTTCTCGGAAAGTCAGCGATTGTAGCTATGTGTCTGTTTGAAATTGCATATATAAATCATTGTAAAACGTTTCTAAAAAATTCAAAATTTGCAAGAAGGTCATCTATCGATGTATTTTTGAGTGAGATTGTCACAGCAGTCAATTGGATCGAGATTCTTTTTTGGTTTGAGGAGTTTGTACTCAAAAATGCAAGGTGACCTATATTTTCTAACCGCTACTGTAGCTCTGGACTCTTCTGGAAAGCCCTTCCAAACTACCATCGCCTTCCATAGCAACGCCATTTCGCTTACCATCGTTGTGAACGTGTTTTGATTGAAGCTGCAGAAATTTTTCATGAACCTCCTGAAGAAGGGCTTTCGAGATGGACTGGCCTAACTATTGTTCGAGGGTGAGTAATCAACCCGAACATTGAAGCCCTAGCAGAACTTAACAGTTTTCCTGCTCAAAAGCCAGCGGTAAGATTGAGGGTTGTCGGGTTGTTCACTTCTAACGAATGATGGGCAACACCGCGGGGTACCCGAATATCAGGTAAATAGGCGGATCAGCAACTTGAGGAGCTTTGAGATTGTACTGAATTTGGCTTCCATAGGTGACGAAAATGGTTCTGATTCGAGATTATCATTTACCTGAGCTCAAAAACAATGGTGTTTATTGTATTCTCGAAGCTCTGCCTTCTTGAAACCTGGGCAATAAAATTTATGAAGTTCACCTACTGACCTTCATCAGAACAACAAACGTTTGTTGTTCCGACGAAATGGCGGAGTGAATGGGTTCTTTGGATGAGCGAGGTAGGGGCGGAACAAAGTCACACCAAAGGTGCTGCAGGGTTTCCTGAGACATTTGCTCAGGTAGCAATAGCGGAATGAGGTTTTCAGCCAGTTTTTGAGGTTTTCTTTCTTTTCGCGTTTGGGTGGCGGCTGTCGTGTATAGAAGGCCGAAGTGATGGCGTATACGTTTAAATGTCGTCGTTTAGCATTGCGGCTGCAGTGGAGGCAACGAGCAGCAGTAACATCTCGCTGACCGGCGCGATCGTCGAACTTCGACGCTCTCGCGATCGTCTGGCCTCGTACGAGACCCTGAGGAAGGAAGCGGAACGGGCAGCTGAGAAGATGCTCGCCCTCGATGACAACGTCCCACAGACGGTTGGTTTTCCCCAGCTGTATTAGGATCGCCTGATGTTCCGGATAGTTCTTTAGTTTGATCTTCCTCCTACGCAATGCAAAGTTGCAATGCATGCAACCATCAGAAAGTTTCCAAAGCAATTTTACAAGGAATTTGATGGTGAAGCAAATGGGATACTGCTACGATCAGATACCTAACGATAAGAGTGATGAAGAAAAGCTTAACCTAGGCCTCGAGACTTTGGAGTACGGCAAGAAGGAAGGGTGTGATTCTGTTTCACAAGATCACAGAACAGGTGTTGGTACTAGGCAACATCGTGGACAGGCGCCCGCCCCTGCGTCGCTCGCCCACCCCCCTCCCCCTAGGCCTTCGTTATAGGTTCGCTCGCACCCTGCGAAACTCGTCCATTCAGCATCAGACAGCGTGGGGCCAGACACGTTTGTACGAGTCGCGTCGACGGGATAACTCGTACAAACGTGTCTGGCCCCACGCTGTCTGATGCTGAATGGACGAGTTTCGCAGGGTGCGAGCGAACCTATAACGAAGGCCCTACCCCCCATCGGTCCATAGCATAGACGCATGCCGATGGCGTGCCAATAACGATTATCGATGGGGGATAGGGGAGGGGGGTGGGCAAGGGGGCCACGTTATTGGCCGGCCGGCAGCAAGGGCGGGCGCCTGTCCACGATGTTGCCTAGTACCCATGTGTTATTAAGCCGTTAGAGCTCGTTTAGACGCCGCGCGACGAAAATGCAAACTTGAAGCACAATCAATAATTAATGTCATTGATCGAATTTGCTCCTTTGTGTTAGTGGCGCAGTCCGGTGGCGCCTCATATAGGCAAACTTACTGCTCGTTCGAATTTTTTTGAAGGCTGCTATTATTCCTTATTGAAGGACATTTTGACAAAGTTCACTTCTTTCGTTCAACTTCTTCCCTATGTGGTTATATGCCTAATTTTTTTTTGCTTAGACGCGGCGCCACCGGACTGCGCCACTAGCACAAAGAAGCAAATTCGATCAATGACATAATTATTGATTGCGCTTCGATTTTGCATTTTCGCCGCACTACGTCTAAACGAGCCCTTATCGTTAGGCCCACTAGTTTTGAGAACAACTCACGCTCGGAGCGGGTGCAATAGATATGATTCGGGTTGGGCGGGAACTAATGGCAGACGAAGTTTCTTCACGCCTACAGCTACAGTACCGGACGTGCCGCAACGATAAAACTGCGGCAGCAGCGCTATGTTGCGACGAAAAATGCCGTATTTGGGGTCCACGCGTGGTGACCCGGGCGGAGCTCTTACCTCAGTTCATTCACGCCGCATTTCCAAAGATAGTCCCTGCGTGCAAGCCCGACGGTATGCAGAGCCTCTACGAGCGATCAGTCATCAGCCGAGGAATCCAACGGGCAAAGAACCTAAAATCAAAAGGTACAGAAATCGCTCGATAACAAATGCCACGAATATGAAAAATTCTATATGATAAGATAAGGCTCGAGTTGCTGAACTCAAATATAATCTATCTTTTCGAATAAACCGACATGAAAGGAAACCGCTGCTTTATCGTTGCGATACGTCCGGTACTGTACTTTATCTTATAAGATTCCCATGGTAAAAATGTAAACCCCAAAAGCTTTTCGCTCGTCAAACGTTTCGGCGACTGATTCATTCTCGGAACGATGCCTTTTATTTTTTTTCGTTTTCCTACGGACCATTTTGACCACTATCCCGGGCAGTCGGGGGACATTGCGCTGTCGGTTTCAACTACTTTGAACCTTTGGAGTTCAGATCCTCACCACCACACGGACTCGCATACGAGAACTCGGCGAGCGCTGGAAGGAGCTGGAGAACACGATCGAGGATCATCTGAGCTGCGCTCGAAAGGAACAGCGCCGACTGGTGCAGAGTGAGTGGACATCGTCTTCTTCAGCTTTTAATGTCGCCTGCCCTTGCCCTTTAGCAACTGTCTATGTCGCCGCTTCGTTTTTATCTGCAATTGCGAATTATAGCCCCATCTTAGCTCCGGCCTTCACTATCTAGCGACGCGGCGAGCTTGTCGCCCACCCAGGCTTCTGTCAGTCAATATTTGATCAGATCTCGCAGCCAAGAGGCGTTTTTTCGATCCAGCACATCACTTTTTCCACTCGTTTAGCTCTGTGGCCATTTTTTTTTCAAGTTTTCCAATTTTCAGTTCTATTTACCTATTTAACACATATTAGTGGTTCAAAGATAGCGACCAAAAAGCAATAGAAATCAAGTACAAAATGCATTGGTTGCTTTCTATTACTGGGACAGCAATTCCGTTCATTTTTCTCACGATATCATAGTTTCTGTGGTTATTAAAACTGAGATATTTTGTGCTGTATCGTACTCTTAATCCAATGGTATGGCTTAATGTCGATGACGCCGTCAGGTTTTTTTCGACATTTCCACAGTTATTTTACTTATTCTTTTTTTAATCCATGGTGTTCTACTTTGCCAATATAAGTTCAGTATCGTGAACCTTCTTTCCTCCCACCTTTCTAATTATAGGTCTCTTAAGATTCTCACTCCGTCTCTTTCCTTTCTTCGTCTCTTTGAGTCCAATTTCTTAGCTTCTTTCAACCCCACATTTACAAGTTTTTACAATTATTCGCCTTTCTACTTTTTATTTATTTGTCTAATCATGTGAATCCAACACCCACGTAACAAAAAAAAACAATCAAAAGGATGAACAACATAGTTAACAAGGCAACAAATAACGACGAAAAAAGTTTCTGTTCATCGCATCCCGTATTACTTTTCATTACTATCTCGTTCATTTCGTACTACTTTCGTACTTCGTCTTTTTGGCCATCCTTTGAAGCTATCGCAAGGATCCGTTTTATGCTACCAATTTTTTATTGAATAACGCGCTCCATCATAAGGTTCTTTCATTTCAAATAGTTAGAGTACCCGCAATATCCGTCCTCTACTTTACAAAGGTTCGAATTCTAGAAAGGTGATCTATATGTATATACCACATTTATTTTTACGACATTTTACAACATCTAATTTTCTGTATGATTTCCCTATCGATTTCCTCTCCCTATTAAATATATTTATGACATCATAATACTTCCTTTCGTGAAGAAATGATGGGGTATTGATAGACAACGTATTCGCTTTTGATTAGGCTTAAAGGAATAGCCTCTTGTCTACGATATTACAGTTGGCGTTCATAGATCTAGAAGTGTTAATCGATATTGCTTTAACAAACAGAACTTTCCGCAGAACCTGTTAATTTTCAGAGACGATAAGTAACGAAGAGCGACTGCTCGAGCAATTGGAGAAGCGGTTGGCCGACAGCGAACGGGCGTCGGATGCCGAGGAGTGCTGCGAGCATCTCGATGTGAGCCAGATCTTCTCTAGCCCTTCTCCTCGCCATAATTATTAATCTTTATTTTGAAGAATCTCGAGACACTACTCGAAAAGGTGAGCAGCTCACTGGAACTCGACGACGAGGTGTCCTCCATGGACGAGTCGTTCGTGCGCGATTCTGTCGCACGACTGAACGAGTCGCGGCAACGCCTCGCCACCGCGACGCGCGAGCGGATCGCCGCGCTGTCGCGCGCCGTCGCCGACTGTGAACGCTTCGAGAAGCAAATGGCCGACATGCAACAATGGTCGTCGCATGTCTCCTCGCTGCTTGATCTTCGGAAATCTGGCGATGTTTCGGCACTGGACGTGCCCGACGAGTACAAGGTTAGTTCCTCGGGGTTACCTGTCCATGTGGGGAAGTGCGGCTTTGGAGTGCAGCTATCCCCCGTCGTCCATTCTTCTATCCTATCGACATCTCCCGCACTCACAATTGACTATTTGCTTCTTCCAGTCGGCTTTCGAGTCTGGGACTCTGGTTCAAGTGAGTTCGCTTTCTGCTTGGAATGCTGTGACATTTTTCTCTGCATTCCGTATTATTCGTCAGCATTTACTATTAGGACAAACAAGAAGGGCAGAAGTTAGCAAAGCCATCCACTGACATACCAGTTTTTCCTGTTGATGTTATAAGTCAACTAGCGCCACAGTCGACCGACTATAATTTTATGAAGAGAAAATCTTCAGCTAGTCAGTATTCCATCGTTAAGATCTATTCAAACAACAGCTGCATAAGCTAATGGGTTGCTAAGCACGTGGTCTGGAAATTTTGTAAAATTCCTCGTAAATCCATCCTACCTCAGTATGGATTCATTCTGACCAGCTAGAAGTTGATTCATTCACTTATTTTTTATTCAAAAAGTGTCAGTAATAGGCGGCAATCATACTGTGGATCAATGCGCTATGCATTCGGAAACCGTTTCAAATTTTTTCGTCACCAACATATTCAAATTTTTTCGTCACCAACATATTTTCATACATAAAAATTCCGGTTTCACATTCATTATAAGATTAAAGTTACTACGAGGCACGCGTTGCCTTTACATACAAGTAACGACCATCTGCTTTCTTATTTTGAATTCGTGAAAGTTTTAAAATTACCAAGATGTATCATGCGGCCCAACATTTCTTTTGTACTCTAGGACTTTCTTCTTCATTGCTCTTCATTCCCGTCCTGCATGTGCCTGGCGTCTATTAACTGCACGAATTTCTTTCCAATTCAATGTTGATGTTTCTGGTTCCGAGTGTCTTGTTTCTCGTTTTTCATTCCAACCTAGCATGTGGTTCAGTGTCTAAATAATAGCCTACTCATAGTCGGCAGAAAAGCAGCGGGGTAAGGTGGTCAAGTTTAGGGTAGAGGCGCGGTGGCGCAACCTTACAATCAAAGCAGAAGGGCGATGTTTCTGTTTTTAGATGAAAGCAGGATCCGTACAGGATTCCGTTGTCAATGGGTCGCATAATTACTGAAAACAACATCCACAAACATAGACGCTAGAAATTCGTTCAAATGCACCGCTGTTTTCCCGCCGATTGTGAATGAGCCTGAACAGTCAGCGACGACAGTGATACCACGTGAAATGAGAGCGATTCGTGGGTCACGAAACGAATTAAAAACCACATCCTACCGCTTTTCATAGAACTTCCCTACAAAAGAATTACTTAGTTTTTTTCGAGAAATTGAGTTTTTCAACTCTTAATTTCTCGAGAAAATTCGTGAAACTCGAACATGATTACGTTCTTCCCACCGGATCCGTTGAAACGCAACGAATCCGGTGGGAAGAGAACAGAAATGATATATTCATAGGAAGTAGATGTTGTAATGATGCAGGAGCGTCACAAAAATCGTGGGTCGGTTGAGATTCGAACCCGCGTTTCGGACCGGCGCACTTGGCAGGAGAGCTGCCGGCCCGGTGTTGAAGTGATCTAACATGCCGGCTCCCCGACAGTTCCGAGACGCGGGTTCGAGTCTCGCCTGAGCCGCGATTCTTGCGATCATTATTGCAACACCTACTTGATCTTACAATTGGTGGTGATCCGCGAAAACGCGACAATAAAACTGGAAGTTTACGACAACATTCGGTTTATTCTTGCCGCTCATGCTACTTGATGGATGTTTTTAGAAGAGTTAAAGAGATAGAAAGTCCTACAGACTCTTGCCGACTTTGTTCGCCAATGAAGCCGTTTTTCTTCCTTGGATTTCTGCCATTAAACTTATCGACAGGTAGAAAACTCGTTCTCTGAGTGTTCACCAAAAGTGCATGCTGTCTGCTCCAAACTCGAAACTCAAAACTGCTCGTCGATCCATTAATCGAAAATAATATTTTGTGGTGTTGTCTTTGTGCTCTTAGATTGGGAATGAATTCAATTTGATTTGATTGAATTTCGTTTTACTATTGGAACATCCTTAAGGAGCTGTCAAAAGAGTTCTCCGCTTGGTCGACTACGTTGGATGAGATTGGCGTCTGGCTTCAGGACGGTGAGCGCCGCGACAATGAACGATTCAATGATCAGTATGCACATGCAAAGGTGATATTGATTATCTTGATAAGTAGATCGATAAGCCGATAGGTGACAGAGTTGAAATCCCTTTTGCTTCTCCAATATCTGTGTCATGATTTTGCAGGAAAATCCGGAATCCGCTGAAAGGAAAAGTCGAAAGCAGAGTTTTCGAGCCCGTTAACAAACAAATTAGACGAATTGCACAATTTTTGCTCGTTAAAGAGGAATAATGGTTATCATTTCCTGATATGTTTTTTTTCGGGATTAAGTACACTTTAATGCATAGAATCTATAGAACGAGTACAAAACATCCCTCCTTTGTGATTCAGAGGTCCTGTGCGAGGGTTCGCAGACCCCGAATGGCACACAAATCCTAATTCATCAACGCGTTCCATGGTTTATTGAAAGTTTATGTGGGGTTTAAACGCCCGTACTAGTTCAAGGTCTCCAATCCCTTGCCGCGCTAATGAGTTGTGTTAGACTTGGTACAAACTCATAAACCACGATGCACGCAATGATGAATCACGGTTTGCGCAAGATGTGGGTATATTTCGGGTGTATTTTCCTGTTCTCTGATGTGGTAACGGGTTAGATACCCTGAATAAATCATGAATAAACCCCACAGTGTGTTGACGGGCTGGCCACTCGGAGTATGTTTCGGGTTTTTGCGGCGGGTTTCATGAATATAGGCCCTCGTTCCAGAGACGTATGAAGTGATTACTCGCAGTTAGCTAGGTAGGTGTCTGCTTTTTAATTAACAACTTCTCATATAAGTATCGTACTTTGAAGATGAGAAAATTCGGGATATATTAAAAAAATAAAAATGGAGATGTTCAGTAGATCAAAGTAGATTCGGAAATCTTCGGCTTTCTAACAAAAGATTTTCGATGCTACTGATCGTCTATTGTATTGCCTTTCAGCGAGTTATCAGTACACAGCGAAATTTCTACAAAAACAGAGAAATTAAGCAAGTATTGCAGAACACATTCGCAGAGCTGAGCCAGAAATTCGGCGATTTCAAACACCCAAAATCTTTCGCTGAGAAGCTCGAGCGTACTGCTCATGTGCTCGGTGACATCGAGAACGCTCTTGACGATATGACCGGTGAGTTTTCGGCCTTCTCTTTGTGATGCGAGAACGTCGGCGACAATGTGAAATCTATTTTACCGACAAAATTTGTCAGGTATTGAAGCGATTTTCTGCGGTGAATCGCTGAGTGAAGCTCGCCTTCTGGTCAAGAAGCTCATCACTCTTGAGGAAGACGTACACAGCTTGGAGAAGGGCAAAGAGCAGCTGATCCAGGTATTCGAGGGAGAATACTGTAGCCTGAGTTTGAAGTTAATTGTCCATGTTCAGGAGGGTATTTTCGACAAGGAGTCTGCCGCTCCATTCACGGAGAAAATTCGTCTGTGTAAAAAGAAAACCAAGGAGCTTGGACTGGTTGGTGAACGTCTAGCATGTCTTGCTTTTTTTGTTCTAGAAAAATAATTTCAGAGAGCGGAAGATGCCGTGGAGCGTCTTGAGGACTGTGTCGAGATGTACGGTAAACTCCTGAAGGAGTCCGAAGCTGTAGAAGAATTCCTCGACAATCTCGAGCATCGACTCGAGAAGTATGCGCAGGAGGACAAGGTGAGCCGGCTCTTCACATGGGTACCAGTGCAATGGTTGAAAACGCTTCTTCCATGCACACGATCGAACGGTCAATCCTTATCCAGTCTAACTAAGCCTGCCATCCTTTTTGGGTAAATTGGACCTTCTTGGGAAGGCGATCTCATAGACTTGTACAGCGGCTGCCCTTGCAAGTCGATGTATATGCCAAATATGCATTCTGTGTCCCTCTGCGATTTTAAATGTCAGAAGAGTCCATGGCGCGTTCTTAGATGGCTTATCGACGCCGACCGTCTGGCTTTGGCTTTCTTTTCGTTTTTCATTCATCTTCAGACTTCAAATTGTTGCAGACGAACGACGAAGAGGTGGTGGACGAGCTGGTCAGCGAGTGGAACCGTCACGAGGCTTCACTGAGGAGTCTGGAGGAGCTCGAGCGTCTTCTACGTGAGAATGCCGTCAAAGTCAGCGAGGCCGTCTATGCGGAGAAGCGACGTCGAGCCGACGCCCTCAAAATGCGCCTCGATGGCTGGAGCAGAACTGTGCAGGTAAGAGCAGGTGTTACTTATCCTTTTCGCTGTGGTCGTCTAATACAATTTCAGGAGCATCCTGTATAGACTGAAATACAAGGATGCAAGGTGTATTGGGGAAAGTATAAAAAGAGAACGGCAGGGGCTTCATGGGATTTTTGGCACTGTTCCCATTTAATTGTGTATGTAGTAGCATCGTCAGTGGCTATAAAGCGTTCTGCGATTGTGATCTTTTTACTACTCTCCTGATTTCATTTATTCATTTATTCAACTGAAAATCCAACAACAAATTGCAGCAAATAAGGCAAGAGTCGGAAAGCACTTTTTGGACGTGAAAAATGCACGAAATAGCGAAGTAAGGAAAGCGTAAGACATCCTGATGATCGTTTTTTCAAAGGTGGCTTTGCGGGCACTTCTGATTCACTTTGTCCTCCGAGGAACTCTCAGTCAGATGACCAAAGGCAATATAGCTTCTTTAGCCGAGTATCTCCCTGCTCCTACTGTTCCCTCACTTGTGCACCTCAAAGGGCAGCAATGACTCTAGCAAAGCATAGCCAGTGTGTACAACTTTATGGAAGTTTTCTCTTTCAGAAATCAATTGCCACTGTGTATTTGATAAAAAACCGGCTTTGAACTGGAAATACATGCTTTTTCACGAACGGGTTACCGTTTCCATATTATATACCTTGAGAAGTCCTTCATCGTTTCAGGAAATGAACAATGACGAAGAGACGTTGCTCATGCAAGTAGACGAACTTCATGCCTATCTAGTGAATGAGCTCGACAAAGTCAAGGACAAGGAGCCGGAAGAGGTGAGCACTTGGATGTCTTCTTCGAGAAGTCCTTTCATTTTCTTTTCCTTTCCTTTATTTCTCCATCATTTCTATTCAGTTACGCCAAAGTGTCGGCTATGAGCCCTCTACCTGTTTGCTTATATCACGTTAGAATAAATAAGTAAACTTAGATCGCCAGTTCTCTGCGGTTTCTGCGCGGCGACCGTGACCGTCTATCGTCACGGGCACGAAAGCTGGCTGCGATCAACCCTCGAATGGCTCAGGCTAATCTCTGTGGCGACGTGACCGAACGTTGGCAACAGCTCGAATCTCAGCTTCATGCCCCGAACTCGGCCATCAACGCCTCGCTCGGACCCGCCGAGCTCAACGTCGATTTGCCGTTTCACGAGAAGGTGCGCGTCCCCTGTTTATACTTTTGTCGCATCGACGTGCGACAACGGCGCAAAACACTTTCGCGACCTCAGCTACATAGGTGTTTCAATGCGCTGATGCTTCAATTGATCACAGTTACTGTTACCCGATTGCTCGAGAGTTTACAAAGTTTGAGTGAATGTAACGACTATCGCGCCGTGCTTATTTTGCCTACTTTTGGACTTGCTGGTACACCAATGGAACTTAATCTAACACTCTCAAGAATACTGAGCGAAGAAACTCCAAATAGCGTTTTTATGCATACCAAATAAATAAACAAAGGTAACACGAAATTATTCTGTTAATTACCGTTTTTTTGTTTTGCGGGTTATAGATGAGAACTAGTTGAATGAGTGGTAGGGGTCGCAACGTTCATCGGTAGCACAGTGGTCAGTGCAGTTTGCCGGAAACAGAAAGACGCGGGTTCAATTCCAGTCCGATGTCAGTGTTTTACGAATAACCTAGCATCTCCAAATATATAAACAAAGGTAATAGGCAAACTATAACACACATCTTTTCGGTCAGTGAGCAATTTCGATTTCAGATTGATCTGCTGAAGGCGAGTTTCGACAAGGCCAAGGCCAGTTTAGACTTCGACGCAGCCCCTGTCAGCAATGTGGTGCAGTGGGAGAGGCGGCTTAGAGTGAGTTACACGGGAAGGCTTTCATCCATTTGCTTTGGTGTTCTTTCTCGCTGAACAGTCGGTTTTGATTGTCGAGAAAAGAGGGAGATTTATAATAAAAGCTTAAAAGCGCAGCGTTTCTAGCTCGATCGACTTCTACGGGCCTTATATTTAGTTCTTATTTATTCTATATATAGTAGGATATTACCAGGCTGTCGACGATTTCCTTACGGAATCACGAACTGCCATGGATGACGTTATCGATAAGGGAAGAAGTCTGGCGAACAGCGGTCGAATGGAGCTCGACACTCATCGTGCCATCGAGAAACTTGACGACATTGTCGATATCGCCGATCAAGTCCGTTCTTATTGCATTTTCCGTTTTCTTTTTTATTTTGCATCTTTTCCTAGTTTTCATTGGCTTTCTAGCGTACCTCGTATTTTCGCCAGTGTTCCTTCTTTCCTCGTGTTGTGCGCTGAAAGGTGAAAACAGTACGAGAATTCTGGCGGTTTTTCGAGTCTTCTTTGTTGATGCTACCCGTTGCGGTTAAATTTCATCTGGTTTTTCAAAAAGTAATGCAGTCGCCTCTTAAGTCTCTACAAGAACATTAGGAGGTCACAGTTGCCTCTGACCACCGACCCGCACCATAAGTAATGTATGAAAGTGTGTTCATACTCAGCAGTAGTCCAGCGCGGTGATAATTAGGAGGAGAGACGCGGAGAACACGGCATAGCTGTGAAAATTGGGACGCCTTGAAACAGTAAAGGGGTAGTGGCCATGTGCGACGCTTGATGAACGGCTCTTGGCATAACGATGAGCGGTAGTAGATATCAATTTAGAGCTCAGAGCCGATTTTTGTACAATATTTATGACATAGACTGGCCTTTCGGCGAAGATCGCTGGGTTGTAGTTTGGTCATGGGTTGCACAGCAAAGAAGTGGTGACGCCCATACCTGACGAACCCTTGGCTTCATGCTCCAATCAGTTCACCTGCGGCGTTGTTTTGCTGCCCAGTATGAATGGTCGATAAGGCGAATTGGTTCGCAGCTGCATGTCGCAGTGATTTCAGCGGTTTGGTTCGGAACGTCTCCCAGCAACTGAAAAACAAAGTGGGTGAGGGTGGGGGTGACTAAGAGAATTGCACTTAGTCAGTGACGCCCCAGCCCTTATCAGGTGTGGCGGGCAGCTTTGATTTCCTTTCCACTTTTCTCCTCCACCAGACAATCTTCGTCTCTTACGTTGCCAGACCGCCGCTCGGCAAGATCAAAGAGTGAAGTGGCTTTTTAGCGATCAAGTAGCAAGGCAATTGCTTATTTATTACCTATTGAACTTAATGACTGAACATTCCACCTTCGTTACTTCAGTTTAGGAGCAGATGGCTACTTTTGTCTCCTGCTGACATTACTCTACTCGTAAAGTTTCAAGTTACTTTACTTGGAAGGTTTTGATAAGGCGCAAAGATATCATTTGTTTCAAAATTTATTTAATATTCCAAATCCAATTATTACTCCTTATTGACGAATCTTTCAAAAGTGTCGTGCTTCCCCACGGCTTTTATTTTCCTATAGCTACTTCAGTAGTCGTTTCAAAGTGCCGAAAAAGATTTCGTACTGTAGAATGCGAACCGAACTGTTGAAACGTACAGCGAAAGATCCGCTTCGGTGGTTTTTCCTTTGTAAACCTGTTGGGAGTTTTTGTTTCTGAGCAAAGTTCCGAACGAGGCGTCGCCGCCACTGGTGTCCAGAACCGACGTCTCCTACCCACACCCACTTCTGTTTGACAACACAGAGGGGAGGAATTTGCCTTATACCCTTCGTTCTGGATCTTGCCTAGTTATCAATTAGCCTGTGTGGCCAGTTTTCGTTGGGAAATGGCAATGCGTTCATGCTTTTATCTAGGTCCTCGACGCATTCCTCAGAATTTCCTGATATCTTTGGCTTATTATTTAATTCGAACCTGACTAACTGCTGAAATTCCGAGATTGTATATCAGTGGGACTTTGGTTGATTTCAGAACCTCTGTGTTTGCGTGAAGCTCAGAGCTGTTTTCAATATTGTTCACTTCCCAACGAATTTCTTCGTTGACATTTTCGTCAGCGAAGAGTGTCATGCTGGAATTCTCCAGGGAATTCCAGTCACCACCGACGAAAACCTCCGACGTACTTCAGCAAATGGCCTGCTGTTCTGCCAATAAAAAGCAACGAATTTTCAGCTTGAGATGGAGTTGGAGTCACAGAGGGCCGTATTGGATCCGCTACTGGCCCGAGCCGAAGCAGTCGACAAAGATCGTGAAGCGGCCGAAGCTGTCGTCGACGCTCTGGCTGAACGAAATCTCAAGGATCCGGCGATTGCCAAGGTGCGTTGTTTATTTGTTTATTCACCAGGGCCCGCGTGGTGCAGTAATAAAAGGCGCTGCTGACACCGCACGGTCGATCGATCCTCGCCCGAGCCAACCAAACCTTCCATACTTTCGGGGTCGGTGAATTGTCTGATAGTGAGAAGGTAGAAGTACCGACTTGGTATAGCGGCTGGCTACCGCAGGGTATTGTATGGGCCAAACAACTATTCCTCATGCCCCCACGAATCTGAGTGGAACGCGAATGCAGCGGCGCGTCCGCAGGGGACTGATCAACGCCGACACCTTTGCATTTTTTAACTTTTATTCAAAACCCACATAGGTGCGCTAAGAGAGACAGAGCTCTTCACAACCGGCAACCATGGAAACACTGAGAAAGTTGAAAGTTTATCATTATATCCTTCTTTGAGAGCGGTTAGATTTCTTTTCGCCTGTCTTCTATTTGATTCGTGGGAGCATGTTTTTGAGTGCGCAAAGTTTGCCTAATTATTAATGATTGGTAAGGTTTTGATCGTCACAATCATTTTCGGTCATAACGTCTATTCAATAATGAGCGAACGGCAGGGGAAAAGTTAGAGTGAACAGTCCCTAGTCAAACAGTCCATTTCAGCCATGGGCGAAAGCGATTTCGAGAGCGGATATATCACTTTCTATCAGCTTTTTCGTTTAAATTCCAGTTGTCTGTCTCTATAGCAAGACCGTCCGCTACAGTTATCTTGCACCACTTATTTCGCCTGCTTTCAATTTTAACAACTCACGAAACGTTGTTCGAAATTAGTTCTATCAGGTGTTCAGTCATCCCGTCTAACACGTTCTTCCCTTCTCTAATTTCTATCCCTGTTCTGTTATCTTCTCTTTTACAACACATCGAGATCATGGGAAGGTAGTAATTTCGTAAGGAATGCGAAATTATAGGGAAGCTTTCAGGCCTTGTTTCCGACCAAGTTTTACTGGGGTAAAGACCTGAGCGATCCACTAAAGGCTCCACCAAGAACAAGCTGTTCAACAGCGGGATTTCGCTTAAGTAAGATGACTTTTCACCGTCCTCAGCATCTTCTTTCAAAGTGTTAGGTTAGATTCCTCATATCTTCTCAGTATGGTCGGGAGCAGGATGTTCAATAGTAGAAGCGTAGTTGCCTGGTTCGACGTGAGAGTGGTAGAAAAGAGAAATCGGGGAAGAATCTCTTCTATCGCAGGAATTTTTGTTCCGTTTTCTTCTAGTCGTTGGGCTTTGCAGGCTACAAGACAAGATCTTGCCGACCGCGACGCACAGTTCGCCGATCTGTCACATCGAGCGGCTGAGATACACGCCGCTTTGCCAGGAAAGTCGAGCGCCAGTCGCGACATGACACTGGCAGCTCTCGGCGAAAAACTCGCTCGTCTCGAGTCGCTTCTGGTGGAATCGCACAATTCGCAGACGCGTTCGATTGCCAGTGCCACTCCGATCAAAACATCACCAGATAGGACTAGTACGAGCAGTGTAGGACCTTTGGGTAAGTTTCTATCACTTATGAAGCATGAACGATATCGCTACATTATCTTTTAGCTATGGAGGTCGGAAATGTCACAGACGCATACACGACCGAAGAGGAAATGAAAGACGAGCAGCAACCCGTTTCAGTCGCCTCCGAGAACGGTGAGGTTCAACAGGCACGGAAAGAGGAGCTTACAGAAGAGCATAAGGAGGAAGCTATCGCACCGCTCCACAGAGAGCCTGAACCGCAATCTACGGAACAGGAAAAACCTAAACAAGTGCTCGACGCGTTGCCTGAGGTTGAGCTTGATGAGAAACCCAAGAAGGCTACTCCACCAGAGCCTGTAAATGAGCAGGAAGGTGAGAAACCTGAGGAATTAAACGACAACGAACCCCTGGAAGTGATACCAGCACCCCAAGAAGCAGTTCCTGAGGAAGCTCCGAAACCCAAGGTCCGCAAGATCCTGCTACCATCGGAACCTTCGGACGAGATTTCACCACCAAAGGTGATAAAGAACGAAGAGTCCGTCGATGGTGAGGGTAACGAGCCGCAGGTATCCGTTGCCTTCACACAGCCGACGATGGTCACCATGGACATTGTTGAAGAATCCAACGGAGTCGATGCGTCTCCAATTGCTACACCACCGCCGTTTGAAATGGAACAGGTACCTGATTCATCAACGCTTTTCCTCTTTTTCTTCCGAAAAGACTCTTGAAAACTCTCAAAATTAGTTCTCATACCTTTTACTTTATGAGCTGACTTTTGCACGGTGTATTCGAAATAAGGCAGAAATATACCCCACATCTCGCGCAAACCGTGATTCATCAACACGCGCAGCTGAGTTTTCAAGGTGTATTCGGGGTTCATATAATGTTTAACAGAACTTATTAGTGTGGACTCCCTATAAACCTCAACTAAACCTTATATCGCTTTGCTGAATCTCCGAAGAAACCCTGAATGAGCTCCGTTGAACGCGTTGATGAATCACGGCGTGAGAATCTTTTTTCTTATGCATATTTCGAGTATACCGTTCATCAATCCGGGTCTAAAATTTACAATCAAGATTAGATGAATTGAGAGGAAATTGAATACAACTATTCAGAGTTCAATGTAACAGCTACCAAAATCCATAACATTAATAAATTTCCAAACACAATACCACAAACATTCGTAGATATCTCAAAGTTGGCTAATTGAACGTAAGATCAGGTGTACACAAATTTGGACACGATCGAAGAGGCACTGGCCCACGACAATCAGTATCCGATGGAAGCGGTCGATGACTATGAAGAGCGATACGCGGTGAGATCTATCTGCAGTTTCTTTGCAAAATATGGGCCAGGTAGATTCCTCAAAAAGTCTCCGTTTCTTAGGTAGCCGCCTAATAATTCTTTATTTAGAAGTTTTGAACCATGATTAAGCATCCAAAAAAAACGGAACGTTAGGACAATAAAGTCTGCTGCACGCGCTAGGCTCGCTCGATACCACAGCATTACAATATAAAGAAACCTTACTTCTGGGTTAGCCCATGTCAACTGTCGCTCCGGTGTCGCTGTCGTGGTTTGCCCTTCAGCATGTGGTTTAATCGGGTGACGGCAATTGGAGCGGCCGAACACCCGGTCGAGCGCTGAAAAACGTCTCGCTGCAGATGATGGCATTTTATCACAACGGCTCCGATGTCATAACATCGCCGGCCGACCTCAGTCTCCTTAGTATCACACCCTTTATACACTCCATCTGCGCCTCTTGACGGTCGTGTAAATGTCGTGCCTAAAAAATTTACCTTCAGAAAACCAGGAAAACGACATTGTTGGACAAAAACAGACGAAACAAGCGTTGTGCTTACTCCATTCCTTGTCTTTCGCCCGGCGCTCACTCTAAAATTTTACTCTTTCGTCGAGAAATATGTGTGATAAGGTACAATCTCTGATTCTCTGGCTCTCTGGCTCTGGCTCTGGCTCTGGAATCTCTGGCTCTGATAATTGCGTTTTTAGACTACAGATATTTTCCATTCTATGGTGTCCTGGATTTTTCCAGCACTTGTATCGATCACTGGTGACATATCCGCTCTCTAGCTAGGTTCCAAAAGTAATACTAAAGCTTTAGAAAATGTCCAGCGAGCTTGACGACGCACTTCAAAAAGTTGACGAGCACCAGATGACAATGGACGTCCTGGAGGTGTCGCATACCCAAGAGCGAATCGCGGCGCTGAAGAAGGACTTGGAAGAGAGAAAACGGAAAGCTGCTGACGAAAGGGAGGAGTGGCTGAAGTTGCAGAACGTGAGATTTTTGTTGATTTATTTTCATTATTTTTCTCTAATCGTTTTTGTTACTTTCTCGAGGTCACAAAAGGGATGAATAGTGCGAATCAGCGAGTTTTACTCCCATGAGAAACTTCCTCCAAACAAGAGTAAGCGATTCGAAAAGTTGCATTTCCGGATTATCCAGCTTTTCGAAAAAAAATTTTGATTTGAGATTCATGGTTAATAGGTTTTTAAAAGGTGTTCTACGGGAGTTTCTTTTCACATGACAAAATCTAGCACCACAATCTCTCGAACGTGACGGAACTTTCTTATATCTTCTGAAGGAAGAGGAGACAGATTTTCCTGAAAAAATTGACCATCTTTTGGATACGTGGCCACAGGGTACATTACTAAATAACAAATAATCAATAAAGGAAAGCTGCCCACATCGTTCAACCAAAATTTTCAACACGTTCTCAATCCCTCAGCTCTCTAATTCACCAGAATTGAGCAGCTTTGTATATTGTTGTGATATCAAGAGCAATAGAGTCGGATTATCTCTCCTGTTTACCCTTGCATTTGAGTGCTACGGTTATTTTCTAACTTCTTATCATAATTTCTGGTTCAGCTGGTACTGTTCAGGTGCTGTTCGAAGCAGAAAAAGGCGTGGCGATGGGCGACAAAGCCATGGATCGCTTCAGTGGACGCCAGGCCAGTCCCCGCCTCGAGGAGCTCGAAGAGAGGCAACAAGCCGTTGAGGAGGTTAGACTACCTCTTTTCAGCACTTCATAATTCGTCCACTCTTGTGCTCGAAACAGCGAACCCGCTCCAATGAAATGGTAGAGAAACAAGGAAAAGTTACCAATGATTTTATAGATCTTAATAGTCAGACTGCAATTGAAACGTTAACAAAATTTTATGAAATCAAAGTATCGTGGCCGTGGGTATTAAAGAAGCATCACATCACCTCATGTATTCCAAGAGAGCATATTTCATAGTTATTTTTCACTGCATATTCGTTCTCGCACCTTCTATCTACTCTTTCCATCTCCTCCTTTGTCCTACCTCTCTCACTCTCGCCCTCCTACCTCTCTCCGTTTCCTCTCCGTTCCGCCTTTTTACCTTCGCATTCAACTGTTTTTCAGACCTCGCATCTAGATGACCGTATTCTAACACACCTGAGACTCTCTTTTGTACTCCCAGGAGTTTTCTTGCCTTCTCCTTCGCTTTTTATTTCGTAACTTTATTTTCTGCTTTTCTGTTTGATTTGCCTATAATTGGCGGTGGTATTCCTTCTCAGTTCTTCTGTTTCTTTCTTAATGACTTTGTTTTTCTTATTTACCGTGTTTTCCTGCGTTTTTATGTGGGAATTTCATTCAGCGGCTTAACTTTCCGACTTAACAGCCTCAGAAGGCATAAGAACTAAGCGAAAACCCAACAGTTCAGATCGATGTTTAAGTTTGAGGAGAGGAGAATTTGGGAATGAATATTAGCAGTATCTCCTCCACTTCTCACTTAGGGTTTAGGCAAATTTGTGATGTCGATTTTCTTATTTTTGTGATTTGACTACTTTGTGAGATTTACAAGCTGTAGGACAGTCAATAGGTCTTCAATCAATTTTCCCAAATTCAATCACTTCCTGTAGGCTTAGACAATGAAAAATTGTTAAAATAAATAATACATAGTAGAAAGTACATAATGAAAACACATAATAGAAAATACGTAATACAGAAACGTAATGGACGAGATCAGACGGAACGGGACAGACGTCACCTGTCAGCTATGCAAATGACGAAAACGTTTTTCAAAGCAAAGCTAATAAGTTTGTTCGAGAAATTTCGGTGAGCTTGGTGAGATGAAGAGTATTTGTAGCTGCTGCCGCACGTCGAGACGTTGGTCTGCGACGCGTCGCGTCGTCTCGCGATCATTCTGCCGCGATTAGGCGTTGACAGTGAGCGAGCCGTCGCGATTCGAAATCGCACGCGCGACGTCGAGACGCGATTCCGCGATCTGGTGCGAGCGGCCCGAGAGGCTCGAGTCCGTCTCGACGCCCGTGCCGTCGACCAGAATCAGCTCAAACACGACCTGGAAAATCTACAGTTCTGGTGAGTTTGACGTTTGGCTAAGGTCTATTATTTATTTGTTTATTTATCTATTTATTTATTTATTCACGAGTGTCATAGGCGTGTTAACTGGTAGCAATTAGTGAACAACAGAACATCGGCACCCCAAGTAACGTGAAACTAAAACTTAGGAAACAATCGAAATCCTGAAACAGAGTGTGAACCATTTGATTTTAATTTAAACTGAAATGAAATATTCCATACTCAGTGGCCAAGTACGCGTAGCGAAAAGGACGACGGAGACGCAGAGGACGCGGTGCAGCAGTACGCGCTGCAGTTAGGGTTTTTCGTTCTGATTGTGGAGCATAAAATGAGGTTCAGCAAAAATTGAGGTGGAGTAAGGCGATGTGCGCTGATCACGCTCTAGGTGCGCGCCATGCTTTCGCCCTCCATCCGTAATTGGGAAGGCCTAATGAATACTGTTACTTGCAGTAGCCAATCGCTATACCACGTCAGTGTCCTTACCTCCTCAGACAAGTCTAATACCAAATTACTCGATCCCAGACATACGAAAGGTTTGGTTAGCCTGTCTTGTTCTTTGAACTACGGACTCAAATTAAATTAAATTGCTTCGTGTTTTGCGGCCGAAAATGAGCAGGCCTTGCTAGTTGTCCAGTACGGATCACACAAGTGAGGGCCGATGGGAACGGGCTTACTTAAAGGTGATTAGCTGAATCTAGGTGCTTTTCATAGTAACGTCGAGTAGGTCACGTTTATACCTGCCCAATCACCCCAGCAAATTGTCTAAGAAGCGGTGGTTAAGGTTTGGGACGTTCCATCCACACCTTCTACCCCTTTTTGCTGTATCTCTCTATCGCCGGAGATTTTCCAAGTTCAACCGTGACTTCAAAGCCCTATGTTCATTCCAAATCTTTTCTGACCTGAAAGTCTCCTCTTTGGACGATCACTAAAGCGTCTCAAGTGTCTCTATGCTAATGTTGAATGATTGTCTTCAGGTTTGATGAAACGGCCGTCGAGCTCGATGTGGACTTCAATCCGTACGATATGAAGGGAATCGAAGAGGCGATTAAGGTCGCCACAGCGAAACATGCACAGATTGCTGAAAAGTCTGTTGTTTCTCTAGCTTCTTGTGAAGTTTATTTTCCACTTTTGATGTGTCGTCTATTTTCTTCAGGAAAACAGCGCTTGTTCAACTTGAAAACGCAAAGGAACGACTGGTAGCTCAAGCGAGTGTTGACCCAGCTCTGAAGCACGAAGTTCGCCGAGGAGTTAGCGAAGTCGCCAAACGGATCGCTGACGTGAGTACCTCTTCACTTATTGTGTACAATTGACTATTGTAATAAGCACGCGTGGTGCTGTGGTAAGAATTGCTACTTTCGTCCTCACAGTCGAGCGATCGGTCTTCGTTAAGACCAATCGAGCTTTCCAATCCGTTGGGGGTGAATAAATCGACACCAAATTAGTTTGAAAGGGCAAAGACATTGATCTGTTGAGTGGCTGGCTTCCGCATGTAACTGTATAACTAACTGTCAAACAAGATCACCGTGCTTCCGAGATTCTGATCGGAGCACGAGTGCATGGCGCGTTCTCAGCAGACTGATCAACACCCATTGCTTCAGCCTTGCCTGTACCTGATCTAAAGGTCCAGACTTGATACAAGGTTGCGGAAATTGAAAATAATAACGTCTGTTTAAGAGCACTTGAACTCTTTTATTATTGCTAGTTCTGGCTTTAACTCTTTTTGAGGGATTTTTGCCATTTTTTGTTTTTACCCACTTGTGGCAACCGCTTAACGATATATTTACTGTTCTTTCGCTCATGTGGCTACTCCACCGTAAATTTTAGAATCCAACATTTTCCATTTATAACTCCCATCTCAATTCTGGGCCCACATTCATCATTGGTAAACCCCCGATAAAACCCGAGATATAGCCTGTGAACGGCGCACACCTCTCTCTACCTATCCTAAACTTCCTATGTTAAACGCAATCTCTCATCGACTCTGCCGTCTGGCTCTGGCAGCGCCGCGGTTTCGGAGACCGCTGGTCCGTTCATGAATATGGGCCCTGGTTTGAAAACTCGTGTTTCGGTTATCTGAACAGCTTTCGTCTAGACCAAGAACATTATTCATTGATTTTCGAAGACGTTTCCCACTGATTCAATGTCAGGACTTCATTACCTTTGCCTTCCTTTTTTTGCAATCGATGCAATCAATCGATAAGCTGACCTCCACTAATTTACCCGTTTCAGCTGCGCAGTGACCTGGTGGATCGGCAGCAGGCATTGGCACAAATCAAACGCGACTGCGAAGCATTCTGGCGAAATGTCGACGACATGGCGCGACGCGGAACCGATCTACAGCGCCGATGTCAGGCGATCAACGACGCCGTCATATTCACTCCGTCGCCGGACCACGTGCTCGCCTGTCGCAGCGATGCGGCTGCGCTGCGAAACGATATAGCAGACATCAAGCAACGCGTGCAGCGTGCGAACGCCGAGCATGTGAAGCTGGGAGGCAAGAGCGAAAAGGTTTGTGTTTGATTATTTTTCTTCATTTTTGCCTTCTTAAACGATAGTGCGGTTTTCTTGTAACCTATTCATCTTTACCTTTCTGCAGAAAATTGTGACCGTGATCACGACCTGCAACACAGCGATCCAGTTTGCGGCAGCGCTGGCTGAACCTCCGGTCTCTACGGACGAATCTCTCCATGACTCTTCTTACTCGCAGGGTACTGTGGTGGAGACACGTCGCGATGGAGCAATCACTCAAGCATCGACAGCGGTTTGTTCACCCTCCCGATCACTCCAAACCATCCCTTTTTGCGAAAAAAATTGAAAGAAATTTTTGAAGGAAATGGTCGAAGAAGAAGATGGCGCCCTAAGTGAGGAAGACACTATCGAACCAGAGTACCAGGGCACTCTCGAGTCGGTGACAGGCTCGTCCAGCAAGGACGACGACAGACCACCGTGAGTTTAGACTGTTCAGAGCGATTTGGGTTGCGGTTATCATGCCGGTTTCCAGTGGAATGCCTCGTCTTCATCCTCGCGATGCGACCAGCTGGCAGTCGCTGACACAGCTGAGGCATTGGCTGAACGAACTTGAACGTGACGCGAGTCTTACTGTGGATTTGTGTGATAGAAACGCGATCCGGGAAATGACGAAGACCGTGCAGGTGAGACTGATCACTCTCAACTCCCCTGAGGCTTAGCAGCTTGCTCAAACTTCTTGATCGAAGTTATCTGTTGTTGTTTTTCCTTTTGAAGCTTCCGGCCTCGGAAATTTCAAAATTAATAAATAAAATGAAATAAAATGAAAATTCTTCGTCAATATTGAAGAGTGAAGTTTTCAGGGGATAATGGACCATATCCGAGCAAAGATTCTCGATGTTGTCGGAATTCAGGACGCCAGTGGTGCCGAAGTTGTGAAGCGGAAGGCCAGAGAGCTGGTAAGTGTGGTTTTTGTTGACGCCTACACTAGAAGATTGAAACGACTCTGTAGAAGCCGTGGGATGTGCAGATGAAAAGTGTCCCAGAACGGTTGAACTGCTAGATTTTCTATACTACCTAGTGTTTAAATCCACTTGAAAGGAACGGTTGCGGACACTGAGAAACACAAACACAGCTGTCTGATGATTGTACCTTAAGGTGTATGACGTGTTCAGGTTGTAGATTGAGAATTTTGGAGTAGTCGTCCACCTCAGACTGAGTGGAACACACATGGATATAGTAGTTTATATGCCGACAATAAGGAATGGGATGACGCAGCAAACGAGGCGCTTCAATTCTTGACATGAAGACAACAGCGAAACCTGGAGGCAAACGTTGCCTCATCGCCATTTCCCTTATCTGTTTGACGTGCTGACCGGCCTACTCAAGGACGGTGCACATCGAGAATTCCCCTATTCTGAGTTTGTGTAGGTTGAAGCCCGCTTAATTTTCGGTAAGGATCTCGAGAACCGCTTGCAAGTCTTGATTATTGTTGAACCTATCCTGCAGGCCGCCAAATGAAGTAACGAATAGCAGGACACATACATGAAACCTGTGTAATAACAAATAAAACGATGAACAAAAAGCATGCAGCAAAAGGCGGCGAGGAACTGATGAAATTCGTCACTGGGAGTACGGTAACGGGTAATCGCGGCAGGACCTTAGAGTTGACAAACAGGCATCGCCGTTTCGCTTATTTATTAGTAGGAAGTAGGATAGGATAGGGAAAGTGAACAAAGCAGTTAGCAGTGTGTAAAAGCAACCAGTTATATAATGACATCAAGTAGAAGTATATGCTCGTTTCGTTTCGTTCCCTCAGGTGAGCATATAATAGAGAAATACTACACCAAAAACGGGACATTCGGCAAGCAGGCTAGTTGGTGCCCAAAGCTGCTATGTCAAACAGCTCAAATACCAAAGAACCATGCCCATGTTCGAGTTGCAAACAATTTTATTCTGACCCGGAAAATGGAACGGTTCCGAGAGTTGCCCAGTACTGCTCACTCAAGTGGAGACAGCTAGAGCTTTACTGCCAAAATGTCAACTAATGTATTCACTTGAAGTTGGACAGTTGGATCTGGGTGCTGAGCATGGTAGCAATTCCATTTTTTGCTCAAAACCGTCCTATTTTCCGCGCCAGAATAAAATTTGTTGAAATTCGAACATGGACGAGGATTTGATCGCTCCGCTTTTACTGGACGCCATGATTAAATTTCTTTGAGCGACTTCGTTTATTTATAACTAATAAATGCATATGAGGTACGTGATCTCAGGTCGAGGACATGGATCGCGTGGCGAGACAATGCGATAGGCGTCGTGCCACACTCCAGCAGTTGGGCGAGCAGAGCCGCGTCTGGAGCTCAGCTCGTGACGCTGTCGAACTATGGATGCAGCAGTCTGACGAACTCATTGGTACGTCTTCATCTCATTGGTTTTCTTCCTGCGCGCTGTTCAAGTAGAACATAGCAAATTAAAAATTCAAAATTATACCGCCCATTCCGTCACTTAACTATGTGCGGTTTGTTTAGCCAATGTAAGTGAACATTGTCGGAATTAGTTAGTGAGGAGGCGTAGGTCGGAGGAGTGTAAAATGGGTAAGATCGAGTGATTCAAAATAGAAGGAAACCCGCAATAATGTGCAATGCACCATGAGATACCGTAATTTGTACCTCAAACCTAGATAATTATTGAATTGAATTCTTTATCCACTTTAACGATCAGGTATGCATGTATAATGAACATGATATGTATTGTTAGTCAAGGATAATGTACCAACTCAATTTAAGTGCACGTACTTGTGGTGTGACAAATAGAGGGTGGGCCGCCCTCTTCAAGACCATGGCGGAGCTTTGGTACTCAGTGTTTTCCTTCGATTTATGAAAACTATGACCCGCCGAACCTGCTCACAGAATCCTTCCAAGCGGCTCACATTTTTGGCTAACCTGCTAACCTGTAGAATGACATTTGCTTACTAATCCACTTTCTCCAAACGGGAACCTTTTCAAGCATTGGGTAAAGTAAAAAATTAAATTGATCAGGAGATAAGTGGTTATTGTTGGCGGCCTCATTTTCTATTTCAGTTTTCAGTTTTCAGTTCAGTTCAGTTTTTTCATTTTCAGTTTTTTGTGGAACCTTTCACAGTCCAATCGCAGGCCAATCATATGCTCTATGAAGGTAAAGGTAGAGTGGCCGGAATCGATCGATTCCCAAGGATGCTCCACCGGGTTCACCAAGCCCTCCATCCCTCCCGGTTGTAGTAATTTGGTACCGGACTTGTCTGGGAAGGTAAAGGCACTGAATTGGTTTAGCGACTGGGCTCCGCAGGTCAATATATAAGTACTCAAAAACACATTCACCATGCCTCTGCGATTTGGAATGGAACACGAATGCTGGGCGCGTATTTAGATGACTGATCAACGCCGGCACCTTTACCTTTGCCTTATACTGTATCTCAAAGGGACGGAGACGTTGGTTAGCATGGGTAGATATCGACATCCCAACTTTGCGAGCGGATGTAGCGCCTTATACCAACGGATTTCGTCGAAACATTGAGCGATTCTAGGTCACAAGCGAACCGAGGAGAGCACGGACGAGGCGATGCGCGAAGAGCTGAAAGCGATCGAAGGCATCATTGCAGAACTAGAGCAAAAGAAAGCCGCTATCAATGATGTGAACGCAAAGGTCGGCGTCTTCAGAAAGTAGAAGGGACCAGTTCCCCACTTCTTCACTTTTCTGGTTTGGAAGAAGAACAACAAAAGTAGAAAAACCGGAATTGTTGTTGTTTACAGGGTAACGCAATGCTTGACACCTATACCCGCGACGAGGCGCACACACTGAGCCACGAGCTGAGCAAACTGAACATGAAATGGAGCAAATTCAACGACAAGTAGGTGTCTCGTGTTCGATTTCCTTGCCATATTCTACCATTGAAGAACGATGTAGGTATTTCAATTTTTCCCGCTTTAGTAAGTCATGACCCCTCTTCTCTTCCTTCTTCTCCTGCTTCTCGTCCGATTTATTATCTTCTTTGCACAGCAGATTTCAGATTAAAATTGTATTGATTTTTACGTTCAGCTCTCGATGAATCCTGGCACACATGTAATCAGTGAAAAGCACCGTATATTATAAGGTACCTATTCTACCCTCCGCTCATTTCTGCCCCCTCCTTTGCCTTCTGAAAAGAAAATGTTCGATATTTCTGATCCCCTGGTAAAACTGCCCATTCAAACACTCATTTCGAATACCTGTACCCCAATTCACAAATGAGTTTAACACGCAAACAGCTTCTTTCATCCGAAATGATACCTACGAGCCTGTGGTAACAGGTTCTTCAGTGGGTGGCGCATTTGTTTCCCCAAAGTCATTTTGTCATTGTGCGTGGAACTCTGCTTCCATATCATTTCCTTCAAGTTTTGCTGCTTATTATGGTATTTTTCCCCCAAGATAGACCCGAATTCATTATTGAGGGAGCCGATATTAACCCTCGAATACACCTTGAGTGGCCCGCTAATTGCGACTCATCTACCCGCGAATGGACCAATGCCAGGTTTGCTCCTAGGTATATAACACACACCACTGACGACAGGGGCAAGGTGCCGGATACACCAATCTTCATGAATCAGAAGTACGATGCTCGTGGTAAGAAACAAGCTTGTCAGCCTCGCAGTGGCCGTAACTCCCGATTTCATTCGTCAATTGCGACTCTCGATGTGATCTATGTAGATGGCTGCTGTTTAACCGCTAGACGACCTCCTATTGAGCTCTCCTTCCAACAATCTCGAAATCTTCCGAATGTTCCGAATCCGATTCGCGAGTTCTTAGTGGAGCGAATTGG
Source organism: Nippostrongylus brasiliensis (assembly GCA_030553155.1). Lineage (NCBI taxonomy): Eukaryota > Metazoa > Nematoda > Chromadorea > Rhabditida > Heligmosomidae > Nippostrongylus > Nippostrongylus brasiliensis. Next base: position 26,696,654 of record CP130732.1, read on the forward strand.
AGACTATAACTCGGCCGACAATCACGGATTCCGACTGACCGAGTTGTCAACGCGGCAATCACGCGCAATCGAATCAGGAGCCGCCGCGCTCGACCGCCGCGCGCGACACTCGCTTCTTCTTTTAATCCTCACGCCATTACCCTACGCGGCGACGGCAAAATCTATAAATGTACACACACGGAGCGGTAATGATCTCATTAGCCTCGAATTTCGTCTACCAACAATGGCGCGTTATTTCGAGCTGACAATCGGCGACCCGTTTGCTTCCCTGCTCCTTCTCTTCACCTCTGTGCTCGGCTTCTCCTGCTAAAGAAATCCCTGGGATAGGAAATACTGTAGGTCCACCAACGTGATCCACCAACTTTTTCTAGCGCGTCTGGAAGCCTCACCCAAAACCTCCTCTTTTTCGAAAAGCTCACGGAGCTGGTTTTTCATTTGGATATTGAAACCAAAAAGATGGAAACTCTCAGAGATTTTCAAAGGGCTTTTAGAAATACGGGCCTCTTCTCGAAATTATGGGGACGAAATAGGCTTTTTTCCACTCCCCTTTCATCCGATTCCTCATTTTTTGTCATGGATAATTTTTGACTGCTGGTCCCATCTTTAACCATCGTAGAGCCTTGAAATTTTTCCTGTGAAGGTTATCAAAGCTAGTTTTTCTTTCATATAATGAAGTGAGGAAGGAAACGAGTCTGAACTCAAAGAGATTGAGATTCACCGTAGAAGCTTTGCAGTTCTTTCCAGGGTATTGAAATATAGGAGGGATAAAGCGGCCTTTTGGCTCCTTTTCATCTGATTCCACGTTTTTTGGCATCTCTGTTCTCCACTTTTCTGCATAATCTAGCTGAATATTCGACTCCACACTCCTCCGATTCACTGTCGATGGCTGACTATTTGCTGATTTCTCATTTTTCTCATTGGATTTACACTGATATTGTGAACACCTTTTCGTGCTTTGGGCTCCTCCATACCCGCATGTTCTTTCCGATCTCTCTTACCCTTATTTTTCTTTTTCTTTTTCCCCCACCACGATTCCTATTTTGCACTGCTCTGCGACACTTGCACTACCTATTTTTTGGCTTTTTATGGTCCTCGTGTTCCTCATGACGTTCATTCTCAGGCTCATTTCAGCTCAATTTTTTATAGTTTTAGATAATAAGTTAGTTTCCTATGTTCAATAGGAAAAGTGAAGTTCAATTATTTGTAAAGCAAAATCAGTAACCATTCAAACAATGATGCGAAGTAGAACTATATGCTGGTTTCGTCTCTACCCTTATGATTAGATCTGGTTCTGTCCTTTTTGATTTTGTGATCCGAGAGATTATTGCTTATTCTTACATGGTTGTTTCAACACTCATTCGATGAATATACATACATATATTAAGCTTACGAATCCGTCGTGCTGTCCTCGAAGCGACACAACGATCCAGAAGCGACTTCCACACCGCCTTCGCTGACTTTGAGGATTGGCTCGGACGGATCGGTCAGACCGTTGCTGAGTTAGAGGAAGCCACAGCGAACACCCAGTCGCTGAAGGACACCGCGAAGCGACGCGACTGGATCCAACAGCATAAGGTGATTTGGAGCTGAAGTGCAGTTATAACTGTGTTATGCTTCTGTGCCGGACGAGGTTAGTATGGTGAACCAGATATTTATTGGCCTAACGTTTCGACTTGAACGTCGTCTTCAGAGGCCTAAAAAGTGGTCCGAAACTGAACTGATCCTTGATCTAAACGGCCAAACGCCGCATCGTTCCTAGCATTTTTGACGAACGCATACAATCCCCCACGAAATTGAGAAATCGAGAGAAATCCAATGACTTACCCCGTGGTCCACCGTGAGAGCGTTGCCGACGTGGCAACCAGCTCTGTTAGTTGACGAATGCGACTGAGTCACATCAGTCATTCCGGAAACCACAGAACGGTGTAAATGATAAGAAGTCATTGCTTATTGAAAGACACTCATTTCGGTTGTTCATAATTGGATTTCTTGCGGAAATCCAGAACGCCTCCAATGCCTTTCTGGACGATATCTCAGTCTCGTAAGATAGAATTTTGCACATAATGTCAAAATCATTCCCGTCATGCACTTCGTGCTTGTGCCTTCCCAGCGGTGATGTTATGTTACCCCTTCTCTTGCTGGCCAGATGTTCATTTATTCGTGTCAACAAAACACGACCGGTCTCCCCAATGTACTTGCCGTTGCAAGTCTTACATTCAATCTCATACACTACTCCCGATTTTTCACAATCTCCACTCTTTCCGTAAGGACAAACAACACAATTCTCCGATACACATTCAGTGTCGTAGAGCCTATTTCGCACTAGCTGACGTTTGATGTTGTCGTTCGGGATGTTAACAAGAACGACATCATTCTGAAGCTGAGCGCGAAGAAGGCATCGCTGTACTGTAGAGGAGAATGCGTCAGAGATGAAAGGAAGACATAAAGGTATGCGGTCCCGGAAGGGTTGTACGCGCTGGACAGTGGTTGTTCTTCTGTGGTATGGTGTCATTGCTTATTGAGTGTCTTTCAATAAGCAATGACTTCTTATCATTTACACCGTTCTGTGGTTTCCGGAATGACTGATGTGACTCAGTCGCATTCGTCAACTAACAGAGCTGGTTGCCACGTCGGCAACGCTCTCACGGTGGACCACGGGGTAAGTCATTGGATTTCTCTCGATTTCTCAATTTCGTGGGGGATTGTATGAGTTCGTCAAAAATGCTAGGAACGATGCGGCGTTTGGCCGTTTAGATCAAGGATCAGTTCAGTTTCGGACCACTTTTTAGGCCTCTGAAGACGACGTTCAAGTCGAAACGTTAGGCCAATAAATATCTGGTTCACCATACTAACCTCGTCCGGCACAGAAGCATAACACAGTTATAACATCATGCCGAGGTTTCAAGAAGAGAGAACTTGGAGAATTCTGAAGTGCAGTGTTTTTTTTTTTACCTAGAACCAACATACGATCACTTTCATTTTCATAAGCGCGAGTTTTCTCTGTTTTCAGGCCTTGGAAGCCGAATTGGACGCCCATGAGTCTGTGCTGAAAGCTGTCGATGAAATGGGTCGGAAGCTTGGCGCCGGACTCGATAGCGGAAAAGATCGATCCGAGATCAATAATCGTCTCGATTCGATGGCAAAACGATGGGCTGATGTGCGCCAGATGGAGGGCAATATCAAGTAAGTTTTATGGGGTGTGAATAGCATAGACCAGAGAGCTACCTTTTCACTATCTGACTCTGATTGTAAACAAATCCACCCCGAGGCCCAGCTTCACCTTCGGTATCTCCGCTATATACCCGTGAATAAACCTCATATTTGCATATCTGCATTCAACCGTTGCACCACTACGCGTTAGGTATCGGAACGCCCGATTGTGATGAATTGCAATTTTCGAGGTGTATTCGGGGTTTATTTCGCCCAGAGCGTAATATACCCATATATCCGCTCTAGATTGAATGATTGTTCGAAGTGCGAAATGAAGCAATTTGTAAATGAAAATGAGAACAGCTTATTTCCATAGGCTTCCTCTTCATTATACTTTCATTACCGCTTTTTCTACCTTTGTTTGCTTTTGCTGCTTACTTCTGTGTCTAGTAGAAGTAGATGGTGTATTGATGTTGCTGTGATGTTGAGCGCAAAAGTTGCAACTCCGACAGAACCCCAACCGGCGACTTGGGTCTGTCCTCGGCTTGTCCACTGGCATGCAAGAACAAGCGAGCCCCAGGCATTTCTGTCGTTGTAGGCTGAGCGATTGAAATATTCGTTCTTTACTTTTTTCCTAAAGGAAGGTGATGTGTCGGGATAGAGTGGGTCATAGGGGTGTTCCTCGGACCTGGTCTCGTTTTACCATTATCACTTATCATGTCATGTTTAATGCTTAGCGCTGCTTTTTCAGAAACCGTTTGGCTGAAGCCGAGCAGGAGTGGGAGAAGCTCACCAATACGCTTTCCAATTTGATTAGCTGGATCGAAGACAAGAGTATTGAGGTATAGTCTTCACTTCATCGTAAAGTGGATGACATTATGGATGACATTCAACATCAAGACTGGAGAAATTTAAAAAAAAAACTAATTTTTATAAATTCTACATTACATCCTTCTCAGGTAGTTCTCTTCAGATGCTCGCGCAACAACCAGTTGGTGGCAGTCTTTCGGCGGTAATGGCTCAAGGTGCTTGGATGAAAACCACCGAAAAAGAAATGGAGCAAAAGGTCGGTCTTCATGATAAAAGCCTTCTCTTAGAGAGAGGAAGAGAGCATTTCTCGTTTCCTTCTTTTCTTTTAAGTTCCCTGTGGTTTTCTAATCCATTCCAAATTGAATCAGTTTTTCCATTATCACATTTTCCAGTATTCCTTGTTTTTTCTCAATACAATCGTCGCAGAATCCTGTTCGTACCTTCAAAATTACAAAGGAAACCCTATGGACTTCTTGCATACATTTGGTCCCAACAAGGAGGGTACGACTGGAGCAGCTGAAAATGGCAAAAACGACGTTTTGTATTGGACGGTTTCATAAGAATCCAATCTCATCTAACAGATTCATTTTCTGCCCGAATTGCGGGAGTTTGGATTTCTTTGTGTATTTATTTATCTATATATTTGAGATGTCGGCATTGACACTCGTGGGAATGCATAAGTGAAACAAATATCAATCCAAGTTCAGCCGCCAGCTATATCACTGTAAAAAAAACAGCAAGATATCACAATACGCAATCAACAGCTGCAAAAAACGCCCTAGTGCTATTGAATATTTCATTCTTAAACAAATAATCAGCAAAAACCGTTCAAGTCAGATTGGACACCGAAATTCATATCGATACTATGAAATTCTGATCCAAAACGTTTCAGGGTATACAAGTCCGTGAGGCGATCAGCAGCGCGCACTCCTTCCTCATGCAGCACGATCTTCGACCGAAAATGCATCGCACGGGTGTTCTGGCCGATGACGACGAAGCGGGTAAGCGATGATGTGACGACCCGGCTTTGGTGTGTCATCTACCTGAACCGTCTCTCTTTCAGATGTTCGCGACGTTGAACAGCGTCGTTGTGGACTGCAAATTCATGTGGACTGTGAGAAACTGAAGAAGAAATGGGCTGAACTCGGTGTGCAGTTCGCCGATTGGGATCGTGCCATTCACGCGGCAGCGCTGCGCCTTCAGGAGCTTGAACGGGCATTGGCTGAGTGTCAGCTTCATCTGAGGTACTACATATTCGTTTTTTTTGCTGTTAGAAGGTGTGCACTCTCCTGCAGCAGTGAACCAGCGCGGGAGCTTCCACGCCACGATCGATTTGCATCTTTTGCGTGTCTTCGCGTCGCGAGCACGCTAAAAAAAAGCCTAAGGCAGTAGCGGAGGGCGTGAGCGTATTTACTAGGGTGACCCGAAAATTCGTGTGCACTTCAGATTCTGACTTTCTTTATTCACAACTTTATAAAAACAAGTAAATTACCAATGAGTATAGCATGGTTGACCACAATTCTTTAACGGATCACTGGCAATAAATTCCGTAACCGTGATACCCTAAGGGCTCGTTCAGTGTGCACGCGACGCGCGGCGCGATAGGTGGCCGACGCGACGCTCCCATCGCGCCTCCGTCATTTTGCGGGCGTTCCCGCAGCCACACGGCAGACACCGCAGCTGACGAATCGGCACTGCTGTGCGGCTGCGAATAGCCGGAATAAGGACTCATGACCTTCTTTCACCTCACCCCCTGATAATGGAAGTCCCTCAAGAAGGATTTTACGATAAGAGCAATTTTAACCCATCATTTAGCCTCGAAACATGAAAAATAAATTCTGCCTTAGATTTAGCTGCTTATAAACCTTACATCTTCAGAGAACGTAATTGATATGTACCCTAAAGCCATATGAGGTTCCCAGATCCTGGCCGTTAAGCTTTTTTACAAGTTTATCTAGGGTCCAATCGAGAAATTCTACGCTTCAAACGCAGGGAACGATCTCATAATTGATTTTTCTCATTTCTGAGATTCGGAAATCTCTTCACTCATTGAACCTTATAATGTATCAACGTCATTTAATTTTATTTTTGTCCATGTTTGGGTTCGGAGATTTCATTACCTAAGTGCCAGAAAAGTACCTTGTTTCACCTGGTATGGAGCGATTGATATCGTCAGAAATGCTGAATATTGGCAAAAGTAATTCTTGGAGATGAACTCGTGAAGTTATCATTTACGTACGTATCAAGCAACGCAAAAGCTACCCATTCAGGGGAACATCAATCTTGCTAAGACTAGTATGTGTAATGACACACAGCGCAGTTGGATGGACGTCTACGATACGGTCCACGCGACGCACACTAAACAGGGTGCGACGCGAATCCGCGTCGCGAGTTATTGATTTTGCATCTTTTGCATGGGTTCGCGTCATGAGCTAAACGAGCCCTAACTGATTATTCGACTGTTTTTCTCGAGTATGAATAAAGGATGGCAGAATATGAAATGCACACGAACTTTTGGGTCACCCTAGTAGTAATAGCTGAGCCGTTTACGGCAGACAACAATGCAGTTTTCGCGTTGGGACCAGCAACGACGTTGGGATAGATGCCAAGTGGCTGAACGGAGTATAGGTCTGCAAAGACTCACGGATGTAACATCACTCCTCACGTCACCGTTCTGCAGCTGCGGTGTCAAAGCAAAAGCGTGTTGATGAATGATAAGAAAGGGTTGGGACGCAGAGAGCTGCAAAATAGCAAGTTCTGTGGAGTGGTTGTCCACAGTTTGTGATGCGGCCGCGATCTTTGCGGCGCTGTAAAAGGTAAAGGTAAAGGTTTCGGCGCTTATCAGTCCCCAAAGTACGCGCCACGCACTCGTGTTCAATTCAAAATCGTACAGGCTTGGTGAATGCGTGTTTGTCCTATACAATGACTTGCGGGGGCCAGCCGCTATACCAATTCACTGTTTTCACCTTCCCAGAAATGTCTGGTACCGATTTACCGACTCCGGAGCGATGGAAGGCTTGGTTGTCTCGCGCGAGGATCGATCGACCGTGCGGCTGTCGGCAGCGCCTCTTACCACTGCATCACGTGCGCCGCACTGTAACAGGGATCAATTGCAATCACTGGTTGCTGCTACAGTAGAGAACTTCATAGTGAATGCGCAGCCTCTCCCCTGTCCTCCCCTTCTTCTGCTCTGATGCTGCTGGCGAGTGTTAAGGCCCCTTCAAACTTCGTTGCTGCCGCAGTAATTATGAAACATGGGAACCGGTGGCGCACGCGGTAGCTGCCCAGTGGCGCAGTATCCGGCTTTAAACTTCTTTGTGAAAATCACCCATATCGCCAACTATGCACTAAATATTGTTTTGACCAACGACAATCCAGTGTACGGCCGAAAAACCGCGACGCTACGGCGGAAATACCCCCATTTTTTACTGCTCTACTTTGGTTTACTGCGCAGGAGAGTCTGAAGGTGTCCTTAGTTTGCGTTTAGTGGTTCAGAATTTCGAAGCGATTGAGGAATAATTACATCTTGCAGCTCGGTGGAGTCCGAAATGGAGCATTTACGGCCGGTGGAGCGACTTCGGCTGGAAGAGTTGAAGGATGCGCGTCGCGTGTGCGAATCGCTGGCAAATCGCGTCGCTGATCTGCGCATTCACGTCGACGATGCTAACGATGCGTGCGGTCGCGTGCTTGCCGCGGACACACCGCTTGACCACCATCCTCGGAATCAACTCGATTCCGTCAATCAGCGGTACGTTTTTTATCTTTTTATTTATTTACTATTTACTTTTCTAATGGTTTGATACATAGCAGTGTTGATTGTTAGTGAATCATGCGCCAAAACTGTGTCTTTGTAGATTCTTGGCGCTGAAGACAGCCCTCCGAGTTCGTTCGGCCGCCTTACGTAACGCCCTCACCGACTTCGGCCCGTCGTCGGAACACTTCCTGAACCAGAGCGTGGCACTCCCCTGGCAACGAGCGATTTCCAAGACCAATCAGCTACCGTACTACATCGAGTACGATCCATTCAATGGAGCACATCAGTCCGTAGAGCAACTAAATATGGCTTTTCAGTCACACCACCGAGAAAACGCAATGGGAGCATCCAGTTTGGGTGGAGATGGCAAAGGAGCTGTCGCAGTTCAATCGTGTCAAGTTCATCGCCTATCGAACCGCAATGAAGTTGCGAGCGCTTCAGAAGCGGCTCTGTCTCGATCTCGTCGACATACCGATGTTGGAGAAGGTACTGTCCCAAATAGCATTTAATTTCTTCCCTGACTAGGATTGTCGATGAATTTCCTTTTCGTTTCAATTTTTTTTCCACAACGTTTTTATCCCGATCAGTTACCAGGTACGTCTTTCATGATAGTCGCTCCGTCTTCTTTCTCCTTAGGCCCTTGTTATACGTTCGCTCACCCCCCCCAGCGTAACTCGTCCATTCAGTATCAGACACCGTGGGGCCAGACACGTTTGTACGAGTTATCATGGTGACGCTGGCATGGTGAACTCGTACAAACGTGTCTGGCCCCACGGTGTCTGATACTAAATGGACGAGTTACGCCGGGGGGTGAGCGAACGTATAACAAGGGCCTTAGTGCTGCTCCCGCTTTTGTTGAGGTGCCACACTGCCATCTTGTCTCTTTCTTGAGCTCCTTGTGGGGTGGTCATATCGTCCTCGATCGTAGGTTCTTGAGCGCCACTTCCTTGCATGCTATCATCGATCCGTCTTGTGATTGTGACAGTTTTCCTCCATCAGCCGACCTGTCACACGGGCCTGACGCTGGTACCGACACCCTTTTCAGCTACTTCTAAGCTAGGCAAGAGTTTCTGCCAGGGACGGGATTGAACTCTGATCATCGAGATCTTGAGCCTAAGCTATTAACCTCTCGGCCATCCCGCTCCCTTTTCGTTTCAAATACCTACAAAAAATCAAGAATTTTGCAGTGCTTCTCCCGTCTGGCCGGTCTCTCGAACGAGGAGCTGCCCGGTTTGGAAGGCATGGTGAGCAGCATCCTGCCACTATTCGAACAGCTCAACGCCAAACACCCCCAAATGGTGCGCAGCGTCGCTCTGGCGGTCGACCTTTGCATCAATTTCCTGCTGAATTTGTTCGATCCGTGAGTTTCTGTGTTCTTGAAACCTCTTCTATTCTCTTAGCTTTTTGTGATTTTGAAATGGTGGGTTTCAAGCTTTTTCTAAGCTGCTTGTTTTCAAAAACCTCGATAATTTTAGATCCCGTGACGGAATCCTTCGAGTCCTCTCGTTCAAGACGGCGCTGGTTGTAATGTCAAGCGCTCCATTGGAGGAGAAATATCGATGTGAGTTAAGATACCTATTGATTCCAATGTTAGGACTCGCAAGATGTGCTTATATCTGATGCTTTATCACGGTCCGGCTCCATGCGAGCCCTTCTTCCCGTAATTAAGTGTGAAGGTTTTCCTCCATTTCCCTGTCTACTCAGCAGTTTTCCCCTAGTATCTCGATATAGATTGCTTTTAATCCCTTTTAATCTCACTGAAATTCCTGGGAATTTTTGTACTGTACATAGTGTTCTCGATGTGATGCTATTTTATATTTTTTGCACCCACATAAATTTCTGATAAATTCCAGTCATCTTCAATCTGGTGGCTCAGGATGGTCTAGCTGATCAGAAGCACATCGCTCTTCTGCTCTACGATCTCATCCAGGTTGGTGTCTCTATTTGTTTGTAGGTTATAATGTTAGAAAAATTCGATATAAACTCAAATTATCTCAAGACAGAGGAGCCGTAATAAGAACGGAATCGAGGCACAGTGTTTTCTTTCTCTTCTTTTTTTTTCAAACTTAAAAAAAATCAATTTCTGTCTCCCCGAAGCTCCTATGTGACTCTATACCTATTCTATAATAGTTTTACTACCGATTTTTATGGATTACTATTATGTATGCTATGATGCCGTTATGGTACTGCTAAGTTTATCGCAAAAATCGCATCTCAGGCGGCATTCGAACCCGCGTCTTGCGCTTAACCGGGGTTCGTGCGATAACCACTACACTACTGAAGCGAGGGCTCTCCTCCCCAATTTCGACGGTCATTGCGCTCTCCTAGCATCTTCCTTAAGCTAGAGAGTTTTTACATCCAGCACTCATCCGTAGATAAAAGTAATAAGGCTTTGAAACGGTTTCAAAAATTATGATACATGCTCTGTGTTATCCAACAATGAAAAAGCGAGGAAATTGGTGAAAATTCAAGCAACATTCGTCTCCTAGAAGTACTGGCTGTAAAAGAGTTCAGTTCAATTTCAATTAAATTCTATCTGGTACGACCAGGAGAGACAGTCGTTAGACATCGGGATAAAAAATGGGATCTTTGTGCACAGAAATTCAGACTACGAATTGCATTAATACTTGTGGGGAGCATGCTTTGCAAGGCGTTCGGGGGATCCAAGAGCTGCAGGAGAATGGAGGAGGGGTAAAGGTAAAGTGAAGGTAAAGGTGTTGGAGTTGATCAGACCCCGAAGAACGAGCCGCCGCATTCGTGTTCGATTTAGAATCGTAGAGGCTTGATGAGTGCGTATTTGGCCCCTGGTGCCAATTTACTGACCGCGGAGGGATAGAACCCGGGCGAGACCGTGCGGGTGTCAGTGGCGCCTCTTACCACTGCAGCACGTGCGCTCTATGGAGTAGGGGAGAGTCACGAAATCAGTCGTCAATCCGACGAATATTAGAAACGACGCCCCAGATGTGTCTCCACCACCTAAATTCCCCTATTGCAGATTCCACGATTGGTCGGCGAAGCGGCCGCGTTCGGTGGTTCGAACGTAGAGCCATCGGTGCGTTCGTGTTTCGAGACGGTTCGATTGGCACCGTCGATCGGAATGGTCCCATTCCTCGAATGGATGAAGCAGGAACCGCAGAGTGTCGTCTGGCTGCCGGTGATGCATCGACTGGCCACCGCCGAATTCGCCAAACATCAGGCCAAGTGCAACGTGTGCAAGATGTTCCCGATCATCGGTCTGCGCTATCGCTGTCTGCGCTGCTTCAACCTCGACCTCTGCCAGAATTGCTTCTTTAGCCAGAGAACGGCCAAAAAGCACAAGTTGAAGCATCCGATGCAAGAGTACGCCGTGCCGGTGAGTATATTCACATAAAAGATTGTGCATTGAAACGACTAGCCATCTCATCTGCATACTGTCAGCTGACTTTGGTCTAAGATGGAAATCTTTATTCACCAGCTCTGGGCTTACATTCGCAAGTAAAACACTTGCCGTATACAATATGCAAACCTTCCATCGTCAATGCACGCCAGGTTTCATCGAAGAATAGCCTCATTTTCCAGAAAAATATAGCAAGATCAAGGTCTGGGAGGGATTTATTATCATCGATTTCTCCAAAATCCTAACGAAGATCGCCTGGCAAATTAGCTGCCTTTAGCATTTCCTATAATAATAGTAATATATCCTAATTATTAATTCCAAATTTCAGACGACATCCTCGGAAGACGCCAGAGACTTTGCTCGCATGGTTCGAAATAAGTTTTCGCGTAGCAAGAGCAGCCTCGGATACTTGCCTGTCGATGTGAGTTTCATTTTAGCACGATCTTGAAGACAAGTTCTTTCCTGTACCTTTTTTATTCCACAACATCTTTGTCACGAATATTTACTGAGTACGTATTTTTTTATAGTCACCGCATCTTCCTTCTCTTGGGTCCTTTTTGTTGAGGCACTACGCTGCCACCTTATATCGGTATCGTGCGATACCGTTATTCTAGAATAGAAAGATGAAAGTTGAACTTGATTCCGATGAATTTCAGGTTGGCGACGAAGGTCGGCCATTGACGACGGCATCGCCGGCGGTACGCAACCCGGCCACCGAAGCGCTGCATCAGCGATCGGCGGCGATCGCTCATCGGCTGGCCGAGCTCACCAGCTCTCAGCCAGCCGAACCACGGGACGAACGCGCCGCCGATGTCCAGAGCCCTGCTCAGCTCATCAACCAGGTGAGAGAATTTCTTCTCTTGAACTTAACTTGTATCACCGGTACCACCTGTGATCATTGATTTGCTCGAGCGGGCGCAAGTACGGCTCCCTTTTTCTTTGTTGCGCGTCTTGTTAGACAGTGGGTCGTGGTTAGTACCTATGTAATTCTATAATATGTGCACTATATATCGATTGAGTTTTATTTAATTTTTCATTTATCTCGCCATTTTGAAGGTGAATAAAATATAATAGATGGTAGGGCCAACAGACTAAAACCCAATTTCTCCTCCTGACGAGCTCGCTACGAGATTGCAGATAGACCGACTGAGATGGGGAGGTGTAGCAGCCTAGCGTCGAGATTCCTGTATAGGTCTGAGACGCACGTTCGAATCCCTTCTGCGTCGCGATTTTTGCAATGAAGCTATGTAGCATCATCACTTCAGCATTTAGTTGCATAGCGTATCCATAGCAGTAGACCTAAAAAATCGCTGGAGTTAAACTGAAATGTTACATTGATCCATGTACGTATGAAAGAAATCATAACTAGTATTTCCTTATTCTTCTTTTATTTGGAAAAAAGAAAACGCTCTTCGTTGTACGAAGGTCCGGAGTCCTATACGCAAAATTACTGGGATAAACTGTGCAATTAAAAATCCTTCTGATGCAAATTAATGTTATCGAAACTTCCGAGAAACGCTTTAACTCTATCATAACGAAGGTTCAAGGTGAATTTCAGCCGGTAGAGAAAGTTTGTTTTCACGTTACCCTACTACTTAGCTGCATCTGATAATAGGACTGGCCCGTCGTCCAAACCCCCATCGAGGCTACTCAACGTTTTTGGTCAAGAAATGGTTCCAGTATTTATGCGACACGGTTCCACTATGGAATGTTCAACTTTTTAGCAGACTGCGTGATAACGCTTACGATACATAACTCTAGTTGTGCAGGTTTCGCAGAAGATATACATCTACCACGATGCCTTTCGGAATTGCGCAGTACGAAAGATTATTTATTACTAGTTGTTTTTCCGCGTACAGCTCCTCTCCCTTATTGTTAAGTTGTAGTTGAACGAAAATGAATCAGGAAAAGTCGGTAGTCGGACGTCAAGCTGCGAAATGAGAGAATGATGTTTTATGTGAAGAAATGTATAAATATATTGGTGTCACCCATTTTTAAATGTATCTAAAGGATTAAAAACGTATTATATAGCTGCTGACTTAGATCCCTTTTTCGTGGCATCCGAGTGGTAATTTAAATCTTTCGAGCTCACGTTCAATCTTTCGAGTTTTCAATGAAAAAGTGAATATGTGGAAGGTCCGCGAATGAGCTCTGTTTCTCGTTTAGAATCCAGCTTTCTTCGTTTGTCAGATAAAAAGTTCGTTAGTTGTATTCAGATAGGTTGCACGCAGTGCTTCTAAAGGCGCTAATGAGCAAGCTTTTATGAAATTAAACCTTGACTATCCATGGAATTCTACCGTTTTCTGGGACAGTCGATGCAACAGTTGCTCTTGACCGTTAAAACAGTTTATCTCGAGAATTTTAGTGGTGGCAGTTTTGGAGATGAGCTTACTTTGATTTGTATCTGCTTAGTACTTTACAGAAATCATCTAGAAAAAACAACTAGAAGTTATCAGGGAGGTAGGTAATGAAACCAAAAGACTGGAACACCTGGTTCTGCAGCGACAATTCAGCAAAAAGTCGACTATTTGACAGTAGAACTTAAGGCTCACAGTCAATGGGTTACCCTTCGTAGCTAACCCTGTCGTGGCCACCAACCCGTTGTCTGTAGGCACTCATATCCAAGTTCTGATGTCTACTTGTCCACGTCTGGCCAACTGTGTTCTTCTTGAACTTTTCGAAACGTCCCTCGTTCTAATGATATGTTGTTCATGGCCGATTGCTTTAGCCATTCTCTCTAATGACGTCATTTCATGAACTAATGGAATGTTTAAATTTGAAAGGAACAAGAAGTCGGTAAAGGTAAAGGTGTCGGCGTCAATCAGTCCCCTGAGGGCGCGACACCGCATCCGTGTTCAATTCAGAATCGTAGAGGCATGGTGAACGTGTATTTCTCCTATAATATGACTTGCGGGGGTCAGCCGGGAAAGCGGCCCACCGCTCCCTTCCTTGCTGCTATCTCCTCTCAATGAAAAAGTAAATATATGGAATGTCCGCAAATGAGCTCTCAAGGTAAAGGTTTCAGCCTGGGACGGGATTGGTCCGTGATCATCTAGGTCATAAGCACAGGCATTTAACCTTTCGACCATCCTATCACTGAACAGAAATAAAGCAATAATAAAGCTGTTCTTGCTGTAAGTGCTTGATTTTGCGTAGTGACCTAAATCAGCTGCGCAGAGGGGTCTGACCGAAGTATCTGATCCAGTTCGCTCTGGTGACGATCAGGACATCACTCATCGAACTCGTCCATTTAAGGGCCAACCAACTGGTTTGGTAAGGCGCGAACAGTCGTGGTAACTGAGCACTGGGCTGATGACAATCGTACGCCGTTATAATAACCGTGATTCAGTTTTGACCGACAACGATGCGGGTAAAAAATTCAACCATGCGCTTTCCGCAGCCGCATTTCAAAATTGAAGTTAGGGATGCGTCCGGAAGGTAAATTGGCGTGATGAATGTCCTTGACGGGTAAAAGATGCGGCTCGCGTCGGCTGACGACCCGCCCGACGACCCGTTGGCGCCCCATCACTTTCCCCGCCCTCGGTCTGGATTTCACCCCCGCTCCGCCACCCACTTCACCCTACCCAGCTGACCCTCGTCGATAGCCTGAAATTAACACTCGTCCGTCGGTTTTCTCTTCATCTGTGGACATGGCGATGTGCAACATCTTTCGACTGGTCCGCTCACCGCGGAAGAATAAGGTGAGGTGAGCAGCTGCTACTGCTGCTAGTGGTTCGAAAAAGGCGACGAAACAACTACTGGAATAGAGAACATCGAGCGCAAAGTTAACCCGTAAACCGTAAAATTGCCCGTCACCAATTAGTACTCCATGACATGTACTTTTCACTAACAATAAGAATGAATTAAGAAACTACCTCATTCCATCATCTCCTGACAATTCGATTTTAGAGTTTCTGAAACATTGAATTCGAATATTTTGATTAAAAATTTGTTATCTATGTTTTACTATTTATTGTGTTTTGATGATTTTACATTTTCCTCACATTTTGATTTTTTTTTTGATTTTCCAACATTTTAGAAGCACAGCCTGTGAAATTTTTAGGACTATTCCGACTAGAAATATGACTGTCTGTACATAATGGGTTCTTCGGGTTTTGAAAAATGAAAAGGAAAAAAAGAAAAGTGATATTTTGCTCCCATCATCTGTTTGTGGGTTACTGCTAGGTGTTTAGAAGCGTATGTCGTTATGATGCTAATCTCGGTGCAAAAATCAGGACCCAGCGGAATGCGAACACTCAAATAAGGCTTAAAAGATAGTCCCCACATTTTCCATTTCAGCGGTTTCCACACATTCTCGAAGAGCCACATAGGATTTCAATTTTTGAATAATTTTCATAGACCATCGTCTGTTGATTCGTGTTCTCTACGAAAGTGATTGAACTGCTTCGTCATTCCGCTGTCGCTGCATAAACATGCAAGCGTAAACATGCTCTGATTGACCCTCGCATTGGACACATTTTGATTATTCTTTGACAAACAGCTTCCATTTATTTATTTATTTATTTATTTATTTTTATCAGCTATTTTAGTTTATTTGTTTTCTGTTATGCGGTGTCAGCTACTTAATCATAACTTAGCTTTCCCGATGGGCTTCGCTAAGAGTTTAAGAAATGGGAGTATTTCTGAAACTCAGATAGAAACTTCCAGACAGATGCATTTTAACAAAATTATCTTTAAAGAATGGGACTATATCTTATCACCAATGCAACTGTGAAAAATTAGATTCAGCATTGGGCAAGTTCTGGTAGCAGTGAAATGATTTATTTTAGGTGGATCAAATGCAAAAGGACGAGCTGGACCAGGTGCTGCAGCGATTGCAGCTCGAGAATTTGGAGTTGAAACGAGAGTTGGAACGACGGAAAACGGCAACGACCAGCACCCCCGATCTCGATCGGTAAGTGTCGTATTATATAATAATTCTTCACTCTCTACCACTAGTTATTGAGTATTTGCTCACCGTACAGAGGTAAGAGGCGCTACAGACACCCACACGGTCGAGCGATCGATCGTCACCAGGCTAACTGACCCTTCCATTCCCTCCGGGGAACCCGAATGCGGCGGCCCGTCCAGAGGGGGATGATCAACGCCGACACCTTTGCGTTTTACTTTTTTATTATCGATAATTCTTTCAGCAGTTGTTTTCTTGACTTTCTCTTTCTTTTTTCTTTTCTTTTTTCTTTATTCCTCCTTCTTGAGCAATCTTCTCCCGCAAATTTTCTCTCCTTCTCGGCGATGTTCTTCGCAGATATCCGATTTAAGGGGCAAAAGAAACTGGTTCAACTAATTGGCTCCCTTATCTTTTTCTATTTTTTTCGTGTCGGTGAGTGCAGGTGATAGAGAACAACGAAAACCACCCCTTTTTTCGAAAGATTTTTTCATTCATCGACCGGTCGAAAGTGCCACCCATAAAAGGTCATGTGTACAGCAATAAAGTGACAGTATTCACCTCTGACGGGTTTTTGTTCACTCGTAGCACGTTGATAAAATTGACAAAAAGTTCGTCGGCAATGCAATCAATTTTGATGGAATGTGCGGCGATTCTTAGACAAATCTGTGTTACAAGGATGCTAATGTGCACAAACCTGCCAAAAATGCTACGGCATCTTTTGATGAGCAAATTAGCCAATCTGACCTTTGTATCACATACTCGTTACCATTTTTTTGACTATCGCTAGTTTCCTTTTCCATGTACTTTTTCCTGAATGGTACGCTCAGTGCAGTGGTAGGGGGCACTACTTCCACCCGCGGACGAGTGTTCGAACCTCGCCCAGGATGGGTAGACTGATTATGTAGGCCAATCACCATATCTCTGCAATCCTGAATGGAAGATGGAGACGTGGCGAATCCTCAGGGGCCAGATCGAGAACTGCTACTTTACCTTTTGCTCTCTTCTTCTACGTAACTGAAAGGTGATCCGTTCAACCTTCACCAAGTTGGTGCATTCGTATTCAGTGGGAAACCGTGTCATTCTTTCTCAAGAGATTTTTTTGTTGGAAAGTTCTCTTACAATTAAAGAAGATGAAATTTTCATTCATTCTAGGGTATCATCTCCGGGACGTCGAAGTGAGGGACGAGGAGCGACGTTGCCACGCCTCTCCGGTCACAATCATCAGGGCAGAAGCGTGCCTTCGCTGAAGAGCGCTCAAAGTCAAAGCGACGTGAGTTTGCTTCGAGAACGACTTTTATTTTTATATTTTCTCTTTTTTCTCTACTTTTTTTGTCAGACAACTTATTGGTTTTTAATTTGAGATCCAGAGCAAATGAGAAGTTCTGAACGTTCTGAACATTTGCTGAAATTGGAAATTGTAGGTTATGGACGAAGCTCGTGCGCTACGACTTCATAAACAGCGACTTGAACACCGTTCCCGAATATTGGAACAGCAGAACGAACAACTTGAATTACAACTGCAGAGGCTGAAAAAGGTCATCGAACAGGTGAGCACATTTTGAAGCTATTCAGTCTTCGTTTATTTTCCACTCAAGTGCCAACGAGGAGCAGAATGAGCAAGAAAAAAGAGGAGAAGGGAAGGAGGAGTGAGAAGTGTTCAAAAAATAGTGATGACCGGCAGGAGGCACGATTCTTTCACTCTTTCCTGCTCAACGAACAGCTCATAACTATAACCATGCAGTGCAAGAGCGTATAGGCGCTTTTGTGTAGATAAGACTTCCTTTAATCTTACACACCACCTGCGTGGGGTGGAGATAATCTCTATTCATCCGCGCATTATCGTTTACCTCGAACAGGGGAAGACGTTTCTACTGTCGCTCCCCTCGGTCTGATTTTCTGGTGTCAATTTTTAAGTGACTGAATCGCCCTCAGATATTTACACGAAAACGCCCAACGACTCTTGCACAGCGCGCTGGTGGTTATGAGGTGTTTGGTGAGTAGAAAGAGTGAATGATAAAGGAGGAGTTCTCCTCCTTTTGCGACCCCCTCAACGTCTCTCCGCTCCTTCATTCCACTCCTTTTCGTTCGTTCTCACTCCAACCACCATCCCACCACTCCTTCCTAGTTCTGCTTTCTCTCTTCCTGTGAAAGGACTAAAGGTTAATCCACCCTTGGCAGTAGAGCGACAAAAAGTACCAGTGAATGACATGACAGAAAGGTAAGTATGTAGTAGGGCAGGTAAGCAGAGAAGAGAGGCTGCTTATGTATTTTCCATGTCACCGCACCAAAAGACGCCCCGTTACTTGCTGCTCTGCTGCCAAGTATGAATGGCTCTCATGAGGAACAAAAACGAGCATTAACAATGTAGAGTGAAGCCGGTTATCCAAGGTTGATACAAGTTCATTTCGGCTAAGGTTTCAGTGAGTCGGCCTTCGTCAGAGCCTCAAGTTTGGTCAATTTAACTTAATGAATAAAGACGAATACTCGCACAAACACATCTACTTGCAGCAGAAAGAGAACGGCTCACGAACGGACTGGAGTGTGGAGCGCGATTGGGGTGAGCGCCGATCGCATCCGCCGTTCGGTTCGGCCCCCGATCACATTCCCTATGACTCGTCGTCTCGATCGCGAGCATCGGAGCAACGAGCCGCTTGGGAGGACGACGACGGAGCCGCAGATGCAGTGGGCAGCCGGCCGACCCGGATGCAGTCACTGCTGGCCACTGTCGACGATTTGGGCCGAGCAATGGAGAATCTCGTCGTGTCGGTGGTCTACGATAGTGATCAGGAGCAATAGCACCGTCTTGCCTTCTCCTTTCCTTTCCAGTCTTTTTTTTTTCAAATTTCTCACCCTTCCCGTTACTTCCTCGATTGTTACATGCGAGATTGGCCCCAGATTGAAACTGCTGCTATAATAACATGCCGTTAATTCTCGCATACCCCACAGAGCCCACATTTATTCCATGTATTCAGAGCGTTTCCAGGTGAATTCATCTCATTATCTCGTTTATCTTTGTTTCTTTTTTACTGTTTCTTGAGACGTTTCTCCTCTTCGACTCATATTTCGTTGCATACATTTCTCGACGAGTGTTTCTCATATTGCTTTCTTCGTGGTGCTACTCAGATATGATGCTGCAGATATTGTGCCTGCATTACTATTCCTTACGAAGGAGTGCTCCTGTTTTCCTACTTTGCTCAAGAATTATATCAACAAGCAATACGAATAAATAAATTATATATGATTAAATCTTGACACAACAAATAAACTCTTCAACGACTATCAACAACGAAAAATGAGATGCAGATGTGAACAGCGTATCAATCACAAAACGAGTCCACAAAGCGAGGTGCAGTCAAATAAGCTGATAGTTTCGGCGACAAACGCGAACAAAGAGATAAGGTTTGCTTCAAGAATAAAATGACTAAGAACCGAAGAGAAATAAAGGAAGTTGCTTCCCTATGGTGACAATGAGAAGTGGGAACAACAAATCATTCACCCGTCTTTAAAAGCGTCAATATGTTAAAAAATATCATTTGAATGCTTTCGATCAACGCTTAGGCTCAGACAAAGTCGACAGCGGTAATAAGCAGTCATTTTCTATGATAGGCCGGCAGTGCTGCATTTCACTGCAGCAGTTCGTCTAGCATCAAGGGAAGGGAGGGGGTCTTCCACATTTTCACCAACTGTCCCTGCCGAAAACGGTGCTGCTGTCAGAATCAGCTTGTAAAGGGAAGGAGGTGTGAGGATGTGTAACGGACTCAGATAAATTACCGTAAGGGCAAAAAGGATGGTGCAGAACCTCTCAGGACAGTTCTGTGTCAGGATTCCACTTTCGTCGCAGTGCAGTGCGCTTTTACCTGCCGCGCCAGCTGCAATGGTCGGGCAGCACTGCTCTGCGTCCCCGAACACAGCAGCATACAAAAACCCAGTATAGAGGGGAGCCATGCATTTTTAGCTACGCTGCGACGGGCCCGTTGACGGAGTACCTTACTCTACCGTCGCAGTAGAATAGAGACGCCCCATCTATGCTCACAGGTTATTTCGCGTTGCCACCACCGGCACATGGAATTCTTGCTCCGAATGCTGCCCCAGGTTAGCACAATCAGTCTGCACTGACAGAAAATCAGTGGAATGGCCAACATTCGGAGCGAGACTACTACTCACCAATAGTGGTAAGTTGTATGCGCACCGTGAGCTTTCACGCTAATAACGCTTTGATGCCGATTCTGATAGGTCCTTTAACAAGACCCCATATGAAGTTCTCTCCACCGCTCTTTCGGCAGTGACAGGGAAAATTGAACGCAGTCATTTCGGTAAACAGCCGATATCGATACTATTGCCGGTTTCGGCAGTCAGTGAGCAGTGAAGATATGAACAAGCTCCCGTTGATGGAGGCAGTCCAGCAGTAAAAAGCAGCTTTTCCAGTCTATCTCGAAGCACGGCTGTTCACTGACACCGACTCTGAGCGATTGATTATACAAACAAGGACCGATATGCATCAAGATAGATCTGGAGGTGACAACGTACAGTAAAGGGCTCATTGTATTTAGAGAGAAAAGAGAAAAAGAAGAAAAAGAATATTCAGAAGAGTTCCTGACGAAAGGAAAGGAATGTAGAAACTTACTCTGGAATGTAACGATATCGCCCTTCTGGAGTATACTAAACATCGAAGTACTATGAAAGACCGAGGAGGGTAGGAAGAGAGTAAAGATCGCACATTTCCAGTATTTGACACTTGACCAGCTCTGCTAACCCACTGGTTCCACCATTCTCCTCATTCACTGACCATAACTGAACTCCCGTTGTCAAAGGCTATGGGACTTAAAAGAGTTCAACTTCACCTCGAACCTTCCGACAGGAATCAATCATCATTCTCGAGCTAGAAAAAAATCGGGAGTACAAAAACGCTCACTCTGTGGAATAGTTTAGAGGGAATAAATATGAGTGGAATGTGAAAGAGATTTGATTTCCTGAGGGCTAAATAACATGGGTTGGAGGTAAGATATTAACAACCATCTGGATAACTGATGTAGCCGCCTTCACTCAATGAATCAAAATTGGGATTTCCAAAAGGCGACAATTCGCGTACGAACTCTGGTGTAGATAGAATAGTGTTGGTGAGCTAGGAGATACTCAAAACGATGAACAAAAGCGCAGCAAAGCCAGCCTGCCACCGCTGTTGACCGGAACTCAGATCGCCGGCGGTCGGCTCGGACCGACGTTCCGAGTAACGGAAGTCGTCGCGCAAGAATTCCATAGAAGAAGTGGCTGGAGGCGTTTCGGCTGTGGTGCTTCGCAAGCGGATGGCGGCCATCGTTGACGTTGAGCTGAGCGCGTGCGATTTCTTATGGTGAAAATTTGGCCGACTTTTCGAAGAGATGGGATGAGTCGGAGTGGAGCAGTTGCCGTTGGGAAAGTACGACTGGCACGATTGGTCGAGGCACACGCAACGGTGTATCGTGGCATTGTGTGGGAGATTGTGGAAATCACAGCCTGAAAATAGCACAAGTAGAATGAACAGAGATTGGATGGAAAGCTTTAAACACAATAACGTTAGAAAGGGTAAACGGTAGAGGTAAAGGTAAAGGTAAAGGCGTTAATCGGTCGCCGAATAATAAAGACGTGTTCTATCGAGAATCGTAGAGCCATAGTTAATGAGCATCTGGCTTATACAATGACTCCCAGGGGCCAGCCGCTTTACGCTTTAAATGTGTGTCTTCACCTCCTCAGAGAGGTCTAGTACTAATTTACCGACCTCCTAAGTATGGCTTGTTTGACCTGGGCCGGGATCGATCGATCGACCATATGGGTGACAGCAGCGCCCCACCACTGAACCACGCGCACCCAAAAGAAGTTAGAAGGGATGCACTACAGTTTCAATTAACACGTTGACGACAGCGCCTTTTCCGCGTGTCTGGCGCGTGGGACCAACCGATTTTCTAGCGCGCCGAGGCTGTGGCATGATGCCGGTATACGGCGATTTTTTTTCAAAATGAAAGTGAATAGTAAATCCTGAAGACTACATATACAGTCCTGTAATATCGGGGATTGTGACTATTACTTTTTTTGCAACGAAAATAGAAAAATAACAGCTGGAAGCTTTTAGAATTTCCGTTTTCCCTATCCAGGTGAAAAGGAAATTGTTATTAGTTTATTGTTCATTATTTGTTTATTCTAATAATCAATATTTGTTTGTATTT
The DNA here is from genome assembly GCA_030553155.1 of Nippostrongylus brasiliensis. Taxonomy (NCBI): domain Eukaryota; kingdom Metazoa; phylum Nematoda; class Chromadorea; order Rhabditida; family Heligmosomidae; genus Nippostrongylus; species Nippostrongylus brasiliensis. The sequence goes on from CP130732.1 coordinate 26,718,853, forward strand.
ATGTGTTTGTTTCAGTAAACAGTATTTGTTTGCATTTATTTGTTTCTTGCAATGACCATTATTTGTTTTTGCTTGTAAAGAAAACTAGTGCACATTCAAAAATTCCAGTAAATCAGAAGCTAAGAATTGTTTTTACGGACTACGAGGTTTAGAATGATTTCTAATCATGAGGTATTTGGTGGCCAGACAAATATTTCCCAAAAAATTGGGATAAGTCAGAAAAATAGATTTCAAAACTGTGACGCAGCATTGCGTCACACGGTCCCACGCGGCTTAATACGTGTGACGCAGCATATGTGTCACACGGTCGTCAATGTGTTAAAGATGGTAGCGTCGCCGCATGGCTCTGACGTGCATCATGAAGTAAGCCTTAGATTTTCCCCCAACTTGACGATCCTGTGGTGAGATTCAAGAAGCCCACCAGGGAACCTAGAGAGGATCTCTTGGCCGAATAGACCGATGGTCAGAAATTTCCAACCACTTCTAGCCTCCGAAAACGACGAGGAAGCTTTAAACCTCGGGCCTCAGTGAAGATCGGTCCACCTACTAACCTTGTTCGGTGAAACTGCATCACCCAGGATTTTCAATATTCGTCCTTTACAATCGCCAGGCTAAGGTCACAAAGAGAAAGTATTGCAATATGGTTACAATCACTAAAAAGTGTTGAAATTAACACATGGAGACCGAATGAAATGGCGCCACATACGGCATTGTACTATAAAATCCTTGCGCGTATAATAAAATAAAAAACAAACGGAAATGAAAAAAGAAAACTTGAAAGCAGTTAGAGCATCCGAAATGCCACGAAAAGGCAGCAGGTGGCGCCGCTTTCTACACATCGCTGTGAAACCGATGTGGCAGAATATTAATACTTTTCATTGATTATTTAGCTTATATTTTTTATAACAATTGTCGTTCATAAAGGAATCACCTATCAAGCCGTCTTCGGGTAAGTGACATCCAGACAGAATGAAACTTTTCCGAGGAGATACAACCAAAGCCCGGAGACACACAAGCCCGGACGCGCACTCGATAGCAGTCGGCGAACAGCACGTGGAACGTGATAGTCTGCAAAGGTTATTAGATAGGTTAAGATAAATGCGCCGGCGTTGATAAGTCCCCTAAGAACGCGCCACGCATTCGTCTTCCATTGAAATCGTAGAGGCATAGTGAAGGTGCGTATTTGGAATATACAATCACTAGCAGGGGCCAGCCGGTATACCAAGTTAGGGTTTTCACCTTCCCACACAAATCTACCAACTTATCAGACCCCGGAGGGATGGAAGGCTCCATTAGCCCAGGCATGGATCGATCGCTCGACCAAGCGATGTTAATAGCGCTTCTAACCACTACATTAGGTATATGAGGTGTCCGTTAGATGTACATTAGGTGTACGCGTATATCATTAAATAGGATTGGAGCTAAATGAGCAGACGTAACCTTACCTTTTTCATTTTCATTTGATTCTTTACCTTTTCCATTTTGTTGAAATAATTATTTAGCAAATACATATGTATCTATCCGGAAGTTAGACAAATTTGACCAAAAATCGAAACATTTGCTTGACCCTGGTTCTAAATATAGAATCCCATTTTCGTGCCACCCACATTATGTCATCTCTTCGGTTCGTAAAACAACGAGTGTTAGAATTGATATCAAAAACGAAAACCTCCCAAAAATCCATCATGCACGGCACGTGGATTCATAATTTCAAGAAACTAATTTCATCAGGAATGCAAGAAGAGCCTGCTAGAAGAACGTCGTCATCGCTTTTTCTTCCCTTCACTTGTGCAGTAATCGGGACACCATTCGTCGATATCCTTCAGGACTGCATAAGCGCAATCACATGCATTAGTTAGATAACTCGTGTAAAACTATCGACCAACAGAGAAACTAAGAAATTTTGCCAGCAAAAACAGCTAAGGAAAAAAGGAACTTCCAAAAACGAAATTAACCTGAATGGTTGGAAGGAGATCATCTTTCAAGAACATGGAAGGCATACTGCTATCAATGGTCAACAACTGAATCCGTTTTCGGTCAAGACCAGCGCCTGATGAAAACAATAATTTCAGTTGCAGACCACTTCGAGAAAGTTATGCTTTTGCCCTCTTGTTTTCAATAATTTCACTGCTTATGGCCCAGGAAATTCATCAGTCGCCTCGTTCTACTTCACTTCGACATGCAATCGAGGAAGAAATTTGTCGAGAACGAGTGAATATAAAAGAAGTGTGTCAACCCGCGTCGACTGATAGCAACTGGAACATTTCACAACACGACAGCGAACGACTCAGCTGTCCGTCAAAGAGCGACCAAAAAGTTTTGCAAAAAAGACATCGCTGCTTCCTGCACGGGAGCAAAATGGTGATGAGTTTACATCCGCCAGCATCATTAACACCAAATCCGAGCGAAATCAGAGATTCTAGGCATTTTGTTCATTCGTATCAAATGAAAACAAAAACAAAAAAGTACGAAAAAGTTCAGTAGTTCTTCATTGCTCAAAATCACTAAGAAAACGAAAAGCGATAGCAACGATTCTCCACTCTATGCGAATAAAATGTGAATAACAAAGATGTCAGCAAATACTCTACATTACTCCGAAACAGCTAGTAGAAGAGAACTATGCAGCTAAATTACGGTTTATCGGTTAGTTGAGGAATTAGCCCCCCCCCCAAGAAGTGTGATAAGATCAACTTTGCGAATAAAAAATAAAAATGAAGAAGTAAGTTTTGCTACAGAAAATTCACTTTTGTAGTCACTGCATGAATTGGGGCACGTCTACACAGAAAGATGAAGGTTCCGAAAAAAAAAGTAGTCTCCCACAAACAAAAAAATGTCCAGCGGATGGTTCGGGTGTACTTAATTTCAATTAGATTGGCATATTTTTGCACCATTCGCTTTTACCCCATCAGATATCATAACAGCGATTGATTACTATATGGATTGCCTTCCAATTTTATGTTTTCTTGCCCCTACGTTTTAGTGTAGTTTTGAATTGTTTATGACATTCCCCCAATAATAAATGAATAAGTAAATGAAAAATGAACAAAGTTTAAGAAAAGGACGGAAATTGCGCAGATTCCTTACCTTAGACCACCGCTATATCGTTCGCCACCACACTGATTGCAGAGAAGCGCAGTAGCCCGAACAACGAAAATTGAAAACAGCACCAAGAACGATTGCATCACATGTGAATACGGCGCCGAGCAGATCACTCTGAAACAAAAAGACTTCCAATAATACACCACTAGGTTTATTGAAAATCCAATTCCGGAAAAGGAAGAAGAACCAAAGAAATAGGCGAAGGCGTTCGACTAGAGGTAAACAAAACATGAAGCGGTCCGGTCTTCGGGTAGCATTGAGAATAAGTATTAAACGATGATGTTCGTCGAGAGTCTCTAAAGGGCAACGGCTCCAAAACATAATGATTAAGACGTATAATAGGACAGAAATAGAACAGCAACTTTATTAGAAAACGCATAACATATTCTCTAGCATAAAACAATCCCATAAACAGATAGAAAATAAAGAGAAGAAGTATATCGTTTTTCACTCCAATGCCCTATAGAGACTGCAGTCATGTCGAAAGAAGAAGCAAAAGCGATGACCTAAATATACCACTTTCACTTTGATTTGGACGTTTTTCAAACCATGTCGGACGTTTTTCAAGCCAAAGTGGCTTGAAAAGTGTCCAATTTGGTTTGAAAAACGTCCGACGTGGTATGAAAAACGTCCACTTTGGTTTGAAAAATGTACGACGTGATTTCAAAAGTGTCCAATCCAAAGTGGTGTATACCCGTACCCTCGCGGGACCCTTAGCATAATAATGAGTAGAGATAAGTAGGAAGCTGCTAGATTTCTTCTTTTGTACCAAAAAAAAAACATCAAAAAGAAGTGACTAAAAGATCGGTGAAGAAGATCAGGGAGGATGAATTATGTTCAGTAAATTTACGACTTTTTTACCGCTTCACCATCAGAATACAAGTCAGTCAGATCTGCTCCACTGACGCAGTTTCGCTCAGCTGCAGCACTACTTTGCTGTCGAGTATAAAGCGAGCTCTAGTTTGACAACCAAACCAAATTTCCATCAACTATGCCACTTGCTTCTGCATCCAAAAGAAAGAGAAAAAAACTAGATAGAAAAGCGCCAAGCAGAAGAAGGAAGAGTGGTTTCGAACAACTTGTGAGAGTCAGAAGCATACATACAACATAGGGCAGCTCCCGAAAGGTTGTAGGAACACAAACAAAGTGATAAAAATGCTGGCATAGTGAGCTCTGTCCACTTTACCCTCCCTCCTTGCCTCTAGCTATAATGTAATGACAAAAAAGGGCAGTTATGTCGTTGGTCATGCAGGTGAAGATGTTCGAACAAGGAACAAATAATCCAGCGGCGTTACATTCGAAGTCTTCATAGGAGCATGACTATGGTAAACAAATAAATCCGCTATTGTCCACCTCACCTCATCCGAAGCCATCCTCTTCATAACAAATAACGAATTATCTAGGCTTCAGCTCATGTCAGATTCCCTTCCGCTATTTCCGCATCAAAAAGAAATACACATTGGAATTGATGGCCTTCTTCCAAAACCTTTCCGTCACGATAGTATGGAAAATGTTACGAAGTATTCATCTTGTTTTGGGCCTCCGGTCCCTAGCGCTAAACTTCAATGCCAATGCCACGACGACGGCTGCCGACGAAGAGAATACCGTTTCTTTTGATATAGTTGCTTGGAAAGAACTCTAATTTTGACAAAGGCCGACAAACTCCCATAAGAATTGGTCCACTCGTCGAAGAAAATTAAACGTTTTTCTAGGAAGAAAGGGTTATGTCTTTGGAGAACGAAGTTATTGGAGAAAGATGGTGAGTAACCAGTGGTGTATTAAAGTGCAACGAAAGCAGACCTCGTTGATAATACTTAGTTATCGATTCTAAACCTTCACTACCCGTCCTCAAACGTCACCCTCACTACTCTGTCGTTCTTCCAGAAAACGTCAGAAGGTAAGGATGACGGATATTATCCCCGTTCCTAGTTCAAGCAAAAAAAATGACAAGGCCCATAGGAGGTCGTTAATGGCGACTACTAGACGACGTACCACTGAGGATCTATGAGAACTCCCCATCTAATCGCAAGACAAAATAAAATCTTCTGAGATTGGTGAGTCTATGCGAGCAGGAACCGAAAACGCTCGATGATCGTTGAGTTTCTCTTTTCTTATGTAGATAACATCTACCTGCAAAAGTTTTGTGACATGCTTTCGCAGGGGCCATGTTAATCTTCTCTGTATTGTTGCAATTTTCTATATGTTCAGGAATGAACAAAAAATATTTGGAACGCTTCACGAATTTACGTGTCATCCTTGCGCAGAAGGTCCTACTGCAGCGCGACGTAAAGTCGTTATTCCTCACAAAGCAAAAGTTCACGTAATCAGCTGCAGTGCTGACATTTTTTAACCCTTCAACTTTGTAGAATATGTCCCTTCAAACAGAGGCAGATTCTGGCAAAATTGAAGAGCTAAAAATAAAGGAAGTGCAACTGATGATTAAATAAACTTCTTCCACAGCCAGTTGAGGTCAATAACTACATTTCCGTTGCCAGCAACTGCCTTTTCGTGAAGTCCTGTCCGGCGGTTTATTTTGCGGAGGAGGAAACGACGGAGGCTCTGACGCGCGCTGAACGAAGGTCAGAAAGTAACAAACTTATGCAAATGCTGTCCGACTGCACCAGAAAAGAATGACGAATTTGCGATTCATCGACAACGGCGGAAATGAAAGTTTCTGGTACTACCACGGAAAACGAGGTGTGAAATTTCGAGTTTTATGACAGATTCTGATAGGATGAATGATCAAATTGTTAGTCCGCTCACCAGCCCGGAAACATTTAAACTAACCTAGCTCATGAAAACCAGTACTCAGAATAATTTATTTCCGACAACAAACAGCACCTGAGAATCGGAAACAATTAGACTAAACAGTTCACTTACTTATCTACATATTTGAAGCAGCAAGGAAGCACACCAGTCTTTAATCATTACGTAATACGGCTAACTTTCTACACATTTATTTTTGATATAACTCGATCGATTTACACTGTTTGCGGTTACAGGAATGCGCCAACTTACCGCTCTCAGTTTAAAATCCATCGACGAGGCGAAAATACATATATTGATGCCCAGAGACCGAAAGATGAATGAGATTTAACTAGCTCCTTTTTCGAAGGCTCCATAGCTTTCAAGAAAAGGTGGGCTCGAACGGTGACGAAACTTATAACTCTTCAAATTTCAACGCTTCCACAAAGTTACCTATACTCGAACATTTTTTCGCACTCGGCCGGAGAAACTAAGTGGAAGTCAAGGACTACGCTAAAAAACCAAGCACAATTCCGGAAAAAAATCAAAGCCTCTCAAAAGTTTGCTATTCCCACGAAAACAGATGCCTACGAAACACGAGTACGCAACAACATACGGTTTATGAGAATATCAGAGATGGACAGAAGTGAGCGACACATTATGAAAAGAAGCCCTTAAGTGTACCACCCTGAGAAAGCAAGCCACGTGACATAGCTATTTGGATGAATAATAAGCTCTTGCAATTCGCTAGTAGATAATTTTCAGTTCATTACACTTTACTAACCTAAAGAATTCCAATCAATGAAGTACCGTACGACATTAACGATGACTCTCCTCTCTCGCTCCATGAGATGTACCATGAAGGTAGAACTCTTGAGGCTTCGATTCAAAAAAGTGATGAAGGACAGCTCCGAATCGCGCTCTATTCTCACCCCGTTTTCGTTGCACAAAGTGCGCTAGGGATCGGGACAAATGGTAGTGAACTGCGAAAAGGTCAGAGAAAAAGGAGGAGTTAATTTCCATCCAAGTTTCTGGACTTGTTCACGGGTCAACTTTCACATGAGGTCGAAGAAGAAAATAAATCTTTTCGACACGAAGAATACGGGAGAGCTTCCAGAGCTGGTTAAGGTGAAGTTGACAACTTAACACAAGAACGGAATAGCTCCCAGTAACCCAAACCACAGCGCGTGGCACGCTTGCAGAAGGTGCCACTGATACCAACACGGTCGAGCGAGCGATCGATCCCCGCCCGGGCTAACCAAGCCTTCCGTCCTTCCAGTGTTGGATAAATTGGTACCAGATTTGCTTGGAAAAGGAGAATGACCCTTGAGGACGGATGCCGGCTTTTCTTCTGCTCGAGTTCCAGCTCTGTTGGTGGCATGGAAAAAATGCTAAAAGATGCAGGAAGCTAGAATAAGCCACATTTTCGATAGCCGATCAGAGATGGGGAAACACGTCATGCGCTGTTTCTAACTGGCAATTTTTCGCAAAGAAACTGCAAAATGCCCGCGACTGGTGTATGGTCGGCTATTATAGCACTCGTTTTTTGAGGACGTTTCCGTTGCAGCGGCTGTGATATTCTACCCTTCTCTTTACACTTGATATGAAATGACAGACACTGGCCACAATCTACGAATTGGGGAAATCGGATACATACAGAGGGCACTGCAACTGTATCACATTTCCAAATGTTTTGAATAGAACTAAAAAAGTAAAGTGGACGGCGTTGATCAATCCTCTGAGGACGCGCCATGACTTCGCTTTCCATTTCGAATTGTATAAACATGATCAAAGCGTATTTGATCTATGATTTGATGCTCAACGGAACGCACTGTTTAACATATGGCATTCCCATTACCAAAAGAGTCTGGCACCAATTTACCCGACACCGTGGGGATGGAGCGCTCAGTAAACCTGTGCGAGGATCGATCGCTCAACCGTGCGGGTGGCAGAAGCGCTTCTTGCACTGCACCAATCGCGCTCTTCTAGTAGAATGACCATTACAGCGAGATTATGAGCCGGTCCTCGAAGACACCCTCAAAATATATCAAAAACCTCAACACTCACCTATAACTCTTTTAAAACCGCCACTCGATTTCGAAGTGCTTCGATGCGTTCACAGATCTGCACGATATCGGTCGCTAGTGTCTTCAGGACAGGTAGATAGTGATCGACATTCACGATCTGGAAGAACGAAATGGACCAGAATTTATCAAATTCTTGAGCGGATGCACGGCAATGAGCCGTGACAAATGGAAAATAGTGACTGAAAATAGAATTTCACGTGAAATTCTAGTTGGACATTCTGGCTGAAGGAAGGTGCTCAAAGGAATGCGTAAATTAGCGGCTCAGGGGGAGTCGTCGATTCAATGGTATAGTCACTTCACGCCATAGGGTGCCCGATAGGAGTGAGACGCGAGTTCGTGTCCCGCCTGAGCCGCGATTTTTGCGACGAACCTAGCACCTCCATTACAGTACCTTGTCATTACTCACTAGTAACACTAACATCAAGCAACAACTCTAACGGTGGAAAAGTCCTGTAAAGACGCGGGTCGAAACGTCAGGCTTTCAACAGAATGTCCGCATAGCTACCTCGAAGGGCACAGAAAGAAAGGGAGAACTTATATACCAATATCGGGGTTCAAGGGGGAGAGAGAATGTAACCGAAGTCATGTAAAACCACAAGAAAGAACACCATCGGTTTCGTGTCAAAAAAACAATAGCTATAACAGAAGAGTAGGTACAGAGAATGTCAAAATAAGGTTTTGCAGTCAGAGAAATCGTATGAAGCAATTTGAAGACCATTGCAGAACTCTCTAGTTAGAGGTCGAAACAGCTTAATTATTCTATCAAAAATATACAAAGGATACATTTCAAGATGCAAAATTACACTCATAAAGAACCTTTGATAAGGAATGAATAGATGTGCACTTCAGGGTGTTTGTTTTTCAAAAAATACAATACAATATGTGGGCCTCAAAAAACGGTTATTTACTTTGCGAGCACACAGACGCGCCATGAGGTGAAAATTTGCTATTCTTCTATCTTCCGACTAAGTCAAAAATTATTGATTAAATTCATAAATATAAATAGTAATAACGTGCATAATAAGCAACAATCAAATTCTTTAGAAAACATATTAAATTATGGTACTGTAACAGCAGTAGAGTACATAAGGGGAGAACACAGAAACGCGGCGCTGGCACAAGCAGGCGCTTTCAATATCAAATAATCTTCAGAAGGGTACTGAATACGGAATACCGAACAACAACTAAAGGAAAAAAAACCCGAAAAAAATCAAAAAAATACAGTAGAAAACGGAAATTTTTGGATAGGCAATATCTTAGTCTCCATAAGTGTCCTTTTCAGGGCGTTTCCTATTCACAGGGGAACAGCAGACAAAGGGCAAAGTGAGTTACGAGTATAACCGCAGGATTCGACGCCAGAAACAGCCTGCTTTTCTGTACCTTCCCTCCAAAACACTGGAGAAACGGCACATAGACGTTACATGATGCTAAATAGTACGAGATTTCAGCGAATTATTGTGTCAACATTACCTATTCATCTCCAACCTTCGAAAAGTTCGAATCGATCAAAGTAAATTGTTCAAATTCCCTTCCCTTGATTCAGGGATGAAAACTCTCTAAACAATGTGCATTGATCGAATCGTACTTTCAGAGACGTCAGAAATGAACAGTTATCGTTAATACTATAAGTTACTGAAGTCTGACAATATAACGATGATTAACTGGTAGCCCGGCCAGTAAGGAATGTCCGCTTCATAGATTATTGATATTGATTGATATTCAGACCAAAAAATTGAATGCAATAAATTCCAGGGATACGCTGATCATTAGAATTGATTAGCATCATCCATCTATCACACAAAGATCGGGTGCAATTTATAAATGTCCCACTTGGCTGCGCATTTAAGTGATTCCACACCCTATAGTTGACTTTATTAGTTTTCGAGCCTTTTCTTGGTCAAATCGTGAACGCGGGACAATAAAGATCCAACCCAATTCCTCAATAACCGAGCTGCTCCTGCACTTTCGAGCTCAGACCCAGCTTGTCTTTCGAGACCTAAGATTTTTGAGGGAAATGTTTTTTGATTACTGGCATTTGCTGACAACAAAGATGCTTTTCAACACCGTTAGATATGATGTAGCAGCAGGTTTTTTTTTCTCAGAATTGTACAATGTACTATCGCGTATGGCCAATGTGCGGTAGTACCACCATTTTTCAAGCAAAATACATCGATTCGCAGACTATTTACAAATAGGAACGAAACGGAAAACATTCGAAAAATAAAAATGGAGCAAATTATTCAAGTAACTTCTCAACCTCGTCATTTCGTGAAATTTCAAAGCCGGCTCAGATACACAGAGGAGATCTCTAATGGCCAACTTAATACAATTAATCGCCAGCGGGAATCCGCTAGGTCACATTCTCCCTCGTCTTGCGATTTAGTACAGCATGATAAAGGGAATCAAGTTATATAGTGTATTTTACTATTTATTTACTTATTTATTCATTTTCTCCAGTCCCTAGTGGGCTAAACAATAAAAATCAATGCGATATAGCCGACCGGGAGATAATGTTAGTAACACGAAATAACACAAGAACACGGTTGGAGCTAAACAGACTCATTGAAATATTCCTTGATGGAAGCCTTTCAGCTGCAACAAAACGACAATATGGTGTACGGATTGATCAGAGTCCCATTGAGTTTAACGTCAGAGGTTTAGGATTTACGAAGAGATGGTTAACTATCTTACTAGATCGATTGAACCCTTAAGGCTGAAAGGGTTTCCCCTCACTAATCCGCTCCGGCCGACAAAAAGGCTACCACAGTGGCAGCCTTGTGTGGGAAGTTGGTCCTCGTGGGAGGACGAAGGGGCGAGTGTTTGCTCTGCTAATGAAACGACGAAGAGTCCTCCGTCAGTCCGTCCATCCGTCAGTCAGTCAGTTAGTGTGGCATTCGTCTCGAATAGCTATTACGCAAGACAGAGCAAACAAATCGAAGTCAGCGCCAATTATCTGCCAAGGTTGAGAGCAATAGCGGACGTTTCCGAATAAAGACGACCCCATCGCATCCACTCGAATTCGCCGCCCAATCCGAGTTCCGCCGCCAGACACGCCCATTCGAAGAAAATAGCGTCAACTCTCCACGAATCGCCCAGGTACGTATTGGCTGTGAACTTTCGCAGAACATCAATAAGAGATGGGCAATTGAGTCTCAACACGTCGACGCCCTTACTCACAAGGTGTGAGCCGGAAAAAACAAATCGAGTTCTGATCCCTATTCAAAGGAAAACATGTTCGCTCGCTTACAAATACTACTTTCGCCATTCAGCAGCCAATCAGGGACCTAGAATGGCTACTGAATGGCGAAAATAAAGGGTGGTGAAAAGTTTTGATCCACCTTTCTACTTGAAAAGAATCAAAAATAAACTAAATCTAAGACTTAACTTGTGCTGCTGGTGAGCTCCGTCATGAGTAGTATAAATGACCGAACAGACTTCGTTACTCTAATTTGTGATGTCACTTCCACGAGAGCACCCTAGGACCCATATAGCTAAAGAAAATCGCGAAAAGTTGGAGGAGTTGAGATGAAGTACGCACCGGCATCCAGTCTACTCCTCTGATCTAACTCTGTCACTATCATTCGTACCCTTAAGATCTTCGTAGCTGAGAAAAAATTCACCAAAGTCGAGGACGTTCGAATGGTGGTCAACTATTTCTTCCACTTTCAGGCTCTTCAGATCTGGTTGAAAACCACCGCTCACCTGTCTATTAGGATGAAACACTGTCGCGACTAGCGATGGTGATTATATTATTAAATAAATTACATTGTAGGCACAACAAAAATAGAAGAAAAAGGACGATAAATGGCTCAAGATTTTCTTACCACCCTATAGTATTCGAAGCGAGCGAACTCGAACAATTTTTTAAAAAAAAGTTGAGGAAAACATTTTGAGGTTGGACAGAAACAGAAGATTAGCAACTTGCAAATGAAGGCGGGTAGTGAAAAACAGAACACTGCCGGATAAGGTAACCCCCCAATTCGAAAGTACATAATATAAACAGCATGATAACCCTATACCCAAAGAAAGTAAGGAAATGTTGTTTAGAACGAGAAGCTACTGAGATGACAAAGCGGTCGCAGTGGACAAATTTACCTCTAATTTGATTGATGGGTGAATGTGTAAACAACGGAAAACTGAGATATCATATTCCTATTAAGACAAAGTGGACGTTTATGGTTAACTCTTCGCCCTGCATTTCATCTTTGACCTTGTGAAGCGAACGACCATCACAAAATAATTTGTGTTAATTGCGAAATGCAGGTATGATGAGAATTGATTAACAGAAAACGCTCGAAAGAGACTTTCGTGGAGAAAATAGAATAGAACGTCTTTCAAGCGCCATTCACTACAAATGAAGGTATCTGCCAAATGAGAGCAACATGAAGATGACGGCCAGGAGAGGTGAGCAGCGGCAGCGGCAGCCAGGCGCTCAAACTTCTCGCAAATGCAAATTCGATTCTGGCACAAAGGAGTGAACAATTTCTATGAATGCAGTTGTTCAAAGGTATGAAGTCTGCACAAAATTCGACAGCCCGTTCGCTGTTTCGCGCTCGCAGTTCTTCTCTGATGAAAACTAAACAAATGAGAAAACCGCATATGATAATATTAGCAATGTCTTAGGAGTCGTAGCCAGATAGCAGTACTCTTTTGTGAAAACAATGTTTCGAATAAAAATTTCAGATAAAGGACGCTGCAGCTAGGTTTTTCAAATTCGCATTCCTTCGAGTGAAGATAAAGGTAAAGACGTGAATGTATATTTGGCTATACAATTCCATGCGGCGGCCAGTCGCTATACCAAACCAGTGCCTTTACTTTCTGAGATAAGTCTGATACCAATTCACCCGACCCCAGAGGGATGGTAGGCTTGTTTGGCCAAAGATCGATCGACCGTGCGGGTGTCATTAGCGCCTCTTATCACTGCACCACGTGGGACCTTTAAGTAAAGAAGGTGAGCGAAATTATCATCTTACAAGGTAAATCCAATAGTTTCAATACGTAGAAATTGACACGAAAATTTGAGGAGTTGTCCTACGTTAGAGTTTTTAAAGGCTTCAAAAGAAAAGGATCTGCTGGAGTCTGTTGATGGCGAAGTATTATAAAAACGTTTTGCGTATTCACATTTCGTTACATCAAAAACGTCTTTCGGCGTCAGTCACTTATTTTTAATGATATAATCCTGTTTTCCAGAACCACGTGAGTAAGCCGCAGCGGAAACACTAATCCTGGACGAAAATCATGTGCTGAAATACCACTACTAAAAATCATAAAATCCCTTTCCTTCTCTTCTTTTCATTTCGTTTACTGCTTCTTCGTAAATTTTTTTCTCTCTGGAACTGCTATTCCTTTCTCGTTCCCTCTCGCCACGCGTAGAACGAAAATTGGCAATTCAATGGGACGACCTGAAGAGAAAGGCTTGGAAATGTCACAATGTGTTCCATCAGGTTTAAAACCCACACATGGAACCCGTCGCCATGAAACGGCAGCTGGATGGCTATCCAAATTTAGCGGTGCCAGCAGCCTCAAGACCACCTCATGCTTGCTGATATTGAAGGAATAACACTCTAGAAGTAAAATTTTGGATATCAGAGGAAAATGTAAACATTCAGAAAGTCAATAGCGGAGCATCATACTATCAAGTCCTACGCTTGCGATAAGGGACGAGCGACGCAAGTTCTAGCCTCCACAACAAGATAATCAAAAACTGGAAAAATCTAGCATTGTTATTCACGAACGATCAAGAATGCTCCATCCACTAATTTTCGCTTTTCATTTTTTCATACACATTTGTCTTCAAGACTACCGAAATTTGGCAGATAGCTTTAATCTTTACCAACAGGTTAGGGAATAAGTAACGATGAATCAGAACACCCTAGAGACCTCTTCAATGGTACATACATACTAGAATTCTGCAACTAACGGAAGTTCATTTCTGGGTGTTCCGCCTCCCGAGATACCAACATATGCATTCAAGGTAAGACAGGCATAGTGGAGAATCCGCACATAACTCTCACATATACGCAATGTCGTTGTTCTTTTTGCAGTATGATCATGCAAAGCGAAAGGAATTTTCCGATAGGGAATGAAATGGGGCCTTTATGCTTTTCACCCCACTGAAAGTACACGCATGGTGCAGAGGTAAAATGTGCTGCTGACACCCACACGGTCGAGCGATCCATCCACGCCCGCTCTAGCTAAGCCCTCCATCCTAGGACGCAGTTGGTACCAAAGTTGTCCTGGAAAATCAGTGACGTGACCTATAGAGCGAATAGCCTTTTGTCTGGGCATCATTGAGATTTCTAGTGTTGATATTCGTCACAAGTCAAAACTTCTGGCACGCGACTTCTAAACTACAAGGACGTCGTTACTTTTACTTTGGGTGCCTTAAAACTGGGCACGGATGTCAGATGGAGCAAAATTATAATCAAAACGTAGAGTTCTACAAAACAAGAAATAAGCAACAGAAAGTCGAGGCTACGGTTCGCTGCGAAAACGAAAACTTATAGCTGGAGATAAAATTCAATCCGCACGAACGAGAATCATTTCATGCTCTAGCGAAGGCTAACGATATATGGAGGCAACCAAAAGCAGTAAAACGTTATTTAAGCTGGCCATGTAATCCTCCATAACTCTGTTAACCAGTCTCTCTAGCTCTCTCAAAGTTCATTCCTCTGACGCTCGCTTGGGCGGAGGCGTCCAGACTCCCTTTTATTATAGATATGCAAACGCCAATCAGGTTGCAGACAGCGCTCCACTAAAATGTGACAGAACGAAAAAGAGGCGAATCACCATCAGAAGGTATAAACGGAAAAGGTAGTCTGGATATACATAAATGTAAAGGTAAAGGTTAAAGAGGAGTCTATCATTCCCTTAACCCATTGACGACCGCGCGCTCTCTGCGTGTCTGGCGCGGGGGACCGCGCACGTGCAGTGATGAGAGTGCCTCAGCGGCATTAATTGTTTTCAAAATGATCACAGGAATTGTTCTATGCTTCTGTGCCGGACGAGGTTAGTATGGTGAACCAGATATTTATTGGCCTAACGTTTCGACTTGAACGTCGTCTTCAGAGGCCTAAAAAGTGGTCCGAAACTGAACTGACCCTTGATCTAAACGGCCAAGCGCCGCATCGTTCCTAGCATTTTTGACAAAACTCATAGAATCCCCACGAAATTGAGAAATCTAGAGAAATTCAATGACTTACCCCGTGGTCCACCGTGAGAGCGTTGCCGACGTGGCAACCAGCTCTCTTAGTTGACAGATGCGACTGAGTCACATCAGTCATTCCGGAACCCACAGAACGGTGTAAATGATAAGAAGTCATTGCTTATTGAAAGACACTCATTTCGGTTGTTCATAATTGGATTCCTTGCGGAAATCCAGAACGCCTCCAATGCCTTTCTGGACGATATCTCAGCCTCGTAAGATAGAATTTTGCACATAATGTCAAAATCATTCCCGCCGTGCACTTCATGCTTGTGCCTTCCCAGCGGTGATGTTTTGTTACCCCTTCTCTTGCTGGCCAGATGTTCATTTATTCGTGTCAACAAAACACGACCGGTCTCCCCAATGTACTTGCCGTTGCAAGTCCTGCATTCAATCTCATACACTACTCCCGATTTTTCACAATCTCCACTCTTTCCGTAAGGACAAACAACACAATTCTCCGATACACATTCAGTGTCGTAGAGCCTATTTCGCACTAGCTGACGTTTGATGTTCTCGTTCGGGATGTTAACAAGAACGACATCATTCTGAAGCTGAGCACGAGCAAGGCATCGCTGTACTGTAGAGGAGAATGCGTCAGAGATAAAAGGAAGACATAAAGGCACGCGGTCTCGGAAGGGTTGTACGCGCTGGACAGTAGTTGTTCTTCTGTGGTATGATGTTCTTCTAACATAACCATTCTGAGAGGCTATTCCGGAAGCTAATCTTACTCATTCCCGTCGTTCGTCGTCACCCGTGCACACTGCTGCGGCTGTCTTGAACATGTTGCGTACTACCGCTCGTTTAACAGCAGTGGGGTGAGCAGATTTCGCATTGATCAAGATATTTTTAGAGCTTCCTTTTCGATACCACTTTACGCTTACTATGCCATTGGATACCTTCACCTGCGTGTTAAGATACGGAAGCCAACCGTCTGAAGGTGTCTCTCGAGTAAGCTTGATGTGCTGTGATTGCTGGTTAAGAACGCGAAAGCATTCATCCATCTCGGACTGTGTAGATGTTATTATGAAACAGTCGTCGATGTATCTACAGTACATCAGAGGCAAACGAGCTAGCACCGGTTCTTCTATTCTGCTCATAAAGCAAATTGCAAGCACTGGCGCAAGCCGTTGACCCATTGCCAGACCCCTTAGTTGGGAATAATACGTGCCTGACCATTTAAAGATGTTACAGTTCAGGCATTCTTTGACCAGAGTCATAATTGAGTTCCTCTCGAGTCCAAAAGTGTTGGTGTTAGTTATGTGCCTTTCAAGCATTTCGGACAATGCTTGTAGGGCTTGATCGTTTTGGACGTTGGTATACAATGAGGTGACATCGAATGACTCTACAACGCACTTTTCTTGTAATTGTACGTTGTGTAAAATGTGCACGGCGGGAATGATTTTGACATTATGTGCAAAATTCTATCTTACGAGGCTGAGATATCGTCCAGAAAGGCATTGGAGGCGTTCTGGATTTCCGCAAGGTCTTTCAATAAGCAATGACTTCTTATCATTTACACCGTTCTGTGGGTTCCGGAATGACTGATGTGACTCAGTCGCATCTGTCAACTAAGAGAGCTGGTTGCCACGTCGGCAACGCTCTCACGGTGGACCACGGGGTAAGTCATTGAATTTCTCTAGATTTCTCAATTTCGTGGGGATTCTATGAGTTTTGTCAAAAATGCTAGGAACGATGCGGCGCTTGGCCGTTTAGATCAAGGGTCAGTTCAGTTTCGGACCACTTTTTAGGCCTCTGAAGACGACGTTCAAGTCGAAACGTTAGGCCAATAAATATCTGGTTCACCATACTAACCTCGTCCGGCACAGAAGCATAGAACAGTTACAACATCATGCCGAGGTTTCAAGAGGAGAGAACTTGGAGAATTCTACATCACATACCGCCCCAGTTCTTCTCTCTGGTGCGCGAAGCTCTATCGCTTCGCCAAAAAGTGGTTGTTACCCGCCAGTCCTTGAAGTTCCTCCAGCGATGCCGGACAAGCGACGTGCTACCACGCTTCATCGCGAACAAGAAGATCGGTACAACGTGTGGTTTATCCGAAGATCACCCAAGGATAAGGAAGATCTATCGTCAGATGTTGAATGTTGTGATCAAGGAAAAATCTTACGTGTTGTATTCGTCGTTGTTGAAGTGCGTCTCGAAAGAGACCGCGTGCCGGCGTCTTCTTCCTGGACGGACTTGGAGGAGGGTGGAAAGTGAATCGAAATGGATCTGCGACTCTATACGGTCTAGGGTTAAATCGTCCCTTTGTGCAAAATATGATAGACTTGTTCAATCTCGCCAGGAGATTCGTAGAAACAGAGAAAGGAATGCTCCCGTTGACCACCGTTATGACGTTACTCACAACGAGAACGGTAGTCCGTCGCAAAGAGTCACGATTATTGGAGACGCCCATCTTTCATCCAATGCTCTAAGTCTACTTAATCTCGGCCCATCTTTTTCAATTGCACAGAATGTCACTTCATTCACGTATCGTAAAGTTGTAGGAGGCTTGCAAAGGCTGCGAGATCAGTTGCGAGTGCGGCATGTGAGCGATGTCAACCCGCGGGCCACCTCCAATGACACCCGGAGTTCGCTACCGCCTTTACCATTCCCACGCACGTTTTATCGAGAACCTCAGCCTGTTCCAGAAGTAGACGTCAAATTACGAATTTTGTCGTCCGCTATCTTAAGTGCACTCCATCAGCACAGACGACAACGAAATACAAATTTGACGTTCGAGGAAAGACTGGGATTTAAAGAGATGCGTGAGTTAAGATCTAATGGTACGTTACGCGTCTCCGTGAGTGACAAGGGTGGAGAGTTCGTTGTAATACCCCAGTCACTTGACAGAAGTATCAATGAACTCCATCTGCGAGATTCCTCTCTTTACCGATTATCCACCGTGGAGGAATTCCGTTCACAATGTAGACGCTTGAACCGAGCTTGGATAACATTAGGACAATCTGCGGGATTGGACAGAAAGTTAATTGCTAGACTCAAGCAAGACCATCCCAGATGTCCTGTGTTCTATAGCCTCATAAAAACCCACAAGCTTTCCTCTGCAAATGTGCTTTCGATGTCAGCGGATACCTTCAAAATACGGCCTATAATCAGCTGTGTTGGTGGACCAACCGATCGTATATCTTGGTTTCTCAACAAAATCGTAAGCCAACTGTTGACCATGATTCCTTCACACCTGACCAATACGAGGACATTCCTTGACCATTTACACAACGTACAATTACAAGAAAAGTGCGTTGTAGAGTCATTCGATGTCACCTCATTGTATACCAACGTCCAAAACGATCAAGCCCTACAAGCATTGTCCGAAATGCTTGAAAGGCACATAACTAACACCAACACTTTTGGACTCGAGAGGAACTCAATTATGACTCTGGTCAAAGAATGCCTGAACTGTAACATCTTTAAATGGTCAGGCACGTATTATTCCCAACTAAGGGGTCTGGCAATGGGTCAACGGCTTGCGCCAGTGCTTGCAATTTGCTTTATGAGCAGAATAGAAGAACCGGTGCTAGCTCGTTTGCCTCTGATGTACTGTAGATACATCGACGACTGTTTCATAATAACATCTACACAGTCCGAGATGGATGAATGCTTTCGCGTTCTTAACCAGCAATCACAGCACATCAAGCTTACTCGAGAGACACCTTCAGACGGTTGGCTTCCGTATCTTAACACGCAGGTGAAGGTATCCAATGGCATAGTAAGCGTAAAGTGGTATCGAAAAGGAAGCTCTAAAAATATCTTGATCAATGCGAAATCTGCTCACCCCACTGCTGTTAAACGAGCGGTAGTACGCAACATGTTCAAGACAGCCGCAGCAGTGTGCACGGGTGACGACGAACGACGGGAATCAGTAAGATTAGCTTCCGGAATAGCCTCTCAGAATGGTTATGTTAGAAGAACATCATACCACAGAAGAACAACTACTGTCCAGCGCGTACAACCCTTCCGAGACCGCGTGCCTTTATGTCTTCCTTTTATCTCTGACGCATTCTCCTCTACAGTACAGCGATGCCTTGCTCGTGCTCAGCTTCAGAATGATGTCGTTCTTGTTAACATCCCGAACGAGAACATCAAACGTCAGCTAGTGCGAAATAGGCTCTACGACACTGAATGTGTATCGGAGAATTGTGTTGTTTGTCCTTACGGAAAGAGTGGAGATTGTGAAAAATCGGGAGTAGTGTATGAGATTGAATGCAGGACTTGCAACGGCAAGTACATTGGGGAGACCGGTCGTGTTTTGTTGACACGAATAAATGAACATCTGGCCAGCAAGAGAAGGGGTAACAAAACATCACCGCTGGGAAGGCACAAGCATGAAGTGCACGGCGGGAATGATTTTGACATTATGTGCAAAATTCTATCTTACGAGGCTGAGATATCGTCCAGAAAGGCATTGGAGGCGTTCTGGATTTCCGCAAGGAATCCAATTATGAACAACCGAAATGAGTGTCTTTCAATAAGCAATGACTTCTTATCATTTACACCGTTCTGTGGGTTCCGGAATGACTGATGTGACTCAGTCGCATCTGTCAACTAAGAGAGCTGGTTGCCACGTCGGCAACGCTCTCACGGTGGACCACGGGGTAAGTCATTGAATTTCTCTAGATTTCTCAATTTCGTGGGGATTCTATGAGTTTTGTCAAAAATGCTAGGAACGATGCGGCGCTTGGCCGTTTAGATCAAGGGTCAGTTCAGTTTCGGACCACTTTTTAGGCCTCTGAAGACGACGTTCAAGTCGAAACGTTAGGCCAATAAATATCTGGTTCACCATACTAACCTCGTCCGGCACAGAAGCATAGAACAGTTACAACATCATGCCGAGGTTTCAAGAGGAGAGAACTTGGAGAATTCTAGATCACAGGAATATTTTTTCTGTGTCTATTGTTGATTTTGAAGCTTCCTCAGGTAATCATTAGAAGTAGACGATTTTCAGACCCTTTTTTGAGCTTGTTGAAAGGTCGTTCACTTGATGAATATCTTGAAGCATTGATAAAACGGAAAATATAGAATGGGTAGTAACTTTGCCTAAATGGACATTCCTATCCACAGTGTCTCCCAAGAGGGAGGAAGCGTAGGCCAAAAGGTGTGTCCCGCCGGCGGGACACGCGGTCGTCAATGGGTTAAGGATGCGCCCCGCTTTCGCTTTCCAGTCAGAATCGTGGAAGCATGGTTATTGCGTACTCGGCCTATACACTTACTTGCTTGGACCAGTAGCTATAACAAGTCAGTGCCTTTACCTTATCAAACAAGTCTGATACCAATTTACCCAACACCGGAGGGTTGGAAACCTCGGTTAGCCCTGGCCAGGATCGATCGCTCGACTGCGCGGGTTTCAGTACCGCCTCTTAAAAATGCATCACGCGCGTCCTTCACATTTTCGCGGCTATCAATTATTTATGGTTGCTAGCCATAGTCGGGAAATGAATGAGCGGACATTCAAACTTTCCTAAGCTATACCACTTGAAAATGGACGGTGTGAAGTTTTTGATCCTCATTCCACCTATTCTTTTCAGCGGCATCTGATTCTTGGTCCACAGCTGGCTACCAAATCTCTTTTAAACATTTTCTATATGGCTTATTTATTTAGTTATTTATTCATTACACCACTGGAAAGGCGTGCCGCTCGCACACAAAAGCAAACGCAAGCGACACTGAAAATCAAAAACACTGCATCCGATCAGAAACAGCAACATCCAAACACTTACCAAACTGAGGTGAACAAGTAGCCAAATAATGGTACTGCTTTTCTAGGCTCGCAGTTTAGATAACCATCTATACCCGGGTCTATTTAGTCCAAGAAAAAAGGACCAGACAAAACTGGCCCTCAGGCGAGAATTCGAGCAGAATTTTGTCTAACATCATGAGGGGCTCTATATTTCAAGTGACCTTTTAAGCTAGTACACCCTGTAGCAACATCCTAAAAAGGAAGCAGTCGAAAGTTTAGGATGGATATGCAGGGGCAGAAGAAAGCACTTAGTAAAATTGAGGTTCTTCGGGGAGCCATATGGTGCGATAAAAATGACTCGCTCACATTTTTTCCTGAATTGTGCGCCATTACGTGGATGACGCATGGTGCCAGACAATTTTTTCACACCAGATGCCAAACTGCATAGTCGAGCAATGTTCCAAAAATGTAGCCAATTTTGAATGCACTCGTTTTTCTTCGCGATTCGAAGTTATTGCGAGAGAGTGGGGAATTACTGAATAGAGCAGAACGAAAAACGTCAAATTCTGTTCTCCAATTCTGAGCAATATTCGGAGATGATGGCAGATATCTTTCAACTCCCCCTTCTTTATTTTGCTGCCTTATATTGATCAATTTTTTGAATCCCACAAAAAGGAGATTGCAACGAACCTCGGTTGCTTTCGCTAGTGTTTTTCCAACTTTTTCGAACTCGTTCGTTACGTGTTTTTCCTCTTTTGTTCCTCGTTTCCCAACAGAATTACTAGTCCATCAACTTAGTATACTGCTATATGAGGCATTAGTGCTGAAGAATTAATAAGTAAAAAAATCGTTGAGAAATAAGGATATGCAAGGTGCCAAGAATCCGACACAGTTCTACACGGTTGCGCTGCTGCAAAAATAAACACACTTCACTGTTTGATAAAGATATTCGGCGTAAAGAGCTCCCACTAGAAACAACGAACTCTATCAGCTTGAAACACGATGAGTACGACAATTAAAAGCTGAACGAGAACAATCTATCTGAAATCACGTGCTTCTCAGTAATCTCAGTATTGCAAATTTCGTGAGTAGCTGGCGTAAACAACAGATAGCACCGCCCAGCAAGAGGACGACAGGAAAATGTCACGAAATAGGCGTTGCGTCTATTCACTATACATAGATACTTACAAATTTCCAGTAAAATGCAGTTCCTAAAGACTAAAATTCAGCATGTGAACGAAAAGAAAAGACGAAGACAATACTAAGGCTATTTATTCGCAGCATGCTGTCACTTACTAGCACTAGCAGACTAGCAAAGCAATCACCGAGGAAATTGTTCCCTCGGATTCAATTCCGAATTGTGCCCCTGCAACGCTTTCTTCTGTTAGCCACTTCGCATCAATCACTGTATACTAAATCCTTCAGCATGGCTCGAAGTTTCCCACATCTCATGGTACCTTGTTCACACATAGTACAACTAGGTTTATATACAAAAAAATAAAAACAAGAGCAAATGAGTAATACTGCTTTCGAAGATTATTTCAGTGCCAACAACAAGAAGTAGTACAACCGCTACCGTCAACGAACATGAAGATTTAAACCCTAAAAAGACAAGGGTGAAGGTGTCGGCGTTGATCAGTCACCTAAGGACGCGCTTCCCGTTTCATTCAAATCGTAAGGGCATGGTGAATGCGTATTTGACCTCTACAATGACTTCGGGGGCTGGGGTCAGCCGCAAATTCAGAGTCATTAACTTCAGACGAGTCTGGTACCAATTTACCTGACCCTGGAGTGATGCGAGGTTTGGTTAGCCTGGTTGTGGGTCGATCGCTCGACTGCTCTGGGATCAGCAGCGCCTCTTACCACTGTACCACGCACGAACCACGTTATAATATAAATAGTTACAAATCAAATACAGAATGAAATAACGGAATAAATATTTAATCTTGTAAAAAAAACTTCACCTAACAACCTCGAAGGCGGAGTAAAACTATCGGAGTACAGTAAAGTCAAAGCCGATCCAAAGATGAGGGAGGAGCAGATAGTCTCCATGGGTGAGCAGCAATAAAGAGTTTAGAGGGAAAGGGCGCAGATTCGAAACATGAAGAGAACTCGATTGGGCCAAATTGTTTCTCTGAATTAGGGGACAGAAAGTGTGTTCGGTGCACTGTGCTGAAAGGAATGAAAATGCACCCCGGCAGTTTATAAACAAACGCTGATTCTAAGCCGTTGCACTTGCATTGACTACAACCTTTATTAACTCTCAACTCGCATACACATTAGACCTGCATTGTACCCCTAGTCGCATTCCTTCTAGGCCTTATAAACATCCTTGTCCATAATTTATCTTCCGTTTCAAAGGAAGAAACGGTTGAGCATCAGCCGGCTGATGGCTTGCGCCACAAAAACGGCAGTGGGCGGCTGACGTGAGGAAAAATGCACGAGGACGAAAGACCTGCTCGGCGATGGAAAGCATTTCCGTTAACAATCTGCTACTTCTATATGCATACGATGGTAAATCACAGCAGTTTCTATCTAAAGCAGAAACTGTTACGATTGACGACTTGTGGCTAAGAAAACGCCGCCTCTCAAAACTCTGCTACTTCTGAATGGAAAAAATCGAACAACAAGGAAAACATACGGATATCCAGTGCAAAGTTTCATTGTGAATTAAGACTCAGGTATGTGAGTAGGCGCTGTAGACAACCGCACGGACGAGCGAACGATCCCCGCCCAGGCTAAGGCTTTCTGCCCTGCGGGTTCGCGCAAATAGATACCAGATTAGTCTGGGAAGGTAAATAGACTGATTTGCTATAATGGCGGATCCCCGAAAGTATGAGCGAAATGCGCATTCAACATTCCTCTACGGTTCTGAACACAGCACGAATTCATGGCGCATCTTTCAGGAATTTATAATACCTATCGCTCTACATTTACCTTTATGTGAGTAAATTACATATGGCCACAACTTGCTGTTCGGGTGATTGCCCCTTCTCTCTCCTGAGCCCACATTCATCACTGGTAAACCCCGACAAACCCCGAGATATAGCCTGTGAACGGCGCGCCTTTCTCTACTTATCCTAAAATTCTTTTGCTAAACGCAGTCTCTCATCGACTTCCCCGTCTAGATCCGGCTGCTCCGCGGTTTCGGAGACCGCTCGTCCGTTCATGAATCTGGGCCCTGGTGTTCCTATGTATTAACATTGAACTAATACCCCCTTTCCCCTTTCCTTCCTTTTTTACTTACCCTTCCCCCAACCGAATACTCTGTTAGGATATAAGCTTAAATGAATTTTAGAGAGAGAGACAGAGAGAGAGAATCGGACATCTACTCCAAAAGCAAAGAGTCAAATTCACAAACTTGACGCTTGAAATACAACTATGCTTCCACAACAGCGCTGTCCTCAGATGGTATAAAAAATATCATCCTTGTCGGCCCTTCCAACGTTTCTCGACCAAAAGACCCACACAAATGTGGAGCAGGTCCACATACAACAGCCAATTTTTTTCGCCTCAAAAAAAATCGAGAATTTATTTATTTATTTATTTGAATACGTCGCGAGACGCGCCTAAAAACAATGAACACCAACAAACTCAAAAGGAATTTCTAAAGTGAATTCCAATTCCAAAGAAGTGAGATAGAGCAGCTCGGGAAGCACTTGTGCGTTTTAATAAGTCGTACCGAGGGGATGGTTTTTTGTTATTTGGTAATTAACGCTGTTGTTTAACGTGCCTGTTGGTCGACGAAATTAGCAGCTAACCTAATAGAATAGCAACAATGCGCACACCAGAGCAATATTCGGTTTTAAAGGAAATAACTACAGAAAGAGCCAGGAAAATGACTATTGGTAAGGCACCTTGGTAGCGAATAGGTCTCGAGGCCAGAAAGTGGCAAAAACCTAGCCAGCTAGCGGCGTTTCCTCTTCACCGCTGAAGAGCACTCGTCAAGCGGCCGACTCAGTCAGTGATCAGTAACAAGCATCGTTTGCCTACGAAGGAAAGTGTCAAAAACAGCCACCTCCATAGAGGAGGAAGTGTGCTACTTCATTAAGGGAAATGAGCAGAAAGAAAAAGAAGAAGAAACGAACAACTCCGTACCCCAGTCCCAGAAATGCTGAGAAAATCCAACGCCCGCTGCGAACGAATCAAATTCAACAAAAACAATTTCGCATAACAGAAAATCGCATTTGATCAGAAGTTGTATTGCTAGAACTATGTGAATTCACACGTTTCTGTAATTTGCCAACGACAACGAAAACAATTATCGTCACGAGGTCTTTGAATGCAACACAAAAATAGATTGCCTGAAGAAAACGTAGGATTTCCAAAAATCTAAACGTTGACTGTTCTCATATCCCATCACTTAATCAAGACTCAACTACTTTCTACTAAAAAGATGAG
This sequence comes from Nippostrongylus brasiliensis, assembly GCA_030553155.1. Lineage (NCBI taxonomy): Eukaryota > Metazoa > Nematoda > Chromadorea > Rhabditida > Heligmosomidae > Nippostrongylus > Nippostrongylus brasiliensis. The sequence continues at coordinate 26,744,084 of CP130732.1, forward strand.
AAATAAAGTCACCATCAGCCGATGGGGCAAACGCATAAAATCCCAAGCAATCAAACTTTTTCCAACTGGTGTGCTAGTTTGGAAGTTTGGAGGATGCAAAAATAAGCATTTTAAAAAACTTCCACTTACATGAGAAAACTAGTGAGTACAAGAACGATACCAAAATTACATACTTCCCACACAGAAAAGGTGTCAAGAAGAGCGAATTTGTAAAACTACATCAATAACCCGATAATATGTTCATTATAAACAATGAGAAACTTTTTAATTTAAAAAAAGAGGTTTGCTTTATTTCTCACATTTTCCTCCCCATCATTCTTGGGCTCAACTCTCTGTTGACTGCACACCCGCCCATCCTACCAACCCACATACTACCTGAAGGCCATTGAAATGAGTATATTTATGAAATTTAATTTTAGGAACTTATAATTCCAACCCCTCTAACTAAACTATTAAACTACACCATTAACGGCACTGACTCATTTTTTGAGTTTCTCCAACCAACACGGACGAACTACAACGTTTTACAGTGAGAAAGTAAAGTACACTACATTGAAACAATGAGAATTATTTCGCTACACTAAAAAAGTACATTCTATTCCAAAAATACTAGAAATATTTCATGAACTAAATGAAGAGGTGTAATCTAACACGAGCTAGAAGTGCACACGAATCGCTTGCATCTTCCACATCATCATCCCCAAGGCAATAAACATTGCCAAAGGACAGGAGCACACTTGAGAACCATTCCAAATGAATTCGCGAGATCTGCACTCGTAGCTACGCCCAGTAACGACCTCCAAATGTAAACATCACCAACATACATTCTCAAACAAATTGTGAAGTTGCACTTAAAATGATTTTCGAACGAATAAATTGTGGAAATTAAGCAGCTCTATGTTTACGCTGTTATAAACAATTCCGAGAGTTTTTCAGACAGCCGAACGAAGCTGCAATTATCGATATGAAAAGTCGATGAATAAGAGGAAGTGTTGGAACAGTAAAGGCAAATTTCATTTAAAGGTCTTCCGTTCATTCAATAGCGAAACCCACAACAGCATTACCACTTCAATGGTAAAGACGAACAAAAGAAGCGAAAAATAACCAGAGGACACTAGAAAATGCGAAAAGGCAAGAGATCAACAGTGAGTTTCGTAAACTAAAACGTCTTCAGGTGTAATAAAGCTAAAGTGTTGTGAAAGTTTGCAGATGCTTGCTATTTAATATTTAGCGGACAAATTCATGACGAGATCTATTTTGTGCCGCATACAGAGGGAAAAGTTTGTTCGACCCCAAGAAAGGTAGGAATGACAACCAGCTATTTCCTTTGCGTTTTATTGAAGGCTTGAAATATTCACTACCTAGACAAGAGCTTCATCCTCGGTCGCAAATTAGAGAGGGCGCGCGAGGTGCATTGGTAAGAGGCGCTATTTCCACCCGCACTGCCGAACGATCGGTCCTCGCCCAGGCTAGACAGGTCCCGCGGTAGGTAAATTGTTACAGCATTTGCGTAGGAAGCTGAAGACACTCACTTAAACAGAGACTGGCCACCGCTAGTCATGTTATAGGCCGAATATGCTATACCACCACGATTCTGACTGGGAAACGAAGGCGCGGCGCGTCATTGGGGGGACGATCAACGCGACCGATTCAGCTCTACCTTTGAGTAAAGCTTAGTTTAGGATTACAGAGTCGTAATTACCACGAGGGAAGGGAGACATATTTTCTCACTCCATTACAGCGGGAAACTTACGTAGTCGCATTGTCTACTAGCCACTTCAACTTCCGTGAGGCAAATCTTTCCTGGAGATCACACATCTACTTCCTGGCGCCGCCACGTTATCGAACCACTATGATACCATGAATGAGTTCGAACGTGACATACCCAGCGCTGGAAAACAGCTGTTCCCGCATTTTGCGCTTCAGACAGCTGCGCAGATACTAAGTGGTCAAACTGGCCATGAATGGCCTCGGATCTTTACCACGGCAACTGGCAAGCCACTGGGTTACGGAAAGGCCCCAAGGATGACCTTTACATCCCTAAACAGAAATACGACGAGGGCAGGCGAAGGTTTTTCACGAATTTCTACTCGATATACAGTCATTTCATTCCTACTTAGACTTCTTCCTATTTCTAAAGACATTGTACAAACTTCAGAAACGAAAGCAAGAAAGGCAACTTTTTCCGACGCGTACGAAACCTTATATGCCGACCCTCGACTTTCGTACACTTCAACCCTCAACAAAGTTCTCAAATGCAGTTGCACTCTGGCGAACAAGAAAAACCACTAAAAATTGATGAGACTCAATACAGCAGTAATTATTCCGCCCATGATTAAAATATGGAGATTTTATGTGGAATCAATTCTTTGCATTCAAAAAGCTGCACTTGCAAGAGCAACGCCGTGTAGAAGCAGCTTCAGAGACCCAATACAGCGGTCAACTCTACCTACTGCAGGCTGTTTTCTCAATAAAATTCATCATCTAATAAAACTAATGAGCGTTCACAAGGGTTAAGAGTAAACATCTCGAATTAAACCAGTAGGGTATTGATAAAGGTAAAGGTGTCGGCGTTAAGGGCCCTAGAGACCCACCGCGCATTCGTGCTCCATTCAGAATCGTAGAAGAACAGTGAATGCGTGTATGACCAATACGATGAATTGAGAGTGCCAGTCGCTATACTAGGTCAGTGTCCCTACCTTCCCAAACAAGTCTGGCACTGATTTTTCCAACGCAGAAGGAGTGGAAGATTTCGTTAGCGCTGTCGGGGATTGATCGCTTGACCGTACAGGCGTCAGCAGCACCTCTTACCACTGTATCACGCGCCCCTTTCATACCAGTAATTACTCAGATTGTAGAAGCATTGCAGAGAAAGATAATGATCGAGATGTGCTAGTTCTCCTAAATTTCCACCCGGTTGGTTAGCAACATGGGCGTGGCCGTTGACAGGCGAAAAGTGAGCATTCTTCGTTTATTTAAGCCCTTGAGTAAGCGTGACCTTAATGCTTTCCAGATGTCCTCTTTCCAGATGTTACAGCTGTCGGGGACAAGTTTGAATGGCGCCGAATTCCCAATATACAACTGAAAAGACGGATAATCTAATGGCGGGCATTATTTCTTCAAGCAGATCTCTTTCTCGCATTTCACACAGTACAGCAAACCATCTGGCATAGAAGAAACCCTGCCATATTTATTGAGAAAAGCGTCCTGATCTCAGTCACATTGCACCACCATAAAAATCACTATATCAAAGTTGACTAGTTCAGCGGTGTAACTTGCACCCTGCTGCAGATGGATATTAAAAGCCTTAGAATTGCTATGAAGATTTCTTTCCACCTCGACCAATCAGACCTTCCTACGTCTTTATTTGTTTGCCATTGCCTGAGGCGTGAGCCACTCCAACGAGATGGACGAAATAGGAAAAGCCTAGGTGATCGGTTCTTGCAAACCATAGATGTAGTAAAAAGAGACTCTGACGGTGCGAGAGTCATCGCAAAAGAAGTGATTTAGGCGGTATTCGAACCCGGGTCTAAGGCTTATCCCGACACTGCGATGCTAAGCCATTCTCTCATTGTCACATCTTCCGCGTCCAAAAAAGACACTTCTTTACTGAAACGCATGCGTTAAGATATTCTGTTCAGGCGCTTCACAACTTAGAGAGAGAAGAATCATTGTGGAAGATTCATATCATCTTATAAATAACATTGCTTCCGAAGAGCATGGCCTATCAACAATATCGTAACCCACTAGAATCAAAGAATTACTCAAGAGCTGGAGAACTTACCAAAGCATTCAGGCGCTCCATCTCCATTACGAATGACTCATTCGGAGCAATCATTTTCTCCAGAATTTCTTGCTGAGTTTCCCTGGAATAATTGTAAGTAACGAATTTTTCTGTGCTCCCTAGTATTTTTTCACGTTGAATCAATCGAACTTACCTGATCTCTTCCAACAAAGCTAGAACTCTCGCTGATTCTGAATTCGTACTTATGTCAACACTCATCTGGAAGTGAACTAACAGCAGACACTTTGTAGGTCTATAGGTGCAGTGATTCACCAGTAAATCAGGAACATACGTATTCGCGGAACTACAAACTTTTTCGAAAAATCTGCAACCGAAGCTGTATGTATCACCGGTACGGTATCAATATGCACCACAAAGCCAAGAAGTCGCAAATGTAGCACGCAAATAGTGAAGGTAAAAACCTTTCAAATACTCGATCATGCACTCTTCACCGCTTGCATAAACTTTTATTCTGTTCAAAGGCTATAAAATTGTTGACATAATACACGGGTTTAGCGCACCCGTACACATAAGCATAATCGCAATACGAAACAGTAGTTCTCTAATAAAATCTGTATTTAACAAAATTGTGTTGAAGACTAACTCAACATTACAATCCAATTCAAAGATTGTGTTGAAGGCACATGTAAAAATATATGTCTATCAATCAACGTGTAAAAAGGGCTATAAGAAAACAGTAGAAAACAGAAATTCTTGTTAAATTTTCGTCATTTTGTTCTCATTTATGTTTAATTGATGAATTTGATCTCATACTATCTCTTCTCTTGTATTCTGGAAGAGTTTCTCACTGATAAACCAACTAGTTTCGGTACATACTTCGGGTTCGAGGCCAAGAAACACTTGACATTCAGACGATCCCCGGAAAGCGGAGGGACCACAGAACAAAAATTATATTTTTCAGAAGAAATTTCGAGAATAAAGACACGACAAACCCTTTAGAGAGCTATATAACTTTTACCCAGACTCATACTCAGAATAGACAGCTATTTGGTGATGTTGACGAAAACCTTACCAAATAAAGTTGTCCACTCTGAAAACAAGGTAAAAAAAGATAAATACGTCCGCGTATATTAGTCTCTTAAGGACGCGCCGCCGTATTCATGTTCTATTTAGACTCGTACAGACATAGTGAATTAGTATTTGGCCATTACAATGATTTGGCGGGGGGGGGGGGGCTAGCCGCCATACCAAGTCGGTGTCTTTACCTTCCCGGACAAGTTTACTAACAATTTACCCGACCCTGAAAAGAAGGAATGCTTGGTTAGCCCAGGCATGGATCAATCGCACGACCGCGCGGGTGTCAATAGCCCCTCTTACCACTGGACCATGCGCGCCCCTAAAAGATTAAGACCACGAATATGGTTGCGAAATACCTTCGCAGCGTTGGCACTGTAAGCTAACGTCCTGAGCAGCACCCATGTAACCTTCAGTTTTACATCACTAAGGCGCAGGGAATTTAATTGTCATGACCAGTAAAATATCTAGAATAATAACGAAATGGGAAATGAAGAATCTATGCTACTATGCGTCAATGGTAGACCAGTTGTGACTTTTTCTACCCTTCCCTTCGGTTTTGTTATTTTCTTTAACGTGGCACGTTAAAGAAAATAGAAAAACTTTCGGGACTGAGCATTCAGGGGTGCACCTGAGCAGTATCCAGACCCTACGACAGTAGCGCGGCAAACGAAAGGGCAGGGATGCGGAGCCCAATCAACAGGTTAGGCCTATGCAAGGGCAAGGGGCTCGTCGCAGAGGAGCTAAAAATGCATGGCTCCCCTCTATGCAGCACTGCAGCTGGGTTTTTGTATGGTGCTGTGTTCGGGGACTCGGGTAGTTTACCTCAAGGGCAAAAAGGATGGTGCAGATCCTCTCAGGACAGTACTGTGGCAGTAGTCGCAGCCAGCTGCGACTGATCGCAGCGCAGTGCGCTTCGGTTATCAAACAGAGTTCGGTTATCAAACAGATGTCTCTGACAGGTCAAACAAGCACAATGATAATAAATGATGGTTGAACAGGACAAATGAAGCAATTGCGGGAATTGGCTTATTGGCTTTTCTATATCAATCCTGCACATTAGGCTATTACGGCCCCTTGGCAACGGATCTACCTCGAAATCCAAAAGGGGCTAGAACCATTGCACTACTCTAGTAGTTTTCGTGTTCGCCGAGCAAACAGGACCCAATGAATCACTTTGGCATGCAACACGGAAGAATGTAGACGCAGTGGGCGCCTACTCGTGCAAATCGATGATCAATGGGACGACAGGTGACACAGGTAACGCTCTAATCGATTAGAAAACAACCGATTGCTTCTCGAATGCTGCTGCACCCTGTTCGGCACAGCAGCATTCGAGAAGTTTAATATCATGCCGAGGTTTCAGGAAGAGAGAGCTTGGGACAACCAATTGTCTTATCGAATAAACAATCAGGCAGGAGCAGGTAGTGGGGTAAACGCTACCTGACAAGGGTGACGCACTGAAAGGGAGCTCTTTAGCAGTGCACTCCGTGACTTCTTATGTGCGACTTCACGTTATCTTTGCGGGCTATTCCACGGCCGCATATCGGACAGCTGTGTTTCTTCTCTCCAGAATGCACCAAGCGATGACGACGCAACGTGCTCCCATCGGCGAAACTCCTTTCGCAAGTCTCACACTGAAGAATGGCTTTCCAACTTTTCTCAAAACGAACACAAGAAAAGATTTATGAACTCACGGTGAATGGTTTTTCCCCCGTGTGAGTTCGAAGATGTGCTTTCAGGTAGTTTCGTCGCCCACGTTTTCCACAATATTCACAGGCGTAGATCCTGGATAGCACAATCTTTTCAAAGAATACGTGGAATGCATGCAAAAATACACATCTCAGATTCGCAAGCCATATTCCCACAAAACTGAGAATGTAACCCGTATGGTGTTAGATTCCTGATTCATCAACACGCGCAGCGGATTCATTCTGACAAACCTCACTGGCGCCGCAAGGGGTCGGAGACCTCGATGTCGCAACTACATATAAACCCCCAAATAACCATTAACCTCGAAAAACCGTGGACAATCCTCCTCGTGTTTCGATGAATCACAGTTCGCGCGCTACGCGGAGCATGTTTCGTGGGTAATGATGCTAATGATGGGTATGTCCATCAGAACCCGGGCCACGATATACTATCTTATCGAAGAGGAGGTCAAATGCAGTTCACTGTAATCTAAACATAATACGAAAATTGCCAGAATACTTTCGAACAGCTGATATCTCTATTGTAATTTTCCCTTTTTACTCATGGAGGATAATCAACAAGTATACCAATGTGCTGGAAATTGTCGAGTTCAGATAGTAACTATCGCAGATATATACCTTCCTATATAGCCACATCAGTGCAGGAGCGTTTCGTAGGAATTAACTACCGTGTTCCTTTCAACGGGAGTTGGCCAACTACTGCCTCATTTTAGTATCCGACGAATATTGAAACGTTCATTTAGCTGATTGAGTCGCTTAAAAAGCTTTCGACCTGTGAGAAAAGCTCCATTCAAATCGTCAAATCATTGAATGTCACAAACCATCTCAAGTGTTCGAACTTGATGCGTTGAGCATTCAGAAAGAGTACAGTAGAAGAGCTATACAAACCTATTAGTGTGCCTTCTCATGTGTTGTATGAGATCCGGCTGATCCTCAGAAGGACACGCCTCGCAGTTTCGTTTCTCCTGAGAAGGGAACAATAATATATACGAGGTTCTCGCAGAAATGGAAATGAGTACCTTGTTCACGTGAGTTCTCAGAAAGTGATCCTCCATCACCTTAATATCGGGTGCCTGTTCTGGGCAAAGCTGACATAAAATGTATTGCGCGATACCCAGAAGCAGATTCTGAAAACAATACCGACATCGAAATTATTCACTGAACTCAATGAGAAAATGTGAGCAAAAAATGTGAACACAATGAAAATAAGAGAATATAAAAAAACAACGGATTTACCTGAGGCTGTTGCGAACTTGATGTATCTGTCGGTGTCGGTGACTCCGAAACACTTTCCTGTTTCAGCTCCCTCAAAAGGCTTCGCTTTGACATACCGTCTAGAATCAGACAGGCGTTACAAATCAACATTGACTTACAATAGACAACACCTCCATCAAAGAGCCGAATAATATAAAACTTGGAACTTCGACATTAACGCTACCTTGCTGCGAGCTGTCATTCCCCTCCGTAGCCCTATAGTCAGAATCTTCATCAGATTGGCGACAATGAGAAGAGCTGCAGTATCAACATAAAAAAGAGAAAAGATGGTTTCAAAAAGAATAGTACCACCTCATGTTGTTGCAAGACATGTAGCAAGACTTTTCCGAAGCAAAGCTTGGTACAGGTGGAGACTTCAACAACATCTTCAGCAATTCCATCTCCTTCTCCTGCCACGATGCCCTTTGACGGACCTAGAAATCGAGTGAGCAAATATAGTCGGAAATGAGAGCTACTTCTGAACAAAATATATAACGAAATAAATGAATTGTAAGCTTTCTAATCAGCACAACTGAGCAACTTACGGAGCATAATTCAGCTTCCACAGCGATGAGCCTTCGTTCTAGAGCCTCTCTAGTTCGGCGTTCTTCGTTCAGCATCACCTTTATTTGGAAGTTGTACAATTTTCCACACAATCCTCCCAAAAACTCACTCTTTCCTCGTTGATAATCGAAAATAGGTGGTCATTCAGCTCACTAGCAGAAGGCCTTCGCAACGCCAGTTTCAAAACCACATCGTTCAAATCACAAACCAACTTCACCGACTCACTGCTCGTGTCCACCCGAAGTGGTATGAAACTGAAGAAATCCACTACGTGTCTTAATGAGAAACTGCAAATAAGCATTAAACAGAACCTACCTGTTATCCGTATTCGAAGATATGGACAGTTGTTCAAAAAGCGATATCCACTTTTCAACCTCTGCGGTTTTGATTTCACCGAAAAATAGCACACTAGGATCACGGCCACTGGATAGCCGGAGTACGCAGCTATCACCAACGGCTGGGAAGATCTTCACACAGAGCAAGTACAGTCTAAATAAGGTCGATAACGGAACATTGTTAAAAACAATAGCAACATATTAGCCTTCTTTGGTAATGCTTCTCACAACAGCTTCCATATGAGACATGAAAATAGGAATGACCGAAGAGCTAAACAATCTAAGAGCCGCTGAATGAATGAATGTTAACTGGGAAGACGAAAAAGCAACCACTAAACAACACACTAAAACCCCAAACGCAATCGCTGAAGTCACACCTGGACCATTCGTTAAATGGAAAAGAGCACACCAAATTCGCCCTATTGAAAACTATCAGGTCAATAACAGCTGCGCTCGAAAATAAGAGCAGCTGGGCTCGAAATCTCCTTAATTTTCAGTTGACATGTATGAATATTTTACGTCGAGCCGCCTTTTCAATGTTTACAAAAAGTTTTTAGGAAGGCACCCGCAGTACTAATGAGGACCTTCACCTTCCCAGACAAGTCGGATACCAAGTAATTCGGTCCCATAAGAATTGAAGGCTTGATTTGTCAGGTCGAGGACAGAGCGCTCGGCCGTGCAAGGTTGAGTACCAAAACTTACCCCTTCACCACGCGCATTAACAGAGATTCTGCCGCTCAAACCTGAAGAAATTACTGAAGGCCCTGTGAGCGGAACCAAACGCAAACCAAATAAAGAAAAGTACTTGAAAGAACGGCAAGAAAAAGCAACCAATATGAGAAAAGGTAAAGGAATTCGATATTAATGAGTCCCTAAAGGGTACGCCGCTGCATTCATGTTTCATTCAAATAGCAGAGGGATGGGGATGCATATTTGGCCTAAACAATGACTTGCGGGAGACAACCGCTGTACTAAGTCAGGGTCTTTACCTTACCAGACAAGTCTGATACCAATGTACCCGATCTTGCAGGGATGGACGGCTTAGTTACCCCGAGCTGAGATCGATCGCCGGACCGTGCGAAGGTCAGCAGCGACTCTTACTACCTACTGTGACGTGCGCGCCCCACACGAACCAACTAGCAACTAATGAAATTCACTTCAGATAGAACTCGACCTCTGAGGCAGACGAAATGTAAATACCCACCTGTTGCCTATCAATGCCGATGGAATACTGCATTCTCTTGCGCCCTGAAGAGGGTCATCAGCATCCATACTTGCGCTCAGTGAGCAGAATAGCTGGAAGTACACCTGTTATGGAGCAAAATCGCTCAAGAAGGTAACGGTGAGAACCTTTATTTTCGACCGTACAACCAACACATGGGCATAAAGAAACGGCAAGATTCCATCCAAAAAGTAATGCGGTATGGGCTGCTGATTAAATCTGGGCAAATAGGAGAATCCGAAAAGAGGATGTCAGTAAGCTAGCGAAAAGAAAAGGGATAAGATCTTGATTACGTTATTTCCTAATTCCTAATGGTAAGTACTAGTAGAAGTAAATGGACACTGTTGTCTAGAAGATCCAAGCCAGTGTCTGCAGTGGAACACTTGAAAACAAAACAAATTTAACGGCTCTGGTCATGGCTTTGGTTAGGTTCTAGTCAGAGTTCAACTATCTCCTGTGCCTTGCAGGTTCTCTCCCTGATCGTCTATGATCGGTGATCCGCGATATGGCTGAACCCTCGTCTTCCACATTTTCGGTTTCGGATTCCATTAAGGTTAAGGAACCTTTGGTTATGTCTAGATTTATTTCCTTTCACGCTCAGATCTTGCTCGGACGTTGACTTCATAGCGGACAACTTTTTGGTTCCATGTTTTATTTTGTTTACCGCTTCTAATCTGCACTCAGTGACAGAGAGCAGAGAAAGGCAGACATGACGACTGAAAAACTCAGGGTAGGTAGAGACCTCGACCTAGAACTTTTTAGGTAAAGGTAATGCATTGGGGAAGCATTTACTTATCATTACTCACAGAGATGCCAAATAGGTGACTTTGTACGTAACCACACGCGACATCACATACTAGCCGGTGAATTGCCATTCCATCATTCAAAAAACAGGTCATATGTTTTATTTTAGTTATCGCTTCTTATGGCCTTAGGGCACGGTGTTCTGGGTCGTACTTCTTGGAAGTTAGAGTTCCAAGTGTACCAGAAGTCCTCACCCGTCTCGAGCTTACTCATCGCTGATGTATTATTGTTCGGAAAAACGAGGTGATAAATGTTGGCGAATTGAAACAGTTGCGAATTCAAGAAATGAGGGTATATTGTGTTAATTTGCAGTTCCAATATAGGTCATTGATCTCACGATGCAAATATTGTTCCACAGAGCAATGATCGTTTTTCTTCCTCTCAGAACAGCTTCCTTTTTGCACAGAACCGATTAGTAGACACCTTGCATTATTCTTCCAGAGATATGAACAGTTAGTGTCAGCCTACAACTGTTTTCACATAAATTTAGTCTTTGAAAGGTTTATCCAGTGCTACACAATCCTAGCAGCCTCAGAAAAGGCATTCAGTAAAACTGTGGAAGGAGGACGGATGATCATATCATAAATTGATTGATTGATTGATTGATTGATTGATCATCAAGTTAGAGGTACGTTCTTTGTGTGCTTGCGGTCACGTTCTTGCCTTTATATTTTTTACGTGCTTATGTTTTTAATTTATTTTCCGTTTATTGGTTGATAGAGCGCTTCGTGACCGTCAGTTGTAGTCCACCATCAGTTTTCCACCTGTAGATACCTCCATTACCTGCATGTCAGAAGCTTGTACTCTCTTGGAGCCGTATGCTCGTCTCTCCCCGCGACGAGTGGGGTAGTCCCCGCCGGTGTCCTCCATCCGAAATAGTACGCAGACGTAATGTGGTATACGTGGGTTAGTTGTCTAGCAGGGCATATGCTGGAGAGATGGTGTTCTTCCCCAGGATACACCTATCTCTAGGATATGCAGCTGCGCCATAAACATCGCGGACTCGCGATGTTTAGGGTTGGCTCGTGTATCTTGAAGTAGAAGGGCAGATATGCCCTAAACCGTACACCTGGTAGCCCCGCCCACCGAGGTCGAGGTAAGGATAGTTCTACCTAGTTGGGTTCGCTGTGATCGGTTGCTAGCCTACTAGCTCCGATCTACTCTCCTGTATCCTCCCTGCTCTCATTGCTGGTCTTAGATTTCTTTTGTGATATTTGTTTGTCTTGTATATTTTTTGTGTTTTTATTCGGAATCGAATAAAACTTAAAAAGAGACTTCTTATAAACCGACTTGGGGGCCAAAGCCAGTCACTTGGAACCAAGTGAATACTCCAGAAGTCGAAGATGTCGAGCTCGAGTGCAACTGATGCTGCCACCGAGACCATTATTGCGGATTGCAATGATGGGGATGCGCCACACATGATCGGAAGTTGGGAACAACTCGGAGTGAGTTGCCCAGATCATGACTTGAGTGTTTCTTTTGAGAACATTCTAAAGCGATTGGAAGAATCGCTGGATGACCAGATCCGTGGTTTAGCGGTGACCAAAAGACGCGAAATTTTAGCGTCAGTCCGCGGAACGGTTCGGGGTACACTTGTAAAAGTCGCGGAGCGATTAAATGTGGTTACACAAACGGACGAGGCATTGTTCTTTGATGAAGCACAATTGAGTCCTAGTGAATTGCGGGTACTTTTACCGATGGTAACAGTGCATAGCAAGGCTCTGTGCGAAGTAGCATCAATTCTGGGCTGTGAGACGGCTGAAGTTTCTGGAGTAGTCCGGTCCAAGTGTGAGGAAATCGTGGATCTAGAATCTAGATTATCAGTTCAACGATCCCAGCTGGAGGAAGAGCTGAGGGAGAAGGATAGGAAGATTGGCGATTTTGCCAACCAAATAAAGATGTTACAGGAAAGGCTGAAACATCTGAGAGACGCCCACCTAGAAAGCGGCGGATTGCCGTCGTCACGTCGAGGTGAGAACTGTAGTGGAACGGATGATTGGCACGCGGTTCGCAGCCAACTCAATTTACTGAAGAGCGGTGTTCAGAGGTCTACCGAGCAGCACGCCACGGAGGATGGTCAGCTCCACGACCGAGCAGCTCTATCGCGCGCATCGCGTCGTTCACACTCAAAAACACCTTCCCGAAGATCGCTGAGTAAGGAGTCAGATTCTGGTTCTACTTCCACGGATTGTGAGGGTAGGCAGAACGGTGTCGCCAAGGATCAATTCGGCGATATGTTCGCCGTATTTCGCGAGGTGTTTAAAGCGCAGAGCGTAGCTAGTGTGCCTAAATACGACGGGAGGAATTCCCTAACAGATTTTTTGAGGGGATTGGAAGTGAAATTCCCTATCAGCGTATGGCGCGATGCGGATAGGCGAGATATATTGGCAAATCATTTGACGGGGACGGCTTTGTCTCTTTTCAAAGGTTTACCGCAGCATGTTCGGAACGGAAGTTTTGCTGATGTAGTAAGGGCGCTGAAAACAGCTCGGAAAAACCCATGTGAACGTCTAAAAAACGTAAAAGAATGGGAAGAACTGTCGAAAAGGAGCTCGGAATCAGTAGTTGATTTTTGCTGCCGTATTGAGGACCTGTCTAGGAGGATTCATCCTAGCAGTGAGTGGGACTTCATAAGAGGTTCGAAACTGTACTCATGTCTCCAACATTGGCAAAGCTCCTACCACATGTTGGCAGCTTTAGATGCGCCGGATGGCCATATTTATGAAGAGGTGAAGCGTGTAGCCCTCAGACTGGAAAAGCTGCAGGTGGAACCACCTAGGCAGCAAACTATGAATTATGATAACTCTTTTAAAAGAGGAAAAATCGATCGGAAATTGAACGATACGGAGAGAAATGAACCATCAATAAGCAACAATCGCGGGATGGAGGGATCGCAATCAAGCCGAACCTCTGCGAAATGCTTTGGATGCGGAGAAAAAGGGCATTTGGTTCCAAATTGTCCCTATAAAAATCGAAATAAGCCAGCCAATCGCGAACGACTAGCCGGTAGAGGCTCTGATCGCGCCCCGAAGAACACAGCTGGTGGGATATCACTGGTATCTGAGTTGGATGGTTGGTGCAATAGCATACAAAATGAAGAGAATCTTCAGAACGCGCAACCACCAGCGGTAGGCAAACCATGCACCTACGATGTCAAGGTCTTTGGTATAGCCGCCAAAGCACTGATAGACACCGGATCAGTCGTGTCTATAATCCCTGTGAGCTTACTAACCCAAGCACGTGAAAAGGATGTTGATCTAGACAAAAGTGCGCGGATCGTAGGCAACGGTAAGAAGCGGAAACTTTTCGACGCTTCTGGAAATGCGATGACATTTCTTTCGGAAATTGTGACAGAAATAAGTGTCAAAGGCGCACGAACGGCATATGTACACCTACATGTTCAAAAGAGTAGCGAAAACATACTACTTTTAGGAACTAATGCTCTGAATGAGCTTGGAGTCAAGCTTACTTTAACACCTAGTGAAGGTCATCAGAGCATTAAATCAGCTACTTCTTGCAAGAGAGTGCTGATTGCATCTGGCGGAGTGGCTAGTGTGCAGATTTACGGTGGAACTCGACAAGGCCCGTGTGTATTCTGGTCAGAAGATTCACGCATAGAATCGGGTGTGTGCGAGATAACAGAAGGAAAAGCCGAGATTTCGGTGATGAATAGAGGACCCGAACCCTGGGTCATCCAGAGAGGTGAAAATTTGGGAAAATGGTCAACGGATTCGTGGATCGACCCGAAAGTAGTGGACTTACCAAACGATATGTTGTCACTTCAGCAACCTTCTTCCCTAGAGGGAGATGAAAGGATGAAATGTTTGGTGGAAACCCTCAATACAAATAGGAAGGCTGGACCCATGCCATCCGATATCATTGAAATAGTGGAGAAATATAGTAGCGCATTCGCCTTAACAGATGCGGAGCTTACGCAAACCTCTCTTGTCACACATGACATAGACGTGGGGGATCACCCACCAATTCGTCAGAAGACACGGCCGGTTCCGTACGGAATTCGGGTTAAAGTCGACACAATGCTTCGTGACTTGAAGGATAGGAAAGTGATTGAGGACAGTCAGTCACCATGGGCATCACCCATAGTGCTTGTAGCCAAGAAAGACGGATCAACAAGGTTGTGTGTTGATTACAGGGAACTGAACAAAGTGACTAAGAAGGACAGTTATCCTTTGCCTCCAATCGATGTAACTCTACAAAGGTTACAAGGTAAGCGGTGGTTCACATCGCTGGATCTTGCAAGTGGGTACTGGCAAGTACCACTCACGGACGAAGCTAAGGAGATTAGCGCTTTTACCACTACTTCCGGGCATTTTCAGTTCCGTGTACTGCCATTTGGACTCACAACAGCACCGGCTAAATTCCAAAGATTAATGGACAAGGTGCTAGGTGACCTGATAGGTCCAGAGGTGTCGGTTTATATCGACGACATTTTGATTGCAACAGACTCTATGGAACGCCACATAGAAGTTCTAAGCAGCGTGCTAGAAAAGTTGCGGAAAGCGCAACTAAAAGTTAAGCCGCAGAAATGCCGCATCATGGAGTCTAGTCTAGAGTTTCTAGGGCATGTGGTGGACAAGGAAGGGCTGAGAGCAGACCCAGAAAAGGTGGCTCGGATTGAGCAATACCCACGTCCTGTAAATATAGCGCAACTGAGAACATTTCTTGGTATGGCAGGATATTACCGGAAGTTTGTGCTTCGATTTTCGCAGATTGCGAAACCGCTATACGAGCTTACCAGTCTTAAGAAAAGTTTCCTCTGGTCACAAGAGCAGGATGATGCTTTTGAGAAGCTGAAGAAGGCTCTTTGCGAGGCTCCGGTTCTCGCACAGCCGAAGATTGAGAAAGCTAGGGACGGAACGCGCCCCTTCGTCATTTACACAGATGCCAGTAGAGTAGGTGTAGGTGCGGTTTTGGCGCAAGAAGGAGACGACTGTCTGCTACACCCTGTGTTTTTCACGTCTAAGCATCTGTCAAGTGCTGAGAAAAACTACCATGTAACAGACCAAGAGGCGCTAGCGCTGGTTTACAGCCTAAAGAAATTCCATTATTTCATATATGGCGTCAAAACTGTTATTAGGACAGATCATGCTGCACTCACGTCGCTTTTTAAGCGGAACAACGTTTCCCCTCGAGTTTTGAGATGGGCATTGGAAGTTCAGCGTTATGATCTTTCTATAGAATACGTTAAAGGAACTGCCAACGTAGTAGCGGATGCGCTTTCACGTGGACTACCTTTTGGTGAAACTACTACTCACGGTTATGCTGAGGATGAAAAAGTTGTATGTGCCGTTCAAGAAAGTGAATGGCTATCTGAATTAAGGGAAGATCCTGATTTCGTCGACCTGATACTTGCCGTTGAAAACGGTAATGTAATTGAGGTGAAACTACCCAGGCATAGTAAAGTGCTCACAACGGCGGATTTCGCCATACAAAATGGGTTGTTACAGTTATTCAACGAAGATGGGTCATTGGTGATTGTGGTTCCACGATCACGGCGAAAAGAAGTGTTCGATGAAGCACATTCAGGTGTGCTAGGCGGACATTTTAGTGCACACAAAATGTTCCTGCAGATGAAAAAGTCCATTTTTTGGCCAGGTATGTACCAAGATTTGGTGATATGGTGCCGTTCTTGCCAACAGTGTTTCCTTACGAACACACGGTCGGAAAACGTACCACCATTACGCCCTATACTTGTGAACAGGCCACTACAGATAGTCGGAGTCGACTTGCTGGAGATGGGTCTTACTACTCGCGGAAATCGCTACATAGTGACGGTTATAGATCACTTCACTAAGTATTTGGGAGCGTATCCAGTACCTGATAAAAAGGCGGAAACTGTCGCTGAAATGATCTTCAGTAACTGGATATGTGGTGCCGGAAGATGGCCCGAAATTATACTCTCGGATCGAGGAGGAGAGTTTGAAAACTCCATGGTTTCTGCTTTATGTCAGTTCATGGGTATTGAACAGAAGTTTACGAAAGGCTATTGTCCTAGAGAAAATGGCCTAACTGAGCGAGTAAATGGAACGATAGTTCGAATGCTCAAGAAAAAGACTGTGGTACCATCCGAGTGGGACAGAGTACTGCCAGCCGTGGTGTATGCGTATAACGCTTCCACACACAGAGCGACGGGAGAGAGTCCTCACTTTTTACTGTACGGATGCGATCCCAAGTACCCATCTACAGTGATTCCGTCTGAGCTTCTCTCGCCATATACGATCGACTATGATACGTATAAAGCTGAATTTCTATGTGGAATGAAGCTAGCACGAGAGTGCATTAACGAGAGCGCTAAGGAATACCACGACCGGATGCGGTCGGATTATGATAAGAGGCTGAGAACAGGAAAATCTACCGCTTTCAAAGCCGGGGATCGAGTTTATATGAAACTTCCCGCGGAAAAGCGAAAATCTCGCCACCCAAAGTTGATTACGGACTGGTCAGGTCCTTATCGAGTTGTTGAAGCGAGCGCTAATTCTGCTCTGATTACCTTAATTGGCGAAAATCAGGAACCACACAGAATTCAGTTTGATCACTTGGTGAAAATACCCAAGGAAATAGACGATGCACCTGTTAAAGGAACTACTTGTCGTCAGAAGCGAAAAAACGCAAATGGTGGCCGGAAGGCCAAGAAATAACAACGATAACAATTTTACCAATTTTAGATCGGAGAAGCCGTTTTCGTCAACCTCACCGTCTTCGATTAGAGATGCGTTGGCCAAAAATTACCTACCGCTCAGCCGACAAAACGATCGCTTGATACTGCCTAGATCGTTTTTTTTCTTTTCTTCATTGTTCTCGTTCTACTATGTCATTTTTCGCTGAATCATATTTTTATCACTCGCGTCGAACTTGGATGCAAGTCAGGCGAAAATCCCCTCAAAGAGTACGGACCCGTACAACTTGCACTGAAGTGGAAGCTTCTCTGAAGAATCGCTTCAACATTTATTATCACGGCCTAGTGAACGTAAACGGCGTCCTGACCCGTTCTTTTAATTATTAGCGCAGTGGAAGCGCTTTTTCTTTGAGGGCCCCCATGTGGTATACGTGGGTTAGTTGTCTAGCAGGGCATATGCTGGAGAGATGGTGTTCTTCCCCAGGATACACCTATCTCTAGGATATGCAGCTGCGCCATAAACATCGCGGACTCGCGATGTTTAGGGTTGGCTCGTGTATCTTGAAGTAGAAGGGCAGATATGCCCTAAACCGTACACCTGGTAGCCCCGCCCACCGAGGTCGAGGTAAGGATAGTTCTACCTAGTTGGGTTCGCTGTGATCGGTTGCTAGCCTACTAGCTCCGATCTACTCTCCTGTATCCTCCCTGCTCTCATTGCTGGTCTTAGATTTCTTTTGTGATATTTGTTTGTCTTGTATATTTTTTGTGTTTTTATTCGGAATCGAATAAAACTTAAAAAGAGACTTCTTATAAACCGACTGTAAGAGGAGAGACGGGGCGAGGACTCCCCCACTCGTTGAGGGGAGAGACGAGCATACGGCCCTTGACAGCTAGGGTTTCTTCCTCTAGCGACTAGTAGACGGTGGATCCTCCGAAAAGCAATAGCCGCTCCAGTTTTGTCATTCAAAGAAGCATTGTGAACATCACAATCAGGCTAACGTTCTTTCTCTGGGAACTGAGACTTTCAAGACCAAACATTTCGCTGTCTGTATCATCTTCAGTCCTCTGATGGAAAAAAATCTAGCTGTCTTTGCTTGCGTGATGTTTGCTCTGCTATATTTTTGTAAGAAGGGAAATCTTGAGCGTCCTGATCGTCTTCGTATTCAATTCTGTTGGAGAGTTTGCCGTTCCTCTCTTATGACGATTGCCTATTCGTATGAACGGATGGCAGAGTTCCTTCAATTGAAGGGGCGTATAGGCGAGAATCTCAACATCCTTCATCACATGTGCCATTTCAAGAGTAAAAATATCAAAGTGCTCACTTTTCAGTCTTCAGAAGAAACTGTGGCAATATTCAACTTAACAGACTCCAGTCCTCGATTTTTTTTCAGTTGTTGAAACTCGCTGAAACTTTGCACAGGGGCCGTATGTTCGTCTCTCCCGGCCGGGTGATGGGCGCCCATCGCCCGGCCGGGAGAGACGAGCATACGGCCCCAGGAGGTAATTGAGGACGCTGATCACGAATCTGCTGTCCTTTTTTCACGTGGGTAGTGTCGGACCACCCAAATCGCTTCTCGGGTGGTCCGGTTAGCACCATCGATTCCGCTGAAACTTTGCCTATGGAGGTTCTCTGGCGTCCTAAACACGATGGTGAAGTCCGTTTTTCAAATGTCGGCCGAATGCGGTAGTTATAGGTGGGTCTCACCAGGTAAGGTCGGTAAGTACCCACGTAGAACTACCGTATTCGGCCGCCATTTCGAAAACGGACTTCATTATCGTGTTCACGACACTAGAGAACTCCCATTGACAAAGTTTCAGCGAAGTCGGTGATCCTGACTGGACCACCCAAGTAGTCGATATGGGTGGTCCGAAACCACCCACGTGAAAAATGGACTTCACCATCGTGTTCAGGACTCCAAATAGCCCTCATAGGGCAAGTTTCAGCGAAATCGATGATCCTGATTGAACCACCCAAGTAGCGATTTGGGTGGTCCCAGACCACGTAAAAAAATGGACGGCAGATTCGTGATCAGGGGCCGTATGCTCGTCTCTCCCCGCAACGAGTGGGGGAGTCCCCGCCGGTGCCCTCCACCCGAGATAGTACGCAAACGTAGGAGGAGGAGGCAGCGCGCGGGGAGCCCCTCCCCATCCCCAGCTATCTCGGGTGAGACGAGCATACGGCCCCAGCGCTCTCAATTACTCCCCTGTGCAAAGTTACTCAATTACTCCCCTGTGCAAAGTTTCAACGAATTTCGAAAAAAAATCGAGGACTGCAGTCCGTTAAGTTGAAAAGTGCCGAGACTGTCTTTTGCCTCAGAAACGCTTCGACTGGTATGAAAATCGTTGTGTTTGACTGATCTGACTGATTGCATGTAACCAAAGATTAATAATCACTCAGAGAACGTTTTAGTGATCAGCTGCTATGCAGACGAGATGTCCATTGTGCAATGAGACCGTTCGAGGCCAAATACAGCTCGCCCGACACTGCGAAATACTCCACAACGATGACGGATTTGGCGGTAAACGACAGGATTACTCGATTTTCATGAAGCAGTTCGCCTCCCTGCTTGAATTTGGGGTATGCACCTATATTTATCGTATAGTGGATTGTACTGCATTCGTTTGATGGAGGTGAAGCCAATTTATTCACATCTTCCTCTAGGTTGACGCAGCTTTTTCCGCACTCATCCTTACGAGTGACCCTCTCCCTCTTCATGCTCATAAAATTGTTTATAATTTGTCTCTTTCTTCACGCACAATTATTTCTTTCGTCGTAAAATAATATAGAAGAGAAGCTACTCCCACAACGAGCTCATTACCTTACGTTCAGAAACCAGCACATACTGTGATTTGTTGTAAGCTACCAATGGTTGAGTAGTCTTCAGTGAGAATGGCAGAAATACTGTGCCAAAAATTTGGTGAATATCGAAAAGTTTGCACATTAATGGAGTATGTTAAATTGTGCGAAATATGTTTTCATTGCTATTTTTTGAAAACTACAGTATGTCGTTTTCTTTCTCGGAATCACCACACTTCTCTCAGTCTGTGCATTAGTGAATTAGATATGTTTCACGCATTGTTTTTAGAAATGGCTAGATGAGCGATGCGAGTTCACTTCTTCCGTTTTCGTTCGCGTTCCTAGTGCCGAAAGTGACATCGGTCGAGAAGTATTTAGACTGAGGTAATGTCGTTTATCTTTTCATTTTCTTTGAACCATGCCTTTGAAGGAAACTTCTATTTTTCGAATTAGTATGATACGTATTTTGGTTTGTTTTTATTTTTATTTTCCCTCGTATTTTCCATTTCACTAGTTGATCTGCCGTTAATTTCAGTGTTTTATATCAATCTCAAAGTGAGATTTCCCTGTGCTTGGGTACCGCACCAGTGTTGTACTCCGCTGTCTACAAATATTTTTGGATTTTCGGTTTTGTTCATTTTTTGCTTTGCTATTCCTCCGAGGAAATGGACAGATCGCCTTGGAATTCCTTATCTTTCTTCTTCATCCGGCTTCACTTTCAATTATTTGTTCCATTTTTACTTCTATTTTTATTCGATCGAACCCGTATTGAGTGGTGGTCATTCTAAGAGTTTGTTTCAGATGCTCGAAAGCTGGAACCAGTAGGAGCACCTCGCCAAACGACGAAGCAAGAGCTAGCGTCGAGCAGGCGAAATTCTGTCCATGCTTTGTGAATGCTCGACGTCGCACAGACGGAACTATATTAGCGGAGGGATGTTTTGGTCACGCCGGCCATAAAGTGGGTGTAGCTCGACGTCGGAGCTCAAACTTGCAAGATGGAGAGTAGGACTTTAGTAGCGTTTGGATGCAATTGCATTGACAATTTAACATAGCACTTCAGGAAAGCCCCAGTTCACTGCCTCCGGGCTCGGAGGAAGATCTTCATCTGATGAGCACCTGTGCTGTGGAGCACAAAAAGGTAACGATCGTGTGTGGCGCTGTCCTCTTTATCTTTATTGTGGCCTATCACATATATAATTTTGATTTTATTATTCAGGCAACCTTTGAAGATAATGACGACCTCTTCATAAAGAATGAAGAGCGTGATGATGTCGGCCTCGGAAGTTCTCTCCGAAGCTCCATTGATTCTGAAGCTCGGGATTCTCTACACCAAAGTTCTGTACCGTCGGGTAGTGCTGTCAGCAGTTCCAGTGAATCAATCCTCGGGGAGGGTTGCTCTTCAACGATGGAGGACAAAGAAGGAGCCTCTGGTAGTAGTAGTGGGAAGATTGGAAGTGCTACATCTGTCAAAACGGTATTTTTTCAAGTTGTTTTAAAATTCATATGTTCTTTGTGTTTCCGTCTTATCTCTGCGGTACTTCCCGTGATGGGAGTTGTTTTATTCGTCTGAGTTATTTATATAAGATTCGAAAATGTACGCTTGACAGAAAATAGCGGTAGCGAAAAAAACAGAGGCTACAAACAAGTCAAATTGTGGATGAGAGAGTAGTGCTCCTCCTCGATCACAAGTGCTATCAAATCAGTTATGTTTCGACCCTAAGATAAACATGCCTTAAGAAATAGCAATGGAAGATTGATCTCGTTATAGCACTTATCCAGAATGAGGTAAAATGTTCTCTAGGTAAACATAAAGGGTCCTGCAGGTAAAGGCGCGCATGGTACACTGGTAAGAGGCGCTTCTGACACCCGCACGGTGGAGCGATCGATCCTCTTCTGGGCTAGCTGAGCCATCCCTCTAGGGTCTGCTAAATTGTTAAAAGACTTGTCTGGGAAGTAAATACACTGTCTTGGTATAGCGGCTGGGATTCGAATGTCATTGTACGGGCTAAATACGCCATGGTTCTACGATTCTGTACGGAATACGAATGCGGCATCGCGTCTTTCGGGGGCTGATCAACGCCGGCACCTTTCGCTTTAACTGCTATCCTCTAGATATCTGTACGTAAGCACGCTACTTGGAGTTGGACGCACGAGAGATTAGAGGAATACCTACGGTGTGAAGTTGTCCTCGACAGCTGATTTCGAGTAACATTTTTTATGATATCGGCAAGAATATGTACTCACTCTAAGAAGAACGGGAATACCAATCAACAACGTTTTCTTAAGGCTCAACAAAAAATCGGGAACATAACATGGCCACGTTGTCCCGTGTGCTCAGAAATAGCTCGGAGCCAGGTTGCCTTAACGCTTCACTGCAAGAAGTGTCATGAGGAAGAGGAATCATTTGGCAAGCCAGAAAATTTGGCCGTTGTAACAAAGGTTTTCGAAAACAATGAAGAATTTGAGGTGAGTTTATTGTTGGAAAACATTCATTACGTTTATCTGAAATTTATTTTTTAATTTTTCCAGGAGTGGCTCGCTGAGCAATGTGAACGCACTTCTTCAAGTTTATGTAGGCTATCAACGGCCGGTTTTCTTCGTATGAGGTACTTTACTCTATACGTTTGCGTAAACTGCCTAAGGTGCGTTCAACACTTTGTTATGCGGCTTAGATATAAGGCTGGATCTTGGCGATCGGTGTAAAAAACCATATCATGGTGTTTAAGAAGGCGATGTATTTTGTATCTTCGGAGCTACCTAACTTCGCATTTCTCCCTTCTAGGTGCAAGCTGGCCGAACCTATCAAACTATGGCCATCACAAAAGCAATACAAGTACTGCAGCTGCTTCGTGAACATGCGAGTAAAGAACGGCCTGGTTTTTGTCCGAGCCTGTTTCGGTCACGTTGGTCATAAGACCAAGGTGCATCGAAACTGCATGCTTGCTTCGCAGATCGAGTATCTCAAAAGGCTGCTCCGAAGTAGGTTTCGTCACCACTTACTATTCGCAGAATCTTTCTTGACCCCATTGGATCAAGCGTTTTCAGAGAGTTCCGTTGATGAAGTTTACACGAAATTGCAATGGGAAAACACACCGGACACTTGGCTTGGCTCTGTTGGTCGCAGTGATTTGCGTAATATTTTGGCGAAATACGAAATTACCACAAAACAAGGGGCTGTTGTTCATGCGATAGATGGAAAGAGTGTAGGAAACGTAAAAGCTTTGATGACAGAGACCAGGAAAGACGAGGAGTCATCTACTATTCTGTTTGAGAGGGAAGATCTCTTTGAAGATGATCCGCTGCCTGAAGAAAGCCATGTTTTCAAAGTGGTGAGTTTCTTTTAAGAACTTTTCGAGCCTGAAGTCATGAATTGTATACCCGGGTTAAACTTCTAATAATGAGAATTTCTACGCCGTTACTCGAATGCTCGCGCCGCGTACTAGATGTGTTAAGCGGGCTGCACACTTTTTGGTACCTTTAGCGACGCGCCGGCGGCAGTTGGTGCGAGGAGCCGGGCTCAAGGCACCATAAAGTGTGCAGCCCCTTAACACATACAGTATACCTTAACATTTCAGAAAGTAACACCACTGAATGGAGATAATTGGCGATGTGAGTTATGCTACAGTGTTATGGTCAGAAGAAAGCTGTACAAACATATGCAAAGCGTCCACAGCCTTCGAGAAGAGGACATTCATGAGGTGAGGTTGCAAGTCGCCGATTCGCTAATACAGTGCCACGGTCCTGGCAAACGGACACTGCCTCGTTGCCCCCTATGTTCGGAATCGGTCACGAGTTTGGTCTCCTTTGCGAATCACTGTTTGGAATTCCACCCGAACGACGACTCTGCTGGTGAACCGCAAGATTTCGCCATATACACGTCGACTTTCGATTCTTACTATGAGTATGAGGTAAGTCCTAGACTGATAATTGTCTATCAGCTCCCCAGAATAATGTTTTTAGAAGTGGTTGGGAGATGAGTGTGAGCGCACTTCTACAAAGTTGTCGCGATTGTTGAACGATAGGAAAGGAACTCTGATAAGGATGAGGTAGGTCGCAAATTAGTCTATTTTTTGCTCCTACATTGCTATAGGCTGTGAAAATTTACGGAAGTGGTTATCATTATTGGGTTATATTATTGGGGACTAAGAACGAGGGTGGTCGTAGTTAGAAGCGCCATTTACACCCGCACGATCGAAAAACTGTTCCTCAGCGAGCTTAATGATGCCCAACATCCCCGTTGGTCGGTTAAAATCAGACTTGTGTGAGATAGTGAAGACATTGACATATACAGCGTTTGAACCCCCAAAGTCATTGTGTAGGCCAAGTACGCTGTCAATTTGACCTCTACAATTCAGAGCGGAAGGCGAATTCGTGACGTGAATGCATCTATTTTCTAGTAAAAATTTCAGGTGCAAGGAAGGCAAGAGTTACGATGGTGTGCCGTTGGAGGAGTTCAAATCGAGGAGAAAACAGTCTTTTTACTGCCCGTGCTTTGTGAATGCTCGCATTTTAAGTGGAAGTGTACTGGTACAAGCATGCTTTGGTCATGTTGGCCATAAAATAAATGTGCCCCGCTTTCGTCTACAGCCGTCACAGACTGATTACCTCAAAGATCTTCTACGAGGTGACGAATTCTTTTTTATCTGTTCTGGGTGATTGTGTTTTTCTTCTGATACTAACGTTTTCAGAAAATTCGGTGAACGTCGTTTTCAAATATCTGAAGAAAGAACACGGCCCGAATTCGTGGCAGGCAATGATCACTAGGAATGACCTGTTCAACATAGCGAAGCGATATGGCATCCCAGACGCTTCAACACACTATTGCTATGCAGAATCTCTGATATCTGGTGTCACAGTAACAAAGATCACCTTTGACGATGAGAATTGTGAGCATTCGAGCGCCGACGGTTGCGATCCTGATGACGTAAAGGTTTTTGATCATTTTAATAGTTTTTCAGTTTTGTACTATCTTGAAACTGCAACATTATTGAAAAGCATTGCTCGTACAGTAATTGTAAGCCTAAACTGTGTGAACAACCGAATTATCCGTGATTTAATGTTATTTCAGCTTCCGGCGAGAGCCAGTGCTTCTGATGCAGAAACTAAGGAGGAAATTTCTGAATTCGACCAAGTCAAGAGGGAAAACTCGGCTGTTCTAGCAATAAGAGCTGAATTAGAGGGTGCTGTTATCCGATCGTCAACTGGAGTCGAAAGGGAACATTTGAAAAGGAGTTCATTGGGGTCAAATGAGGCGAGCAATACCGAGATACAGGAGGTGAGTGCGAATTTTCTTATTCGTTCCGAGGGGTGGAATTTTAGCGGTCATGATTTGTCTTTGTCGTTTTACTTTATACAGTAATGCACACTACAGTGCACGGAAAATTGGTAGAAACAGTAGGTGGTAAATAAAAATTGTAACTATGAGTAAGCACTGTATTTCATTCGAATCTTCGTAATCGCTAAAGATGAAATTGTTGATTTTGAGATAAGTAATCACCCTTGGTTTAGTACCAGGAAACTCTTCGTGTGGAGAGTGAAGAAGGTGACGGCTCTCCCAAAAGACCGAGGCTGCAGATCTCAGGGATAAATTCTGGTTCACCAAGAGATGAACCGGCGGTCGTAGAAGATTGTCAGGTACGCTCTATCTACTCATTTCCCATGTGCAGTATTGTGTTAGCTATGTACTGCTCTGAAATGAAGTTTGAGAGCTATCAAGAATTCTGGTTATAGCAACGCAATGAAAATTACCTGGTGTTCACTGGCGAGTTTGGAATTGAAGAGAGCGAAGTGCACTTGGGTGAGCCCGTTCCTGCAGAGCAGCTCTTGTTTTCCGAGGAAACAGCTGATCTCAATGGAATCGATGAAGCACTACAAGAATCGTATTCGGCTGCAGCATTGATGCGTGGCGATGAGGACCACAATACAGAAATTAATATCGAGGAAGTGAGTTGTAGTTGAAGTAATTATTTTATGTACGATGCCGTGACTCATCCAGGGCCGAATTTGATAGTCTTTTTTCCAAATTTCAATTTGACTTTTTGGTTTTGATCTATACCGCATCTGCTCAATTTTCACTTTCCAAATCAATCGTAGGGTTATTAAATTGTTCACTATCTCAATAAGCGCCGCTGCGCGTTGGTGAATCACGGAAGGCGCGCTATTCGGGGTATATAGCGGGTATAACATGAATCGAAGCCCAGCTTCATTCTCATTGCTCTAATGTAGTACGGCTGAGGTATATGGTATATGGTCGTCACGTGTAAAACATTTCCAGATCAAAATCAGTATTTTTCTGTTGATCGATGTTGGTGAGTAGTCGTACATACCTGTTTAGTGGAAGGAAGGGGGCTATTTTGAAGTTATATTGCCATTTATAAATGACTCCACTATATATTCTGAAATATTAGCTTGTCAATAAATAAATTGCGTTTTTTGACGCGTAACTTCGAATGTCCATAACTCCACTCAAAAACAAAACATTTTTGAATAAAGTGAATAACGTTAGAATCGCCGTATTTTCGACAATAATATGTAACATATTGAATACACCATCGGTAAAAATCTGAATTTCTAGAAGCTACGAATCCGTCAAAGTCAGGTTGGGAACCTATCTGATTCCTGAGCACTCTTTCCTTGACGAAGTTGTTGAAGCAGTAGAAAATATAGCCGTCCTTTGACGAAAGGTCCGATGAGTTCGCAGGATGAGGCAGTGTTTCATAGCTGCAGTGGCTCAACTTCTGAAGCGGTTTTAGTGAAACGTGAGGATAGGCGTCACCGTGAAAACCGACTGGGCCATTTCTTTCGACCACTCCTGGATTTGCACGCGCCAGCTTCACACAGATTTTACCGATTTGGTAACAAAGGGATTCTGCGTTCCTCGATTCACCCGGTTTCATGAAGTCGCGATGTAAAACTCGTGCAGAATTCCATTGGACGGCGACTATAGCCATCTCTTCATGCAATGTCGGCTTCGGAATTTTTTTGAGGGCTCATCTTTGCTCAATCACTGTGCTCTACATGGGAAATTATTAGACAGGTTCCGTTCCGCATCGCAGGTAGCAATTCGATCAAGAAAAGGCCCGTTCTGGTTGAGCAACAACATCGCCGAGTAGGTCCGGTAACGCTCTGAGATTTGTTGCGCGCAAAATTCATGAGGTGCCCAATGATCTATCTTTTTCACCGTTCCATGTTTCTCAACATGGAACACTGCGCCCTGAAGAGACATCCGGGCCCCACGTCTGGAAAATATGTTCATAAGCTTTTACAGCTTTCCGCCCAAGTCATAATTCATGAAGCAAAAAGACACGAATCAGCTCCTTGAGGACTTTGTTGAAAAATCGTTTAGAAATTCCCGAAACATGACATTCTAAACAAATAAAAGATAAAATTTGAAAGACCGTTACATACGCTTTTCAATAATATACAGCTTTTTGAATATTGAAGGAAAGTTATACAAAGAATCAAGTTGAAATTTGATGTGCGAAAAAACGTAATTTATTTCTTAACAACCTAATAATTAAGGTCTGTGAGGCAATTCGTGGCGACGACGGAGACGATGGTAGTGAATAAGCGAGTATGGACTCATGCGCACCTCTGCTACGGACCATTTATGTATCATTAAGAAGAACGGTATCACAAAAAGGTGTGCCACTATCTGTAAATACACAGTTTTGAAAAAAGCTCTCCAGTGTAATAAGTGAACTTGTGCTTTGGAAGAACGTTTCGGGTTTGTTTTTCGCCTTTCTCATTGGAGTCTACCGATATATCGGGTTTAGTGATTATTTCACTCCCACGATTTTCCTCCTGTCAATACTATGTTTCCTGCATGTGACATTCATCTTTAAACGCACATGATCTTCTGCTTTGATTGCTCGCACCATAGTAACTTTCTTTTTGAGATTTTCAATTCTTTAGTCTAAAATCGGTCATATTTGTGATACATGTTAATATATCGAGAATATAAACAATTCTATAAATGTTCAACCTACGGTAGAATACCAATTTTCTTAATGAAGCGTGGGATGAGTTACGGTGCTAAACGAATTAAGGAATCATCGAAGCTAAAAGTGGTGTCTTGAGGAACTGAGTGTTAGCTCAGGTCCGCATCAACTTTTATATTTCCGCTGATAGTTTACAGAACCGCCTTCTCGAGCAAAAACGTGACAGAAACTATTTATTACGAATACGCACAGAATCTCGTTCAGGTAATTCAAAAATTTCTTGATCCTGACTGTGGCGCGATTTCGGGTCTGTGATCTGGAGCCGTACGAGGATCACCAAATCGACTAGAAAGGCTATTCCGACGAGAACGCAAATCGCCTGGAATTGGAAAATACAAAGTCGAAAGAGGACAACAAAATAGCAAAGCATAGCGTACAGTTCCGAGCCACCACGAAGTGTACTCCCATCG
The DNA here is from genome assembly GCA_030553155.1 of Nippostrongylus brasiliensis. Classification (NCBI taxonomy): domain Eukaryota; kingdom Metazoa; phylum Nematoda; class Chromadorea; order Rhabditida; family Heligmosomidae; genus Nippostrongylus; species Nippostrongylus brasiliensis. Next base: position 26,772,638 of record CP130732.1, read on the forward strand.
CAGGCTACTGTAAACCATCGTTATGCTATTCACCAGGAAAAGGAAGGCGAATGAGCCGGCATATATGGACTCCTGAAATGTGTAAAGTTGCCGGCAGATCATTCAATATCGAATTGACAGCTTCGTCAACTAGAACTTCTTATTAACATATCAGGTCAATTAGCTGCTACAAAAATTTTAACACGTTGACGACGTCGCCTTTTTCGCGTGTCTGGCGCGTGGGACCAACCGATTTTCTACCGCGCTGGGGCTCTTGCATGATGCCGGAATACGGCGAATTTTTTCAAAATGGAAGTGAATAGTAAATCTCGAGGACTACATATACAGTCCTGTAATATCGGGGATTGTGACTATTCTTTTTTTGCAATGAAAATAGAAAAATAACGGCTGGAAGCTTTTAGAATGTCCTTTTTCCCTATCCATGTTAAAAGGAAATTGTTATTTGTTTATTGTTCATTATTTGTTTATTCTAATAATCAATATTTGTTTGTATTTATGTGTTTGTTTCAGTAACAGGCATTTGTGTGCATTTATTTGTTTTTTGCAATAACCATTATTTGTTTTTATTAGGTTGTTAACTAATTATTTGCCGTTTTTTTCAAGCTTCTGTTGTGCGCCTAGTAGAGAAGCTTCCGAAAACATCCAGATAGCATTCGATAGAGAGTTATTTGCTCTTTCATGTCATATATCTGCTATTTTCAAATTCTTGAAATTTTGATAACTTTTTGACCATTGAAATTGAAATCAAAAATGAGAAAAATTGACCCCACCGACAGTGAGTTTTCCCTGCTTCGTTTCGCGACTTCCTGCAAAAACGTATATATTTTTTGAAAGTAGATAAATTTTTCTATAGAATGGTATACAGTTTGTTTTGGTTTTCCTTGGTTATTGTTTACTTACAGAGCGTCAAAGTGGAGTATCTCAAAGGAGACAATAATTTTTGGATGCTTATGCTGCCTTTCTGTCGAACGTTTTCCATGAGCTCTTATTACGTCACGATAGAGCATTTGTTGCCTATCCGATAGTATGTTTATTTTTCCATGCTAGCCGTTTTTTAGAACTTTTATCATGAAAGTGCTTTCAAAATTTCTCGACGTGTAAAACTTTTCGTTGGAAACCTTCTGCAGAATTTCATGTACCATTCGAAAGAGGAGGATATGGGCTATTAGGAGACGCATAACAGTTTTTCAATTGCGCCAGGTTTTGTTAACTTTTAGGTCGACAAAGAGGAGGTTCAACGGCTCGCATGGCCGCGTTGCGCGACCAACGCGACGGCCGCGCCGCCGCGCAATTACTGAGGGGGTGCGCGTGCGGCCGTCGCGTTGGCCGCGCAGCGCGGCCACGCGAGCGGTCGAACCTCCAATTTGTCGACCTACAAGTTAACAAACCCTGGTGCGATTAAAAAACTGTGATGCATCTCCTTATAGCCCGCATCCTCCTCTTTCGAATGGTACCTGGAATTCTGCAAACGGTTTCCAAAGAAAAGTTTTACACGTCGCGGAGTTTTGAAAACGCTTTCATGATAAAAATTTTAAAAAACGGTTAGCATGGAAAAATAAACACACTATCGGATAGAGCAACAAATGCTCTATCGTGACGTAATTAGAGCTCATGGAAAACGTTCGACAGAAAGGCAGCATAAGCATTCAAAAATTATTGTCTCCTTTGAGATACTCCACTTTGACGCTCTGTAAGTAAACAAAAACCAAGGAAAACCAAAACAAACTGTATACCGTTCTATAGAGAAATTTGTCTACTTTCAGAAAATATATACGTTTTTCGCGAAGGAAGTCGCGAAAAGAAGCAGGGAAAACTCACTGTCGGTGGGGTCAATTTTTCTCATTTTTGATTTCAACTTCAATGGTCAAAAAGTTATCAAAATTTCAAGAATTCAAAAATAGCAGATATATGTCATGAAAGAGCAAATAATTCTCTATCGAATGCTATCTGGACATTTTGGAAGCTTCTCTACTAGGCGCACAACAGAAGCTTGAAAAAAAAACGGCAAATAATTAGTTAACAACCTAATACTTGTGAAGAAAACTAGTGCACAATCAAAAATTCCAGTAAATCAGAAGCTGAGAACCATTTTCATGGACCATGCTTCCTATAATAATGTGCAAAGGTCTACTAAAAAGTGGCACAAAAACATCCTTCGAAATTCTGAAATGTATCGAGAAAAATACGATACAAGACTGTGGCGCAGCATTGCGCCACACGGTCCCACGCGGCCGCTTGAGCGTGGCGCAGCATTGCGCCACACTGTCGTCAACGTGTTAAGGCTGAAGGAAGAATGAAGGGCGTTTATCAGTCTCCTTGGAACGCGCCGTGCATTTGTATTCCATTCGGAAACGTAAGGTTATCTTTGACTAATACAAGGATCTGAGAGTTTAGCTGCTCTAAGAGTCGGTGTCTTCACCTTCACAGACTATTTCAATGCCAGTTTATCCGACCAGGAGGAAATCTTGGATGGCCCGGGTCAGTCGTCGATCAGACGACCATGCGAGTGTCAGCAGCTCTCCTTACCACTGTACCATACGCTCCTATAGTCTCAAAAATGGAAATTATAGAAGTTGTGCTCACCCATAATATCCAGTCAATGCTTCTTGTGATCATTGGCAGATTGAAGGCGAACGCGAGCAACAGCACCGGTCCCATAATGGAGGCCATAGCGGCGGTGGTCAACGCCGCATATGTGGGTGAGAAATGGGAGCCAACGCTGCCGATGAGGAACAGAGCAGTTACGGATCCGATCTGAAGCGAACACTCACGTGTGAACGGAGATTTTACCTTATTAAATGCGTTTTTGCGCTTTAGAACACGAATCCACCGTTGGTGCAGAACAATGAAAACTCGCCGTTTGGAATATTCTCAAAGCTGAGCTGGCCGTCGCCAAATTCCAGCATTCCATCTTGGGCCGTTGCCGCTCCATTCGTGTCGATCTTGAAGGTCTTAAATGTTGTTAATGTCAACATTTTATTACTCTAATAAAAAAAAGAAAATGTTACAGTTGAGAAGTTTGAAATTCAGCAATAAAAATGTATAGCAAAGAAGGCTGACTCACCGTGGCTCAGCATTTCTCATAACGTCGCGATTGAGCTCCGCCGGTATTGATCACCGCTTGATAAGGTGCCGAAGTTGGTAAATATTGCCGCGGTGTCGGCGAGCATGACAGGCTTATTATACGAGCACTTGAATGGACAACGACAGCTCTAAATATCCTTTATACTTCACTTCTGGCTCGGAGCGCTAGTTTATGTTTTATTCCAGTTTTGCTTTCTGAGTAGTCGAGGACAACTAGGACGCCATTTTCTCCCATTTAGGGCAATAGTGGTGTGGACGGATGACTTCAAGCTCGCTAAAATAATACAAATTCCTCACTGAATCACCTATCGTCCCGTTGATCATCGATTTGCTCGAGAGAGCGCCATTAACGTTTCAATTCGTCCCTGTCGCGTGCCATGGTAGTTCAATGGGTCCTATTCATTCGAGGAACACGGAGAGAATCAAATCATTCGTTCAGGATTCGAAGAAGAACGACCATTGCGTAGGTCGGCGACTGGTGTTAGTCTGCCGTCCAGCAAATGACGACTTCCACCCGATAGTTTTCCGGGAACCGTACAAGGTGTCCATCTCACCTGATCTTCCACAACCTGGCCAACGCAAATGCGTCTCTGACCTTCGACTGTCGACGCAGCTCAGGACTTTATGTGTAGACCAGGGGTGTGCGGAATTTTTTTTTAAAGCGGAAGGTGGAATACGGAAGCCGGAATTAGTGCAAAGATCACTAAATTATTGGAATTTAGCCAAAACTGGACCACAAAACGTTTTCTTTTCCTTTTCTAAAGGTACCCATAGAGTGCTCGTTTTGTTTCCACTAGAATGTGTCTATTATTTTGGTGAAGGTGTTCAACGTTTGGTGATAGCTCCGAAGTAAACGCGGTGAAAATTCATCTCTATAAACTTCATTATAAGCCGAAGACAGGTACGTAGAGAAAGACCGACTTTTTTGGCGCGATAGACAAGAATGCTTTCAAAATAGAATTAAAAGCCTAAAGTGAGCATGTTATGGTGGAGAAACAGTAGTCTCTCAAGATTTTCGGGAGAGAGGCTTTTTCTCAGATCGTTTACAATGAAACCAGCAGAAGAAAACAATCTCTCGCACTCGGACGATGTGGCAGGTGCCGACAAACACTTCATTGTAAGTGTTCTTACAATTAGGAGGGGGGAGTGTACTTCACTGCATTGGCTTCATTCTAGCAGAATTTGAATAGATCGTATCGACGTCAGCACAATAACTTCAGTCTCCCTTGTGTTAGCCTGCACAGAGGAGATCTTCATTTCTTCTTCCGCTTCCGTATTCCGCTCAAGAAGAAAGCGGAACGCGAAACGGAACGGAAGGGTCAAAAACGGCCGGAAACCGGAATTCGGAACACGGAAGCGGAAGTTCCGCACACCCCTGGTGTAGACCCTCGCCTGAGTCAAGCAAGTCATGCCGTGCGACCTTTTCTTTATACCTCGTTGTACGACGCAAATCGCATGTTCATCCTTCTTTCCTAACGTCCTGGACCCTGAGGCGTTTATGCGGAAGAACCGCGAAGATGGGTACCGGGTCAGGTGCGCATCGTCTTCCTCACTATTTCCTCATCACCTTTGAAAGCGCCCAAGCCACTCGTTATTTTCTCTCCAGCTCTGGGTTCGAGTCGCTGGCCATGCTGTCTTCCCTAAATAAGTATACACAGTAGGGAGATTCGGATATTTTCGTTCCGTTGAGTGTGGAAGGTGCATCAGAGACCAATCCATTCCTCATTAACAAATCTTCGTCCAGCTGCACTCAAAGTATGTAGTAGGTACATAATAAAGCAGTAGTCACGTATTGATCATAGTATTGGGTAATCAACAGCGGAAGCTAACTCACTGTAGCTCTTAATGCGAGCAATTCTAATGCGTTTATTTTCAATACAGCATTCTTTGCTTCTAGAATTTCAACAATTAACGATCACTATGTTTTAGCCAGTGCAGGTGTGACTCCAAGATGTAGCTCCTCTGTGACGAACCTCAATCAACGAAAACGAAATGCTACACGAAGAAATATCCATGGAGGAGTTCACCTATAGCAGACAGCTACAGCTGCAGTTGCAACTGCACAGGCCCAGATTAGTCAACAACAGCAACAATAACAACGAGACGAATTTCTACAGAAGCGTGGCAACATTACCGCCCGTCTCCGGCGGTAACGTTGGCTAAGACTGATGACAAAGGGTAACAGGCGCAATTCAGCAAAAAAAAAGTTGTAACAACATTCAATAACGTAACAATCGACACTTCTCCACATCTCAAACTTATCCTGTTGAAGATTTCTTCGACTGGTATTATATGACAGACGAATTAACTTCTAACAATGAAGCTGACATTCATTTTCGCGAGTTTGGTAGACCACATTTGGCTATGGTAAAAACGATGTATGGGTTTATCCAATGCACCATAACCTATCAACTCTCCAAAGTGACCCTGTACAAGCTATGGGCAGTGAAAAAATTGATCAATGGAATCCAAAGTGTGAGATGCTGCCCACCGTTGTACTGCGTAAAGAATGAACCACAAACTTCGAGGACAGCAATAATCCTATGAGAGGGTGGAGCGAATTTTCTCGGAAAACGAGCAGATAAAGACAAAGAAAAATCCGCAATAGCCTCATTGTTGTCCGAACTTCTTCAGTTTGAATGGCGCCGTTGTGAACTCCGGCGTTTGTAATGTGCACAAACAGACGCGCTTTTTTGATCGGAAATGAAGAGTTTTCGGAATCGCTGGCACACTCGATCGATCACTGCTGGGTGTTGTTGTTGATGCACATGGACCATACACGGATGTGCGAGTCTGAAACAGTTCCAATATATCATCATAAACATTTGCCATTCTCTCCAAATTTCGTTTTAAAAAGGTCTCACTTTATCAATGAGTACCCACTGTCCATCGCTTGCCACGACAACGAGTTGATCGTCTGGTCCTGGGCTTATGGAAACCGCACGGTAACCGGGTGCACCAAACAACGATGCCATCGAGACCGATCGCCGGTCAGCGCCACCGCTCTTCGGGAACTGAAAATTAACAATAATTTATAGAATATCATAAGATACCTTCCTCTCTACATTGCAGTCGTTTGCTAGCAGCACATAAGATAAAGGAAGTCACCGTTTATTGCGGCAACAAGCAATACAACAACAACTGGAATATCTTCTAAGCATCATGGTGCTATTGTTAAAGCTACGGCCGTGTTCTAGAGATAGAGGAGTCAAACCGTGCACAAGTGCAGAACGAAAGACAAAAACACTGTGTGAAGCTTTAAAATCAAACTCGCCTCGTAGAGGACTTTTGTTGTTGCACTCGGCTCACCAAATCCGGCTGTGGCGCAGAGCACAAACAAACTATCACCGTCGGTGAATGTGATATCGATAGGGAGATTCACTCGTAACAATCGCGACTCTTCTGGAACGGATCAAGCGATATATAACGTTATGTAAAAAGAGGTTATGAAAAATTTGAAAAAACTCATAAAAAGAGATGCAGAATGACGAAACAGCAACATGGAAGCTAAACGAGATCAAACTCACTTGTCTTCGTGTCGATCACAAATACTTGCAACCTGGTAGTTATCACAGCCACATAGCGATCGCAATGGGAGACAGTCATTTGCACAACTTGACCGCAGCCATCTGGAACACCCGATTCACTCAGCTATTATTTCGAGGGTGTAGTGGTAAAAGGCGCTATCGACACCCGCATGGTCGAGCGATCGATCCTCGCCTACGCTAACTAAGCCTTCCATCCCTCTGGGGTCGGGTTAATTGGTACCAATACTGTCTGCAAAGGTGACCAAACTGGCTCGAATAGGAATTGACAACCGCAACTCATTGTATTGGCCAAATACGCATTCACCATGCCTCTACGAATCCAAATGGAACACGAGTGTGGCCGCGCGTCCTTAGAGCACTGATCATTGCCTACACTTTTTCCTTTACCTATTACGACTGCCCAAATCCGTCACATTTCCAGAGAACCTTTTAGAACTTCTAAGACGACAAACTTCAGTGGTCTGATCTTACAGATGCCTCAAACTTGTAACTTTGTAACTAAACCTTTTCCACTTACTCTGCTTCAGAACTCGATCAGTTTCACCGGTTTTCACTGCAACGCGCCACAATTCAAAATCTTCCGTCGCCATGTACAGGTGATTTTTGGTCAGCTGAAAAAAAAGATAGCGATGCAAACATAAGGTATGCAGGCAACATCTGTGATTTCTGCAGAAACTACCTTCAACGCTGACGCTGGAGGGACGCGATATCTTGTCTTCAGGACCGGCTTCTGTCCGCTCTTCACACTTAGACTGTATATCGTGGTTGATTCTGCAGTTGCAATCGCCAATGTTCGTCCATCAGAAGAGAAATCACTATAACTATCGTCCTTTTACTACACATAGCCATAGAAATTCCAGTTAACAAAAGAGCTGCATATGGATAAATAAACATAACGATAATAAATAAATAATATAATAAATATAAATAATAAATAAATAAATAATACGAATGGCCTGACGATACCAAAGAAGAAGTCAAAAACGATCTCCAAAAAACTAAAATTCGCTCTTAAACAATGACACACATCATTTTATAACAAATAAATATTAAAAATGTACAGTACCAGTTTACAATCTCGATGAGAACCAGATTTCAATACCAACATATGGTTGTCATCTATGAGACCAATGTGATGGTCTCACGGATAGTTTAGCAGCAGCTGATCCACGTTTCCCTTATAGCTACAGGTATCGGGAATAACAGGTAAAAAGGCAAGAGACCAGAGTTGATCAGTCCCTTAAGGACGCGCCGTCGCATTCGGGTTCCATAACCGTAGAGGCGTGGTGAACGCGCGTTTTATACAATGGTATGCGGGGGCCAGCCGTTACACCAGGGCCTAAATTCATGACGGGTATCAGCACAATATACCCGAGAATAAACCCCGGTCGGCGCGATTATTCGCATTCATGAACGCGTCGCGGAGTGGAATAGACCCACGATATCCCCAAATGAACTCCGCCGCGCGTTCATGAATGCGAATAATCGCGCCGACCGGGGTTTATTCTCAGGTATATTGTGCCGATACCCGTCATGAATTTAGACCCAGGTCAGTGTCTTTACCTTCCCACGTAATTCTGCTGGTACCAATTTACCGAACCCCGAATGGATGGAAGGCTTGGTTAGCCCGGACGGGGATCGATCACTTGACTGTGCGAGTGTCAGTAGCGCCTTTTACAACGTACGTAACGGGTATAAGGAATACGCGAATCAACTACTCAAGCTTCAGCTACCGACGCCACCTGCCTCTAGGATACTATTTGTTGGATGACTAACTAAACACCATTGGTTAAAAGTTTTACCCACCATCAGCTTGTGCGCCTGCATACCACATCAGCACCAAAATTATACAGCTCTGCACAAACAGAAACATGTAGTAACGAGAAAATTAATTGATAGAATAAATTCAACGTTGAGATGGATATTCGATGTGGTTCTCATGATAAGTTCACACGATATTTAAAACTGACCTATCAACAAGTGGCCTCTTCTCCGGACAATATACTCGAGCCAGATACATGGGTTGCATCTTGGCAATGAAGTCACCGGCAGATGTTCTTTCCTCTCCTTCGCCACCCGTCCAAATATCGACATAGTTTTGACCGCGACACATTACCAAATTGCCGCCTAAGATGACCCTCTTCTGAAACGATTCAACTTTGACTTCTGTTGCCATACGACAAGAACATAAGGAATGAATGCCACGTACATTCCATTGGTTTGCAACTACTTGACAACCGTTGTTCGCCACGAAAACGGTGTGATCTTCTCCGGCAACGTACACCTGAGAAGAATATTTTATGAGTAATGCCAATCACGATAGAAAACTGTAGAGACACATACCTTTTGGTCATAACAAGCCATTGCACGCACATCTCGGATGGGACCATTTCTCTTCTGGACAATTCTGTAGTCGGTCCCAGCCTAAAAATTCAAAAAAACCACAGTCAAATAGCACTAGCTCAAGATAGTCTGATTAATAAACGCGAGACTCACAATATGCCTGATACTAATTATTCTAGGATCGACACCAGCAGCATGCACTTTATCTTCGCAGACCGTTAGGCACAGAATGTCAGATTGGTGAGTTTCCAGGAACTTAATAGCGGAAAAGATTTGATTGAAAGAGAAGAGTAAAAAAACAAGTAAAGAATATCAACCACATAATCCCTTACAGCTAACAGCGTTCCATTATGAAAATTCCAGAAGGAAACAATTCCACGAGAATCACCGCTGGCCAGAACAGTGTCATTGAAGAAGCAGCAACTCCACACAATTGTCGGGAGACGCTTTTCCTGATAGTGTTATCCTTACAATGTGCTTGCAAATACGACCGTAAAAGCTATTTGACCTGCTTCGGCATAATCCAAATTACAGTAAAAAAGCTTCTACTAGAATCACAGCTCTGGAGCCGCATGCTCGTGTCTCCCAAGCTGGGGAGATCTACCCGACGACGCCTCTCACCATTCCGTGGGGAGATTTCACCAACTCGGGGGAGACACGCGCATACAGTACCGATCAAAAACCAGAGGTCATCTGAATTCGATATACAGTAACATCAAAAACATTTAGCATCTCCTTCAAAACAGGTTCACTTACTAGGTGCCCGAATGAGGAACTCTGAAGATTCCCTTCAATCAGTGGGAGCCCGCTTAAGGAAATTATTCGTGTGTCATCCGAAGTCACCTCAAACCCCTTTCCCTTCTCGCCATCACAAAATATAGTAAATTGGTCACTGCACTGATCACGTAAAGAAAACAGAGAGCATAGGACAGGAACCTTGCTACAAAATAGAATACCTCATTTGGCAAATAGGTGAAGAATTCTGCAAAAAAAAAAGAGAACTTACTTTCCGTGGAACCACCAGCTTATGTTGAACAGCATTGTTTTTCAGTACATATATACTATCCATAGCACCAACAGCCAGCTGAAATTCTTGTTCAATTACGATCAGATTAATATGGAATGTATCAGGTAGACAACGGAGTGCGCCCTGCATTTGAAATATCCCATTTCACTATTAGGTTTGTGGGTTCATGGCATAACGTTTGAAATAGTTCGAAAAATAGGTTCCACCGGTTGAACTAATGCAGTTTATATATCTATAAGATTTTTTGTTGACTTTACAGCCATTAAATTAACATCTCAATGGAAATTAATGAGCTCTTATATATCTCTTCGTCTACAAAATATTTCCATGTTTCCCCCTCAATTCAAAATCCACTGGTGAGTTTCATCATGTCCCGATGTCGAAGAAAGCTTGGTTCAAAGGAGATGTTGAAATCATTCAAGAACGCTGGAAAAAGTTGAAGAAAATAAAAAAGATGACACACTATGGCAAATTAGTTGTTAGCATTTGCGAAAAATTACCGTGAAAATACTAAAGAATTCAGAAAAGAACGTTTAGCGGTGAAGCTAAAATGCTGATGAAAACAAAAAAGCTGTTGTCGCCATCAACAGCTTTGAACGAAACGTACCACGTCCTTCTGACTGCAGACGGAGAACAATCGTTCATCAACACCGAGTGCTGTAGACGAGAGTGTGACTGATTCTTCAACACTATACACAAATAACGATGCGGAATGCGAGACCAATGCGACACGAGATGAGTCTATTGCGCACGACGACCATAGCGGTGAGGGACAAATCTGCACTCGCTGAAACTTCTCTCGATCACAATAATGACCAACAAAACAAAGAAAATCTCTGAAAATACCTTCATCTCGCTTGAATGTGGATTTGCGATAGTTATGGATCCATTCAAATGGGAACAGATAATCTTTTCTCCAACGAAACAAACAGATTCGATTCCACCGTTATCAGGGCAGATGCTCTGGAAGTGGCTGAATCATCGAAAATACAAGAAATAACAACATCACATATTTCATAAAACATAGACGTGACCTACAAGCGAAAAATTAAATGGATAAGGTGAGATGTTCGAATGTGGCTGCGCATCGGGTGCACGGTTTCAATTCTCGACCGACCGGATGAGAAAATGTCACTGACGTCAACATGTCAACAAGTATTAGAAACTAGCACCATTTTCTCCATAAACCCCTATCTAGCTCATCATGAAAATTTTGGGGGTTCGCTACCAATCGCCCCAACTCACTGTAGCAAAAAAACGACACGGAAACTTTAGGAGGCAAAACTGCTATTTTATCTTGCAACAATGGTAGTGGAGGGGATACCAATCTCATTTTACAAGGGAAATCGATGGCCTCACAGACAAGCATATAGAGCTAGATAAACATAAGCAACAAATATTAAATAGGCTTAAGATAAGACGCACCTTCTCAAATACACATAGCCAGCCGCACATAATATTGTACTGCTCCATAACATCGCCATATGTGCTAAAAATATGTCCTTCAATGTGTTGAAAACACACTGTGAACAGGTAGGAATAGAATAAAAAATTGAAAATAAATACCGCAGAAAATCAGCGATTTAAAACGCTGAACAAAACCAACACCGGTTTCATTTCCCACAAACCAACAAAATAAGGGTGACCACGAAGAGTTCCACGTTGCAATTTTCTAAAGCGTCAATAGACAGTCAAAATAGGCTTCGTGAAGTACTACAAATGCATATGTATGCTGCCTAGAAGCACAATATTAACACGGCCCAGGATTTCGATTAATCTACTTCTGAAAGGATCATATATCAAAACGCACCTAATAGAGACCTACACCAACAACAGTAATAGTAACAATAAAACTTGCAAAATTGTAAGTAGCAAAAATTTCCGACGGAGCACACAAGTGGTTGCCAGCGACTTTTTTCGTCGGAAATCAACTCACTCTCAAGCGACAAAAACAGACCTTTCTGTGTTTCTCCTTGTTAGTACGAGTTTCCCCAACTCTTCATGTATGCTCATAGCATGGATCGCTTTGGTATCGACTCTCACATCGCTGCGACTCTCAACTTCAAGTTCTTCCATCCGAAAACGCTTCTTTTTGTTTACAAAAACCAACTACAGCGACCAACGAATCATAGCATAGACGCAACTGTTGGCAACAAATAAGTAGGCGATGTGCGCCTTATGACAGCACGGAACATTAACAGGGTTATATTTATTGAATAAATAGTGTTAGATAAAATAATGTAATTGATATGAGTTGTCAGAGTAATTCAACAGCTTTCTGGAGTTGTGACGACATGAAAATGTAAGAAAACGACACATGGGAATCTAAACACAACAACGGAATTGAACTTGGAGTTCCACAAGATCTCACGATTAAGTGCACATGCAACATGTAAACATATACGAAAAAACCATCACAATCAAAGATCGGTATCAAACCAACTGCTATTATTTGGGGGAGTAGGAAAATGATCAATGCGTTCCATTCCATGGACAGGATACATCTCTCCGAACAATTCTGGCTCAAGACCATCTCTCTGCCATCCGGAAGACAGTTCAGCATCAAGGTCCTAAACAACGATTTTAGGTAGTGGATGAATATATCAAGACATATGTTTTCCGGAAAAATCGACTAAACAGTGTAATACCTGTCTGTAAGGAGCGGGCTTGTCGTTCTCCAAATTCTTCAAAACACCTGATGCGTACGTTGCAACGGACTTATGCTCTGAGCGCATTGCTTCCACCAGAATTGGAGTAACACCTAAAAATATTCTAAATACGCTCAAACTATAAGTATAAAGAAAACTAAATCGGTCCTTCACACTGTGCAAGAACTCGTTCTGACTTGGAAGTCTGGCGATACTGACAAAAAAGCAAAACAAATTACCAGCTTCATCTACGGTCCGCGCTCCTTCAGGCGTTTTGCTGAGCTGATAGAGCAGCCCCAATAATTCGCGTTCGAGCAGCTCGTCTTCAGCACCTAATACCTGAAAAAAAACCGCAAACTCGGACTTCTGTTTCGCTATCGGTCGTAATAATAAGGTATAAAGAAAGAAGTGAACAACAAACAGAGGTAAAAGTAATGAAAGCAATCTGCGTATGCTAAATAATGACAAGGAGTAGAACTATGATCTCGTTTGGTTCCTTTCCCTAGGCAATCCCACACCCTATGAAATAATGCTTCCCGAATTTTTGGAGCTCAAAGGTTCTTTATAGAAGGAATTGAACGCCTTGAACAAATATAAATCGAAAGTACTTCAAATTTGAATGAAATTCAGGGCGAAGTTACGTTTAATAAAAATTAATAAAAATAACCAAATAAATTAAAATGATGCCAACTCACGTCGTTTCTCGACAGAAACTCAACTATGAGAGTTATGAAGGCGGGATCTTCACAAAGCTGCGCAGCCACATTTGGATGGGACGCCAACTGATGTAGGGCAGATACAGCACCTGGGAGACAGAAACGTTCTCTCACTGGACTGTTATGAACATTATGAAATAACTTACCCTCAATGACTCCCCATATAGGCACTCCGTCGCTTTCCGCAGCTGGATCTTCGCGAATTGTTGCAGCTGCGCGACCAAGAATGTCCACGGTCAATGAAACGACAGTGTCCCCCCTTTCCGTAACTTCCTGTGTGGAAAAGAAGCATTCACCAATTGAGAAACTGTCGGAAGGCTATCGATCTACCTGGGTAAGTTCCATCAGATTCGTTTTAAGTAGAGCAGAGTTTCGAATGACGCCAAGTGCAGCTTTGATAACGGGTGCGCGAAGAGTTGCCAACAGTTGGAGAAGCAACGGGAAACTTCTGCACAGACGAAGATCTTGTTGCGCCTAAACAACGAAATGAAAACAAGGAACGAGCATAAAAACCAAAGTGACTGTAGAAATCTAACTGAGCTATGACACACCTGCTCCGCAAACGAATGCCTCGCGGTACAATGACGCAAAGCGCAGAGTGCTGGCTCGGTGGCTTCCTCTACATCTGGGAAACGGTTGATTGCATCGATTAATGACTCCACACCATGGTTCGAGCACAACTGCAGAAAACACAAAAGATAACTTTGGATAAATAATGATAAAAGTACAGGATTTCGCTTCACCGGGTAAGGCATGTTTCATGAACCAAATTGATTATTTTTGTATTGAATCCGAGCATTTTCCTTTTTCCTGCATCCTCGATATGTCATATGCCTACACCAACAATGAAATACAGCTTGCATTCGTTAAGTTGTGCCGAGAACGAAAATTGATACCGAAATGCGAAATTAGAAATTCAAAACGTAGAACAAATCGGAGAAGGCTCTTTTTCTCTCACAACAGCATACTTTCAATCACAAGAGGCAGTCATAGCTGGTTTAATCTATCAGTGTAGTATCCATTTACATGTGAAATCAGAAAAAGGTGCCAATCAAAAGTGTCAAATAAATAAATGCGCGCTAAAAGTTATTTCTCCTTTCAGTAACCAACGGAAACAAACAAAACACAACAACGGTCTCTCGTAAACATAGAAGTTCCTCCACTTCAACATCAACGAATACAAGTTTTAATGAACTGTACCAATTGCAGGGGATATGGAACCAACCGTCTGCTTATTCCTGACGTTATTGCATGTAAGGTTACTCAAAATTCCACATGCACACGACGTTTGCGCGGCGTCTGCTACTCGCACTATCTCCAAAAGGCGAATGACCTAAAAAGAAACTTCGTGATCTGAACCACACCGATTCAAAGGGGACTCCTCCTCTGCCATACCAACGGTGCTAAATTGTCCTCGTTAGTAGCTGCATCGGACAGATTTCGTAGCGCCACCAGTATCGCTAGCAGCACTCTATCGTCGGTGGCTGCACACATTTCTTTGTATAGCGCTGGTAGACAACCTAAAAGCAGTTTCGATTTCACAATCTATAGATGGATGAGCTAAATATAACTAAATAACACATCCCAATTACCTAGACTAATGAGGGCTGCCTTATTCTGCTGGCAGACTGACAGGGACCTTACGCATCGGATGACCGTATACATCAACTTCGGATACTGGCCGTAGTTGTTGAGAATATGCACAAGAGTTTGCGGTCCTCCCAGTGACAGAAATACAATCTTTGATTGCGGATCATCTGAAAACATAAGCGCATCATATTAGTTTGATGAAACTGCCCCCAAAAAAATTGAGCGATTGAGATGAGATGCTAAATGTGCTGCATAGAATGACACTAAATGCTGATGAATCACGCATCACGCCAAAGGCCATCAAACACATGAGAATATTGATGGGAAATAATGACGGAAAGATCGACTTTCACAACTTGCAAATTAAACTGGCATGCGCTTACAAACATGCAGATATTCTAATACCAAATTAACCCGACACCAAAATACAGCCGCTAATAGCAATGGAAACTGGAATCTCCTCAACACAGATAAACTGATACTTAAAGAGAGCGGTCATTTTAAAAGGGAAGAAAGGAAAGGAAGCTGAGGGCTCAAAAGCTCCAAAAGAAGGGCTAATGATACTTTTTAATGTCATATACAATCACCCATCTTTTACTATGGATGCATAGTATTTACTAATGTCGGAGCTGAATACGAAATTTTACTTCTGTTTCTTGATTAGCAGAAGTAAAATTTCGTATTCAGGGTTGCCCGATCGCATGCAACTACTTTGCGCAATGGGTTAGGATACATTCCCAGCAGAACAACATGACTCTATAAATACGAAGCAGAAAGCTTGGAACAAAACAATCAGACCAAACTTAATACCCAAACAATGTACAAAAAAGATAAAACTTTGCTTCTGAATAAAACATACCAAGCAGCAAGAAATAGATACTGTCAGCTACCAGCGCCAAAAATTTCCAGTTAGTTTTAAGGAGAAGAGGGGCGAGAGCCTCGATGGCACCCAAGACTCGGGCTTGCGCTTTGACCGTGTCGACATGCATGAGAAGGTTACGAAGAGTTGTCACAGCGTATTGCACTACGGTCTGAAACAACAGCAATGTTTGAGAAACCGGAAGGAGGAGCTGACTTCAGATAACAACAGTAGAAGCTCTAAAGAAATCACACCTCAACAGTGCAATACAGCATTCTAATCAATTCCGCCAATCCACCAGAACGAAAGATCTGCATTCTTCCTTGAGGATGCTCCGAGATGTGGCTTAGAGCCCCGATGGCGTCACGTTTGACGTTCACATTATCACTCCTGAATGTTTTCTTCACAGAAAATAGATCGGAAAGAGGGAAATATAGCCCACTCATGTACATGAATTGCAATTTCAAAACAAATACACCTCGAATTGTGTTGCATGGGAGTGTATTAAACGCCGTTAAGGTTTCCGAAATCCCTCGTTGGTGCTATTAATAGATTGTATTTGGTACCCGAAGAGTGTGTACAAAGGCCCACCACTCGCAAAACTCCTGTTCGAAAACCGAGCAAATTTGAGCGAACATTTCCAATTCTGTTAATCATCAAAAGTGACGAATTGAGGGGGCATCATTTTGATATAACATAATAACAAAAAATAGCACGTACTTGCTGGCTTTGATTAGAGCATCAACTAAGGCTGGATAGGACGCAATGCTGCGATCCTCTTTAGAAAGAAGATAAACGCGCTGAACAGCACGAGCCACCACGGCCTAAAAAACTCAGAGATATCAACTCTGTACTCTCTGCACACTTCAAGATTTACCTCATCGCGATCAGACATCAAATCAATGAGGTCAGGGATTGGCAGAGCACTCATATCTGCCGTACCTTCAAATGCAAGAAGATCAAGCACAGCCGCTTTCAGAACACGAGCTGGTACAGACATCTGAATAAAAGGTGCATTAGGGAGAGGTGTAGTAAAGTTTACGTGGAGACATACCTGCTCGACTATAGTGGTACGATGAGGAACCCCACTAGAGGGACCAGCTTCACTATCCGGAAAAATAGCGGCTCGTATGCGAGACGCCCGAGTCTCCGTGTACATGGTTTCCGCATCTGAAGGAGAAATCATATATTGCGTTCATGAAAGGAAAAACTACACATATGAAGTGAATTCGCAACAACCGCTGAACCGCCAAAACACTACTACATTCCGCGAGCAAGAATGCCTTCAAAACTGCACTATTTCGCTCTGTACCTGAGATACTGAATGCGCACGTGACGCACTGGTAAAAGCTGCAAATGACACCCAAACGGTCGAGCGATCGATCTCCGCCCGGGCTAATGGATCGCCATCTCTATCGGGTCGCATAAATTGGCGCCAGTCTTGTCGGGGAAAGTGAAGGACTGACTTGGACAGCACATATACGTGTGTACAACAATGTGGTGGCGAGTCCTCGTGGGACTGATCAACGTCTACAGTATCAGCGAAGGAGTAAGATGAATAGAAAATAATAATACATACAGTCATAAAAAGGGAAAAAATAAAATCCCAGAGATACCTACATATGGTTCAAGTGTAGTGCAAAAACAATGTCGATTCAATTACCTTGGTATGCTGTGTAGAGGTCGTTGATGTAGTCGGAACCGTTGTGGCCTCCAATACTCATCGTCTGCATCTGATTGGCGACAAGCACATCTCCGCGCATCTTCAAAGAAACAATGGAATAAACAACGATCCGAACTTCCCAGCTGTATCCAAGCTTTTAGTGAAAGTTATGATTGCGCCGCAGAACAAAATACAATTAGGCACAACGCTAAATACTGAGCACTTGACACTAAGATTAGGCAAAGTTATCATCCGAACATTCATGTGCTTTCTTAACTGAATAGGATAAGAGAGCCGAATGTTCCCGTAATGAGACAAAAGGAAGGAACAAATTTCAGATACAAACACCACAGCTACACGAGGAATTCAGGAATCACGAAATGTCGCCAAAATCACATGACTGTGAAATATAACACGACGACGAACACACAAAATTCAAGTATGAATGGTACCAAACCCGTTCATGAAACCAACAAATCCAACAACTAATAGTACGAACTTTACTCACAATATATCACACAGTAATACAATAGAACAGGCTGAAATTCAGCTCCAAACACACGGCCAGCAAATGAGCATCAATAAGACTGTGTGAACCAGTAAGACTACATCAGGATAAATGCATTTCAAGAGACCTTATTTGAGATGCCGAAAGAAATCAAGTGCACATAAACCCTTTAAAAAGCACTCCAAGAGACCGTATATGAGATATCAAGGGAAACGCAAGTGAGCACGGGCCCTTTCAAATAATGCAGTAGTGAAGACCATTGTGCTCTATGCTAGCTAAATTAGTGGCCCAATTAGACAAAATATCTCTAATACAGCGGAAGAGCAAATTTGTCAAGCGAGCAAATGTGATAGATCACCACAAAGAGCTCTTCACAAAGGAAGAAAGGTTGCTAAACCAGCCGCCACCGCCATCCTTGCGACCGGCGGCGTATTCATTGGTGACAATGCAGGAGTTGGGATCAATGTCATCAATGTCGTCGAGATAGTCCGGTAATTTCACCACCTAAAATATTAGTCATTAGAAATAAAACTGAAGGTAAGTCGTGGAGGCGGCACGAGAATCCGAATAATTTGCTTCCATTCTCCCCCGATCGGAGGAAATCGTTCATCTTAACGAACAATTAACTTGCTTTCGAAGGCTACTGTCAACTTTCGAATCAATTTGGAAGCGTTTTCTTCACGGGAACGTGGACGTTATTTCTACTCAAACCATATTGGTTATATTTTGTACATAAATACAACATTTCACATATCCTGTCAAAGTAAGGCAGTTCTAACTGGGACAGCGTAGACTACTTTTCGAATAGTACTATAAAAAACGACTAACACGAGGAATGGAAGATAAAATGAAATTAGAAGCACAAACCTTCCTTTCTCGTTCGCTGGCATACATTTTGAACAATTCGTCGACTCCATCCACTTTCACAACCTGCGTTACCATTTCGCAGCCGCAGTCGAACAATAGCTCAGTTATATCCTAGACAAATTTGCCTCTTTGAACATCCGCTACAGTTTCCAAAAACTAGTTCTCAAATAACACGATATCAGTAACCAGTACCTTAGCATTAAAATTCAGAACCGTACGAATTGTTGCTCTGTTCGTTGAAGGATTGAAATAGATACTAATGACACCCCTCTTGGCCAAAACACGACGCTCAATCTCATTCTTCAGTTCCTGAAAACAGGAGGACTTTTCTTGCCACTAATTCTGTGAGAAGTTGGATTCCGACGCACCTCCCATAGCTCATCGAACTCGTAGACAAGCTGCTTGGATTTACGAGATACAAACTTCTTAGGAACAGAGGAGCTAATGTAGCTGTCACCACCGGATGGAGGGATTACGTTGGTGGATGTCTCCCTGGAAACAAAAAAGCTTTCTTGTCGAATGCGCGTGAAACGTGACGGTTAGAATTGACTCACTTCAAACGAGGAGCTTTATCTTGAGCGGATTTCAGTCGAGAGACGACGATAAGGATGTTGTACACGATGTTCGGAGGGAAAGACTTCTCAGACGCTGCGGCGAGATTTTCCTCGAGCCCAGGAGTTCTGCTCAATTCCAAGGCATCGTCGGAATTTTCTGACAGGTACAACAAAATCTAAAATACAAATAATTACTATTTATTCGTCACCATTAAATCCTAATGATTTATTAGTATCGAAAATTAGCAGATAATGCAAATAAATAAGCCTACCGGGTAATTTCTAAGCAACGAAACGCTACCAATCTTATCTGTGAAATAAGAATTCAATACAGTGGACTAACATGCGTGGTCAATCCTATGAAACACAAACTCTGCATGAGATAAGACTCTTGTGTTTAGAAACTGCTTTTCCGGCTTCATTTTTTGACGAATGTCACGGATAATTGTAATATCGAGGATTCGAGCAATAACTGTTTAATGTATTCATTTTATAATCAGAAAGTTCAGGCAAGATAAGCACAGCTCTACATTACTTTTGGGTAAACACATGAAAGTAAAAGTCTACAATACAATGATATACAATCCATTGTTGTATAGTGCCCATATCCTAGCATATATTCTTGACACGTATCTCTGGTATTTCAAGTTCAACACAATTTTGGCTCGCTAATTTCACTTATCAAACAACCTTAAATTGTTGCCCATAAATACAATACTTATAGTTAGCTGTTGTACGAAAAGTAGCGGCATAACTTATTTCCTCCTTAAACACCATTGATACCCTTCGATCTTGAAAAGATTCGATTGTTTTGCTAAGGATCTCATGTCCTCTGAGAAGTGTAACCGAGTACAGATGCTATTCTGGCTTGCTTACAGAGCCCAAACACATAAACCGTTCTTTAAAGGAAAAAGTACTCGATGTTCACATGATTAAGAATAACAAACCTTCACTAGGTATGTAATCACGACGAGACGTTCATCTTCCAGAAAGCTTTTGAGCGCGAACAGTATAGATTGGTCCTAAACACATCGAAGGATAACGACATCGACGATGGTGACAAAAATTGGTTTACCTTCAAAATGAGGGGACGATGCGCAGGTTTCGAACACAGTTTGAGGTAGGCTTTCAGAGTGGAGACTATTGTCTCTTGATCTGCATCACCCATAGTTTCTGGAACAAAGTGAGTTAATAGCGTGCAAAAGAATGGTCAAATTCAACGAAGCACGAGACCGGCTCGGTGGGAACTCGAAGCAAACATAGTTTATTACTCTTCACGCATTAATCAGTGGATCCAACAAAAGCAGCAAAACTCACAACCGACCCTGGAAAAGGCTTAGAAAAAGTGTACCTCGCCTTACTCACCGAGGAATAACAACGTAGAATGCGCCACCGTATCCTGCCCGTCGAGGCATTTAGCCATTGAGCGCGACAGCTGCATGCTACGCGAAAAGGGAACTTGTACCTCCGTTACACTTGGTATGAACTGTTCAATCCACTTTGAACTGTTCAATACTAACACCGAAGTTGTATATGACGCTTATTGCGAGTCCGTGGGTAGTGTGCGGTATTCTGAGACGGTTGTGGGCAGTCGCGCGCACGGCAACATGGTAAACGTCAGAAGGAGGTTGTATATCTAGATAACGTCCCATGGGTAATTGAGTCGGGTAATGAATTTTATTTATCTGCATTTCTACCTCAGCATGTGCTTAGGAACAGATGAACAAAGAAAACCATACAAACTAAATGACAAGCAGAAGGCGAACAGCTTCGTCTGATGGAATTTGTGCATCATCAATGAGGCTTACAAATTCAGGATATTGACTGGTCTTTTGGCCACCTATTACATTATGTTCTGATTTACCTTGTGGCTTAGAAACTGCTGCTCTTCTCCAGCGCAGTTGAACCAACAGGAGTAGGCGAGATTGCACTTTTCAATCGGTTAAAAAGAGGAGTTAGACTCGTTATCCGCACCACAAATAATAATTTTCTGCGATAATTGGGAAATTTACAATTCAACCTCGAAAGCGGACCCGTACCGTCGTAAATTGGAATCGGTCATAATTCGGACTCACGTCTCCACCTTTCCAGCGCACTTTGTTGATAGCGAAAGTCGTCACAGATAAGGCAGGTGGACGTTCGTAATGGTAGGGGAGGAAGCGGATCGATGAGCGCAATAGCGTATTCACGAGGGTGTCTCATATGTTTTGAGAATTTTGGATGTCCTAGTTTGAAACAACATAACTTCCCACGCGTGTCGTGTCTTATCATGGTACCAAGCTGACGTGTCCTAAAGGGTCGTGCACAGTCGACGACCAATACGACACGGCAATGATAAGAGATAGCGGCCGGTGTCGTATTGGTCGCGTCCGACTTCGGCATTTGCGTTGCCGAAGTTGCCGCATGCGGCGAGTAGGACACCGCGTGTGCGGCGTCGTCTCGTACAGGGATGTGTGCTCATTCGCGCGCGGCGAACAGTGCGGCGATTTGTCGTGTCGCATTGGTCGTCGACTGTGCACGACCCTTAAGCGTCACCCAGATCTGAACCCCGATCGATACATTCGATCGGCCCTTAGATTGCTGAGCGGCGTCATTTTTATCATGTCCAACCAAACCGACTACGGAATGATTTTGCTACGATGCCTCGGTTCCGGCTTTAGCGCAAGCGAGTCGCATGGGTAGTTTATGAAGCTGATGGAGCCCGATGTCCCTTCCACTGCAACGGTGTACTGCTGGTTCGTTCGATTCGCCAAAGGACACTTCCCTCGACGAAGCTGTTGAAACTGGACGTCGACCGAAACAGCGGTCGTTCTCGTAGCTGCTGAGAGTGATACAACCAAATCTGTACGGGATGTGGAGATGGAGATTGGCATCGCAAAGTCCACTATGCATTGGGTCCTCAAACTGAATGGCCTTGTGTATAGGTGTCCTTGCAAAGTACCATACGATCTGACGCCGACTGAAAGTAGCACTCGTGTGTCTGCTCTTCACTGCTCTACCTCTACCGAACGACTGAGTGGACGGAGACGATAGTGGCCATGGATAAGAAGTGGATCATGTACAGCAACCCTGA
Source organism: Nippostrongylus brasiliensis (assembly GCA_030553155.1). Lineage (NCBI taxonomy): Eukaryota > Metazoa > Nematoda > Chromadorea > Rhabditida > Heligmosomidae > Nippostrongylus > Nippostrongylus brasiliensis. The sequence goes on from CP130732.1 coordinate 26,795,118, forward strand.
TAGGAGGCCGCAGTGGATGCCTCACGATAAAGATCCACAGCCCGTCCCAAAGAGACCAGTTCACGGCAGGAAGCACATGCTTCGTTTGTACTGTAAGACTTCAAGGATCTGTAGTGTACAATATATCTTATTCATATTGAAACTAGAAATCCTTCCGTTTGAGTCACCGATAAAAGCTGTGTTTTCAGATATTGACGGTGCGCGGCTGAGATTACGACACCCAGAGGACGATACAAAAGCCAAGCGGTCTAGCTCCACAGGGAGGACAACCAGCCTGCCAGCCGAGAGGTCGAGATGAGCCAGCCTCGCTCACACGATTCCACTCCTACATATCATTCTCTGAATCGCCTTATATTACCTTTCGCCATTGATCCTACTTGCCTTGTCGTATAAATGTACTCGTAGTCTGACACTAATAAATCTGTAATTGCCAGACTTATACTGTACTACTGTAGTAAAGGACTCGTTTATTACGAAGTCCTACCGGCTCGGCATCAGGTAGATGCCGACGTCGTCTCGTCCCAGCTGGTAGAGATGGAGTCCAGACTACCTAGAGTTCAAAGGCAAGATCCATTTTCTGATGGATGATGCGGGCCCACACCGAACAAAGACCACCCTGGACCAGCTAGAGAAACTAAACAACGTGAAGCTACCCCATCCACATACTCGCCTGACCTCTCTCCTTTCGATTTCCATGCACTCCGGAGTCTAGAGCACTTCTGCCGCGGGTGGCAGTTCCAAAACCACAGCGACATCGCACGCACGGTCGACGAATGAGCAGCGTCACGCCCCGCTTCCTTCTGGAGGCAGCCATTCACTTCATTGCCCGAACGATGACGAAGATTGTGGCCAGCAAGGGATCATGCATTGTCAATTGATAAATGGTTAGCTCAGGTATAATTTGAATATTTTATTTTATTTATTTTATTTTATTTTACTTGCACTGTTAGGTGCGCCAAATAAAACACTTGAATATCATCAAACAACGATACCGTGCCAAATCTCGAATAAAAAACCTACAATAAAACAAAGTGTTGGTAATTTTAATCAATATAATCAAAGTTGTGATTTTTCTCAAAACCAATGGGACACCCTAGTATTGTTAGGTGAGAGGTGATCTGGCCGACGTTCATCAATCCCCCAAGGACACCCCAGCGCATTCGCATTTCATTCAGAATAGTAGAGGTATGATGAAGACCCAAGACAAGCCTGGTATCAATTCACCAAACTCCGAAGCATGAAAGGTTTAGCTAATATCTCGAAGATCGATCGCTCCTTTGAACATGGTAGATCCCCGTCCGGATGGAATTTTAGGCCATCACTTCCAATTGTTGTAACACAATGCTCCTTCCCAACCATCGTTCGCGTGTTGCATATATTCTTCTTCATAGATGTACGTCTTGTATTGTCGAATGTGTCGATCATATACGTCGTAGACACTGTCTTGCAAACACTTGTCTTGTTTCATTCCTTGTTGTAGACTCCTTGTCTTGTCGTAGTTGTAGACTCCTTGCCGTATTTTAGAATCCTTGTCTTAGACCCATGAAGCTCACATGATTCTCGTTACTTACGGATTATTCGTTACGTGTTTATCATTAACGACTCCTTACGTGTTTTACTACGCATTTACTGATGTCTCACGTGTTACTTGTTGGTTTAATTACCCAAGCGGTTAACGTGTCTGGCTGTGGCACCAAAACAAACACCCGCGTGGCCTTCTATACGCGACCGTACGGATGGAAGTAGCGCCTCTTATCACTGCACCAACGACTTTGTAATTGCACTTTGTTGCATTGTAACTTGCACGTCTTGCACACGTGTTTGCAAGAGTGTAAAAATCGCACCAAGTAGTGACTAAGCAGAATGTTTCCTGTTCAGGTCTTCAGTCATGCATCGAACATCTACACTTTATTTAGAACTTGCACCAAATAGTATACACATAAGAACATACCGCAAAGAAGATTTCACTACAACAGCAAATTACGTAGAAGCAATCAGGGACATCTACAACTACATGACAATCAGACGATGTAACGTATAACATCAAAAAAGTGGCATGATAAGGGCGATTGGTAGTATAGGCCAATTTGAAGAGACGGTGCTTGAAATACAATGCACGTAAGAGTGTTTGCAATTTAAGTTGTGCAACAAAAATATTACCGTACCGAAGCAACCAAGAAAGCGAGTTATTGCGAGCGTTGGATGTCCATCGTTGGTGATCACTTCTGATCTTCTTTCCACACAATCACTTGCTAAAAAAAGAATCGATCTTTTATGACTGAGATAACTTTTTTGAAACGATATTCCTCAATAGAACCAATTCAACGAATGACTTAGAACCAGAAACCAGATAATCCAAATACAGTAGCGGCCAAAAATTTTTGATGACCAGCAGCCCACGAAAGAGTTCGGAATTCGAGGATATTCAAACAGTGTACAAAATAGAACGACATACATTTTTCTTCAGTACTTTGGTGACTTGTAATTTTCCCGCAAACAGCTGTGAGAAAAAACTAAATAACATTCTGATTCTCTTTCAAATGGTGTATTTTGTTTTCAACGCTTCTCACTCTATAAAATTTGTAGTGTTGCTGTTTGAAGACCATAAGTAAAATGCGTTATTTTTGGAAACTAGTCATTGGTGTGGATTGCGCCATGCACCTCTACGACTGACCAATTTTTACACCTGATTGACAGTGCTGATGATAAACACGTCAAGCTAGAACCAGAAACCACTTGAAACCCATAGCAATCTGTTTTTTTTGAAAATTTATGGCGTACTGGGCTAACAAGATATCCTGCTCAAAATTTTTTCGTGAGGGTAATCTGACACACCCTCGAGATATGTGCATAAATTTTTCAAAAATTCAAGATATCTTGGTGAAATACGATGATTGAGAAAGGGTGCTCTTGGTGAGCTATCTGCCTGCTGGAAAATTGTTCATTGCATAAAGGCAACAAGGCATGAGAAACACAATCTTATAATTGAGCAGAACAATCAAGTTGAAAACAGAATATGACATATGAAAGAGAATTCATCTTGAATAAGAAAAGTAATAATCCCATACATGTTGCGAAAGGCACGAGCTAGAATCCGGTTTTCGAGCGAAAATCGCAGCCACGGGCGTCAAACCTCAGTAGGTCACCGGTGGTTAAAAAATTGACTGATCTTGATTGATTGCTTGAAGATCTATTTCTCATCAACAGAGACTGAGAAACAGGTGTGGATCAAAAGAGCGGACCTAAAAGAGAACACAAGTTCAACACTGAATAATTTCTTACCGATTTTCGGAATAGAACTACTTCGACTTCGGACAAGTGCTGATTAATCAATTGGATCCAATAATCGGCGTTGTGACCTCCGGGCAAATGGCTAATAATGCTCTCGATCTGAAAATAAATGCCGTTATAGAGCAGATGTTCACAAAGAACCAAATGCCACTTCAGGAATGTATCAAAATACAACAAGCTAAGGAATTACAAACGAACGAAAGCAAGGAGAAATTCAAAAAAGGCACAATGGACTTACAGTCTTAAATCCACAACTGGTAGCGTTCCTGTGCACAAAAGCAAAGTCTCGAATGATCCGTAAACAGGTCCGAACTTCTTCGGACAAATTCGAGTCACCCGGGAGCGAGGTCCGATTCTGAAGCTGGTATTTCTTTGAGAAATGTGATATAAGAAAGCCCTTAGATCGTTTCTTCTGTATAGCAACGCCAAAAATTAAGCGGGAAATGGACAACCTCACCATCAGCGCTGTCCAAAAATTCACAAAAAACTGTTCTACCCAACGATTCTTCAAAAATCTGTGAAGAAAAATTAAGTTGGAAAATCACATTGACACAGATCAAAAACAACATAGATGTACTCTATATCAGGAAAAAGTATAAAGTCCATTGTGATAAAACCAAGAGAGCTAAAATTATCACTTTTACGATCTCATTTAGCATCGACTCGTTCAAGCTTCCAATAGCAGATGAGAGTAAGAAATGAGGATACTGAACTCACTGATAGTGATAACGACCGATTGTCGGCGACATCGATGACAGGAGTTGCAACATCTTCACGGCTGAAAAAGAAAACTATAAATACTACGTATTTCGAGATCCATTCGTCACTTCGTCCTAATAATTTCTTAGATATATTCATCTTAATTTAGGTTTCTCATATTCACAACTGCACTCAATACAGTTCTGAAACACATGTGGAAATGTGAAATTTGTACTGGACCACTCTGATAGTTGACGACAGATAGCCGAATTGGTTTTACGTTTGCGGTATTCCAAGAGTATGGTGGTAAGTGACCATTTTGAATGTATGGTAGGCAATGAAACAAGGATGATGAAGAACAGGACAATGGTGCTCGAAGTAAAATTGAAAAAAGAAAGCAAGTGGAAGTAATAAGAGAGCACAAGATCTTGAGAGAGCATTTGAAATTTGAACCAAGTGTAAATACATACCTTCCTACAAATTCTCTCTCGTCTCTCAAATCCCGATTGTTTCCTGCAGATCCTGTAGACCGATAGGAATTGCTCGATCCTCTGCTGCTGGACATCTCGTCCCTGAAGAGAAGAACTTTTCAATCACGATACTAACTGAGATAATCACCTCACCGAGAGTCGTAGTCTCGTCTTCGATGACCATCACGATGTTCGTACTGGTCGCTTTGCCCTCGATTATAAGACGAGGAAGGCGGACGGTCCCTCACGCTCTGGCGTGACGAGTTGTCGCGATAGTAATCATCTCCGATGGGTCGACTGAACACCGAATCCTCAGCACCCTTCGGCGGCACTGGAGTGTAGGTTCCACGAGAGGACAAGCGACCTATTCGGCTGGGCTCGTCATAACCAGCGCCAGCATCCCTGTACTGATCGGAAGCCGACATGGAATATCCTGGATTCCCCCTTTGACGGCTCTCTCTAAAAAAGAAAAAATTCTGCGGCCAAACAGTTTTTCTCCCGAATTGACTTACGGAGGCAGTTTGTGATGTTGCAGAAGGATTTATTAGGTTAACTTCCGTGGTGTTGAATATACTTTAATTGTCTCTCACAAGGCTTATGAAAAATGCTCCAGTGCACTTCAAGATGCGTGATCAGAGGCTCAGGTGGTTCGGACATGTGATGAGAAGGCCTGGTGACCACCGAGTACGAAAAGCACTGGAGTTTGAGGAGCCCGGAAAGCGACCACGAGGAGCGTCCAAGAAAAGGTGGAGCGACGTGATTAAGAACGACCTGAAGTAAGTTCAGGCAACGCTCCATGACGCCCAGGATAGATGGAAGTACCGACTATTGACGAAGACAGCGGATTCCGCAACGGTGCGGGACCAAACGCTAAGGCCCCTATTATACACCTGTTCCCGATCGCCGATCGTCGGCGACCGGGAAATGGCGGCGACGGCGACGGCCGGCGATCGGCCACATTGGAGTGCGTTTTTGCGCAAACCACCATCCGTTGATGCTGGCGATCGCCGGTCGCCGTGCACAGCACAGCGATCGTCGACGATCTGCCAACGGGACTATAACAGGGTCCGATCGCCGCCCTTCGCCGGTGGTGTGCGGCTCACCAATCGCCGGCGATCGGGAACGGGTGTATAACAGGGGCCTAAGGAGATGATGATGATGTCTCTCAAAAGGGTTTCCCTAAGGCCATTGTCAATCATGCCAGCAATTTCGCTCAACGCTTGGTCGCGCAACTGACACTAATCAGTATCAGAAGCGTGGTAGCAGACGTGTCTGTGTCAGATGTCCCGCCGGCCGCCGATAAGTGGGTGTCATACCGTTGCCCAAGCACAATTTCGCAACACACTCGCAACTCCCCCTCTCTGCACGCAGTGCACTGCACTGCGACGCAGTGCAACGTGTTTGATACTGATTAGTGTCAGTTGCGCAACCGAGCGTTGAGCGAAACTGCTGGCATAACAATGACCTAAAGGCTCATTACATACTCGGCAGCAGGAGTTTACCCCAACTGCAGTGCATTGAACTGCGACGAGAGAGGGGGAGTTGCGAGTGTGTTGCGAAATTGCGCTCGGGCAACGGTATGACACCCAGTATGACACGTCCAGTCATGTACGACTCGGCGGAATCAACCTGACTGACTGACTGGAGAACAGAAAAGTGGGTGATGTGATTTGGCAGCAGTTGGACACGCAATGCGCTAAACAGACACGTCCATAGAAATGAATATTCGAACGTTCGAATTGTACGATCTCGTGGTCGAAAAAACGCGATTTTCTATCGTATATAATATGAATCGAAAAATCGCGATTTTCGAATGTATTCTGACTGAAAAATCGCGATTTTGGAGAACGAAGAAAAAACGCGATTTTCGAATGTATTCGAGGGTGATGTTCGATTCGGATGGCATTCGCATTCGAACGTTCGATTAGATCTATCGCAGAATGCGCGATCTTAAGTGTTTGGGTTAGTCAATCAGTTTATCCCAATGTGGGTGATCACACAAAGTGTTTGGGTTATTCAATCAGTTTATCCCAATGTGGGTGATCTTGTTCATGTTAGTCAAACAAAATTCGGACATCAAGCGAGGCGGGTAAGAGGGCCACGGACAGGCGGGTAACGGCACTTGCCATCAATAGGGTGTACCAACGTATAAACTTGTATTGGCGAAGTTCTATGAAGGACGAACAACTTTGATGGCTTAAGATAAAGGACGCTTAATCCAGAACACGTCTAAGCTGGGCCTACGCTCCGAAAATTCTTCAAGCTACTCAGTACGGCAAAAAAGGAAGTTTGAGGTTGCAAATGCATTGGTGGTTCAATGAGGACGTAAAAAGTCTAACATACCGAAGTGTCCGTTGAGGCATAAAGAGCATCAAATCTCGGGTAGTTGTAGAAAACATGGAGAGGTGGAGGGATGAAGCAAATGGGCAACGTTAAATCCATAAAATCACGAGAAGGTAGCCGTTGACAAGGTCGAAAACAGTAGCCGTTGACAAGGTCGAAAACAATCTGTGAAGGGGTACAACCCATGTTGGTTTTCAGTGCTGCCTCCGAATTCAGGCTGTGCAGGAGGTTTTCGGAGCCGTGGAAAAATCCAAAATTCGTGTTGTTTTCAAATACGACTTGCGTCGTGGAAGCAGTGCACCACAGGCCGTCCGGAACATTAATGAGGTATTCGGTGAGGATGCCGCTAGTGAACGCACAGCACGTCGCTGGTTTGAAAATTTCCGTTCTGGAGATTTTAATCTCGAAAGTGAGCCTCGTGGAAGACCTGGAGCCAAGGTGAAGAACACAGCTTTGAAAGCGGCAGTCGAAAGTGACAACAGTCAAATTACTCGTGAGTTAGCAGCAGGCTTCGGTCTACCTGTACCCACAATACTGGAGCATTTGAAGCAGCTTAGCGAAGCGGAAAAATTCGATCAGTGAGTCCCTCACGAAGTGAACGAGCAGCAAAAGTATTGTCGCTTCGACGCTTGGCTTTCACTTCTTTTTCGACACAGATCTTAACCACTTTAACATCGCATCGTTACTTGTGATGAAAAGTGGATTCTGTACGACAATCGCATGGGCTTAGTACGATGGTTGGACAAGGATGAGGTCCCCAAACATAGCGTAAAGCCCAAAATACACCAACAAAAGTTGATGATCTCTGTTTGGTGGTCTATCTATGGAGTCATCCATTACAACTTTACGAGTCCTAGCACATCGATAATAGCGGACGTGTACTGTAACGAGTTGGATGCTACGACGGGAAAGCTTGCGTTAAAGCACCCGAGATTGGTCTACAGAGGCAAGCCAATGCTCCTGCATGTCAACGCAAGACCACATGTCGCACGAACAACGTATCATAAATTGCAGGAGTTGCTCATGAAGGTTCTCATTCACCCACCTTGTTCCCCAGATCTTTCCCCAACTGACTACCATATGTTTAGGACATTAGACCACTTCTTACAAGATAAACAATTCGGTTCTAAAGAGGATGTGGAAAATGCCTTCCGTGAATCAATTGTTTCTCGTACTTCAGGTTTCTATGCGTCCGGCAGTAACAAGTTACCAATAAAATGGCAGAAGTGTGTTGACTGTTTCGGTGAAAATTTTGATTGATTATAGAGCCGTTTGTTGGTGAAATAGTAAAGCAAAGTTTCGACACGATATCGGCCATTTCATACTTAACGACCTAATAAACTTTACTTCCGAAGTTCGGTAAACGCACTGCGATATAGTCATTTCGGGGCGAAATCGTGGCAAGCTTGCACAACTGATTGTGTCTCAAGTCTGAAAATTTGTGCAGGGTACATGAAGCAATCCATTCCATCTACTTGTCCGTAGATTTCCATTTTCTAGTGCTTTTCCTTTCTAGTTGCTTTAAGCAGTGCTTACATTATTGGGACACCCTGTATTTGCTTTGATGAGATCTTCCCTCGCGAAACGCAAGTTCTGTCCGAATGGATATTCGAACATTCGAAATCGAATATTCGAATTCGAACGTTCGAAAAAACGCGATTTTCGAATGTATTCGAATTCGAATGCTCGAAAAATCGCGATTTTCGAATGTATTCGAATTCGAATGCTCGAAAAATCGCGATTTTCGAATGTATTCGAATTCGAATGCTCGAAAAATCGCGATTTTCGAATGTACTCGAATTCGAATGCTCGAAAAATCGCGATTTTCGAATGACATTCGAATTCGAACATTCGAAAATCGTCGATATTCGAATATATTCGATTATTATTTTGGAAGAGCACAACTATAATACACAGGAATTTCTTCTGGTGTACAATAGTAAGCTGCTTTCGTAATCAGCAGCAATGAATACCGCAAGCAAAAGGGAGGAGAGGTGCATAGAGGGGTCTTCCCTTTGCAGCGCCGAAGCCAGCTTGGGGCGCTGATAAGGAATATGACGTCAACTTTCAGAATTACGACTGATTTCGAGTGATACAATAGGTACAGATAAGGTGAAAACGGGAACACCATTAGTCTGGAGCTCCGAAAAGGGGTCATTTGGAAGGTGGTCAAGTAGATGTTGTTTATTTCTTCGAATTACGGCCGAAAATTACCAATAATGTGGACTAAAGTGATTGGATCGGAATCACCGACTTCTCTTTTGTTCCATTTAAAGATCACGTTCACGCTTTTGGTGCGCAACTGAATGCTTCCACCCTTCCCGATGCTGCTCGACTTCCTGGCTTTGATGTCACAGTAGAGTGTGAACGAGCCCTTGTATTCATTTATAAAGTTGTACCTTCCTGAATAGAGGGCCGGCGTGGCACAGTGGTTAGAGGCGCTGCTGTCACTCGCACGGTCGAGCGAACGATCCCGGCATGGGCTAACAAAGCCTTCAATCCTTCCGGGCTCGGGTAAATTGGTACCAAACTTGTCTGGGAAAGTAAAGACACTGACATGGGGCCACATTCATCATTGGTAAACCCCGATTAACCCCGCAGATATATAACGCATTCACTATGCCTCTACGACTTGAATGGAACACGAATGCTGCAGCGCGTCTTCAGGGGACTGACCAACGCCGGCACCTCTACCTTTTACCTTCCTGTATTTGCCAAAACGCGAAAAAAACATTATATTCATTATCAACACGCAAAATAGCCCCAAATGGCATCAGGATCAACGCCCTAATACACACATCTTCCATGTGTAGTGTAATTACCGTACAATGCAAGAACTCCTGACACCATTCCCTGGATATGAAAGACGCTTAATTCGCAAAACGCGGTAGTAAAAGTAGACTAAAGCAGTGGATCACACAATCCAATAAACCAATAGAACAAACTGTAGAAACGAACCTTCCCGAATCTCTAGAATCATATCGCCGGTCTTGATCGCCCTGAGAGTAGCTGTATTGCTCATTCGTCGCACGGCTTCCTCTGGAAAGACCGGAATTGAATCGGCAAAATCATGTCCCTGATGAGAGGCGAATACTGGACAAATACCAACCCGCCCGACCCATCATCATAAAAGCCTCCCCTCTGATAATCTCGCTGATATGTATCGTTCCTCATCCGGCTTTCTCTAAAAATGCTGCACATAAAAGAAACGAGTGGAATGGTGATTAGACATATGGGAACAGGTAAAAGAGATAGGTCCCAAGAAAAGGGAACTGTTACACTTTACTAAATCAAATCGTCTTATAATTCGTCGTTTTCTTTAAGATTAGAATAAACAGTTACGGGGAACCCTACATTCAGTGGAAGCAACCTGGAGCTACGCTGCATGCAAGCATCTGAACGTTGCATTCATAAAAAGTGGTACGTGGGCTACAAATAGGGGCCGGCTCGCTTAAACTTGAGAAATCCGTTTCATGAGTATTTATTCTTTTCAATAAGTTCGTTAGTGAAAGTAGGAGCCACGGTAGCGAAGCGGCCTTGATGATTCGCGTTCCTGTTTTACGA